>NHTE02000021.1:439649-566442 GCA_002168265.2 Fusarium euwallaceae
GGTATGGGGTTGGTCATGATCATGTTGAGGAGAGGAGGGAGTGGGAGATTGAAGAGAGGAGGACGTTGGTTTTTATGAGAGAGGAGGAGATTTCAACCTCATCACCTCGTCTCATCAAGTGTAAGTTCTCATACCAACGAGATAACTTTATCATACTGACATATATAGATCCCCATCCTCCATCTCACTCCATATCCCTCACACCCTCAGCAACACACCTCTTCCACTTCTCAGCCCTCTCCTTCAACGCCCACTCAATCCACATCGACCCCGTCTACGCCAAAGAAGTCGACGACCACAGAGCTCTTCTCGTCCACGGACCTCTCACACTTGCGTTGATGCTCCGTGTGTTAAACGATCACATCGGCCCAGGCTTGTCGGTCAGCAAGTTTTCGTATAGAAACTATGCTCCTCTCTATGTTGATGAGAAGATGACTGTCAATCTTCGCAAGGTCTCACGGGAGGATGTCGCTGAAGAGCGTTGGGATGTTTGGATTGAGGGACCTGAGGGAGGTATGGCAGTCAAGGGTAATGCCCATGTTGCACCCGTAAATACAGACGCTTCATAAGACAAAGCATGTTTTCAAAGACTCGATTTGTATTCTAGAAAATTGCCGACAGGCTACAATTGACCAGTCCAACACTGGCATGACCCAAGGAAGACAGAACGCCCCTTTGTCACCCCTTCTATTATCCATCCATGCATCAATTTTTCCCTTTTTTTCACATAGTATCACACAAGATACACTGTCACTGAAAAGCGACAAGATGTACGCCATTACTTATTGTACAGAGTAAAAGGAAACATCTACTCAGCCCATCCAAATACCTCGCTCAGGGCGAGGGTATTGCTGCGTAGACCTGTCAAGGTGACGACAATGGCCACGAGGTCAACCACGAGGAGCGTCACGCCCGCAAAGATGAATCGAGGGTTGAACACGCGGTAGAGCATCAGGTGACGACGCAACCAGCCTGCCCAGCTCATAGTAGCAAGGGCTTCAACGGCAAAGTAAGCAATGAAGACACCCAGTCCACGAGTAGCCGTCTCCAAAACTCCCCTCTGCTTAGGACCAACCTTCCAAAGAGCGAGAAGAGGTACTGACGCCACAGCCAGGATTTGAGCGCCAAAAGTGTTAAGAGCTAGGACGATGGGAGTCCAGGGGTAACGAACGGAAAAGAGGGGAATAAAGGCACTGTCCCACTGGATGCTGGAAAGAACCGCCTGGTGACCCGTCTTGAAGAAGTAAAAGTTTCCAAGAACGGCGAGCATGACGGGACCGATTGGGTTCGTCTTGAGCTCGTTGAGGTCTAGCAACTCAGCCAGCGTGAGGATCTGCCAGAACATGAGAGCAAGGGCACCACCACCCATGGGCTTGGTGAGGAGGAAACAGCCCAGAAGAAAGTTCAGAGGGAGCAGCAGATAGCGAGCGCCAATAGCGTTGCCATATCCAAGAATGCTCACAAGTGGTCGGCCGTTGGCTCCTGCAGACGACAGGATAGACACACAAGGAGGCGCCCAGACGAAAGCGGTGCTTCCAGCAACAAAGGCCAGGGCGAGCACCATCTGAGCCACATAAACTCCAATCGTCTTGGGCGTTCCCTCGGGAAGTCTTCCGTCAAGCCAACCTCCGTTGTCTGCGGCGTCAAGAACCCAGTGGGCAGCAGCAAGGAAAAGACCTCCACGAAGGACATAGCCGATCCAGGTGGGTGCGAGACCTTCGTAGGATCTGCTTGAGACGAGGAATGACTTGATAATGGCCGGAAGAGCAATAAAGACAACAAAAGGAATAATGAGCTGCCACGTCGCAGAAGTTGATGAAGTGGACGAGGCATAGTATGTCGAGGTACAATACGGCATCTGCTCCTCACGGCAGAGCTTGGAGTAAGATGCAAGACGACCAAGGACAATGAAAGCGACTGAGTGGTAGACCGCCAGGGTCTTGTCGCGACGAGACTCAATCCGGAGTCCAGCAACAGCGCTGGCCACACCGAATGTAGTGATGAAGAAGAGGAGAATGGAATCTTCCCAGATAGTGTAGGAGTTGGAAGCGAATCCAATCGACTGGCTGACAGTAAAGACAACAGCCATCCAGCCCCAGAAAGAGGTCGGAAGAACGTTCAGGACAGTCTTGCCCACTTCATGGAGAGACGAACCGACGCCAACCATGAACAGCACCGCCACAAGAGCAGCAAGGCCATCCATTGGCTGCTGACGATACAAGCCAACTCCGGTGAGAACAGAAACAGTGAAGAGAATCTTGGGATCCCAGAGACCCTTAAGAATGTTTCTGTGAAAGACCTCAGCTTGATCCTCCTCGTCCTCCTTGAAGGCAAGAAGCTCCAACTTCTTCTCGGCGTAATCAAGCTCAGCATCGTTCAAGACAACATAGTCGTCAGCCTCATCTCGAGAAGAGTACATAAGAAGCAGGACAACACCGATGCCAAAGACGACAATGCCCATGATCATGCGAGGGACATCGAAGCGAGCCCAGAGATCCTTGCAGACAAGTAGAGTTCCCTCCTGGAACTTGGAAAAGGCGGCATAGATGTCGCGGTCATTCTTGATGATTTCGCGAGCAGCGGACCAGAGAGCGGCGGGCGACCCGGCCTCGTTGCTCTGTGAGATACCCTGGGCCTTGTGGTAAGATTCTTGGTATCTCTCAATACCAGCCGAGGCGACACGCGACACGGCGGCAAGGTTACGCCAGTCATTACCCTTGACACCAGCAAATGCCTCCTCGATGGGACCTCCCAGGTTGTTATATGGAATGGGGATTCCTAGAAGCAGAGCAAGAGTCGGCACAAGGTCAATCTGGTTTACAGGTCGGATCTTGGCATTGGCTGGAGGTGTGGCGTACTCGGGTGAAGTTCTACCGAAGAAGGGCTTCTTCGAGTACATCCACAGCGCAGCCTCAACTTCGTCATCACTCTCACCACCGTGATCGCCCTTGCTATCCATGCCGTGATCTCCCATAACGACGAGGAGCGTCTTGTCGTCCAGTGTCTCAACGACCTTGCGGACAAACTCGTCCATCTGCTTAAGCTTGGCACCCATGGCGGGATGATCAGGTCCATATCGATGACCAGCATGATCAACACCCAAGCAGTGTCCAATAAGCAAATCCCAATCACCCTTGCGCTTCGAGTCCAGTAGAGGAAAAATGTTGTCAATAACACCATTGTCAACAGTGTGAAGATCCCAGACGTTGAAGCTGTCGTAGGCCTTGCTAATGTTGGGCTCAAAGTACCCAGGGAAGAGAGACCACCAAGTATCATCACCAAGATGAGCAATCTTCTTGCCAGCGCCCCTCAGCTGCATCAACAGGTTATCCTCTTCGATAGCCGTTCCCGCGAAGTTGCTACCCGCGTCAAGGAAGGTCGGCAGGGTTCCCGTAGTGAGACCCTTGAGCCTCTGCAGCGTCGTCGTGGGAGGGTCGGCGATGAAGGGACGAAGGAAGGCATTTTGAGGCGACTTGGATGCCGTCTCGTAGAGATAGGGGAAGGCATTGTGGAAGTGGTGGGCCTGCTCCGGATCCTCGGGAATTGTAAAGTCGTAGCGAAGCGCGTCGACCAAGATGACAACAGCTCGATCGAAAGACTTGGGGTGCCAGCAGCCACGGTCGACGTTCAAGTAGCCCTTGGTGTTTTCAATTGGAGGCAGAGTGCAGTTTGACTTTTCCTCCAGCACCATCCGGGTAAGAAGGAAGCCACTGGTGAAGAGCCAGATGCCCAGGGCGTGGACAGCAAGAACCCAGACCCAAAAGGCTACAGCCCATCGCCAACGCTTCTCATACGTCTTGTTTCGCCTCTTATCAAGAGCTGCGCGTCGTCGCTCTAGAGCCTCGACATTCTCGTCGGCGGGGGGGAGGCCTTGAGTCGCAGCGGCTGCGCGCTGTGCTTCGCGAGCACGTTCAGCCTTGGCCCATTGTTCGGCGATCTTTTGGTGTTCGGACTGGGGTTGTTGCTTGGCCTTGGCCTTTGGTTTGGGACTTTTCGGGGGCATATTGGGATGTTGTCTTTCTTCGAAATCAGGGTCGCAATGGCAATCGAATCGAAACCGTCGTAGGGGCCATTGGGTTGCCCACGAGGCGCAAGTTGGAGTGAAGGTTTAGAGAAGAAGGTGTTGGACGTGGCCTCCACTTGTGAGGGACATGCAAGTAGAGGCCCTGAGAGACTTTGCGTTGGTGGAGCTTTCATCGTGTTTCAGTGGAGTCTTTAGCCTCGGTCTCCAGGGGAGCTCCAAAGCAGGGACCCAATGATGTCAGTCTATTACTGGGCACCTCGATGGCCTCTTGGCAGTCAATCATTCACACAAGGTAACAGACACTTAATCATTGTCATAAAAACTCATCATTATTATAGGGAAGAGAAAATAGGATTTCATTATCATCAGTCTGTACATGAATACGTATTGCTCTAGTACAAAACACAAACCCAACCAACAGCTGTCCTTCTCAAGCCAAATTGCCCTCTCACTCTTTGAGACGTCTCACTATGGTCGTTCATAAGTTATCTCTATCTGCAAACACAAATCATCCATGAAAAGTAGACGTGGCATGATTCCATCCCTGAAATTCCACCCAAAAACGCCGTTCAAATGCTTGGAACCTGCCCCCCCAACATGCATTATCATTTTTCAAACTTGTCGTCCCCTGATTTTCGAGATTGAAGTATAAAGCATCATTCTCTAGTCATACATATCAACATTGGTGGTAGGAGGGATGTCACCGGCTCCGCTGGCTCTTCTCCTTTCTTGTCGTCGTCGTTGACGTCGAGTGTCTGCTGCGGATCCAGCCTCGGTTGGTGGTCCAGGAGGAGGTACAGTTGGTCCAGATGCTATAGGAGGGGATGGAGATAGACCACTCCATGTACCATGGCTCTCCGGACCTCCCATACTACCCAAACTCGAGACTGTCTGGCCTCCAAACGGTGTCGATCCAGACGGTCCAGCTTGTGCCGGCTGTCCAGAGTAGTAGGCCGAATCCTTGACTCGTCGCTGCTTAGCAAAGGACGGGTTAGGGGGAGATAAAGGAGGCTCTTCAGCTCCCATCTCACCCCGCCGCTGACTTGAGTCTCGTCTGTATCGTCGTCGTCCATGAGTAGGAGATTCCAGTCCAGAGATGCTGCTCTCAGAGTCTCTGCGGCCGCGAGCTCGTTGAGCTTCTTCCTCCGTGAGCCTTCGAAGAGTAACGTTCCTTTCCTTGTCATCGTGGACCTTGAGCTTGACACTGAGACTGGCCGGTGAGGCATAACGCTCTTGAGGTTCGCCGTCACCGCCTGTCAACCTGATTGTGCTTCGTTCACCTGGTCTGCTCTGACGAGATCGATGAGGTCGAGAACCTGGAGATATCCCTGAACCAGTAGTTTCAGTAGGTACCAGCGCAGGCGCAAGAATACCCTGAGGATCCGGTGGCATCGATGGCATCGAGGCATGCTCGATCTCTTGTCTCGATCGAGATACTCCTTGGCCACTTGCCGCTGGAATAGTGTCGGGTGGTAACGTGCTCATTTCCGTAGGGGGGATATAATTGCCACGAGGAGGCCGAGGCTCAATAGTCGACTCGGACATCTCGGTTGACAGAACCGTCTCTGCAGCAGGATAGCCCGTCTGTCGCCTTTGAGGGGGTCGGCGAGACGGCTTCCTCGTGGGAGAGGGGTGCCCGTCTCCAGTAAACCTAGACAACGAGGTACCGGACCTCAAGTCCTCTTCATCCCTCAGGCGTTCTTCTTCCTTTGCGTTCTTCCTGTCTGCCATCTTCTTGGAAAACCAGCCCATACCGAATCCACCAAATAGTCCCTTAGCAAATCCACCACTTGGTTTCTCAGGTTGTGGCCGGCGAGATGGGCTCACATATGATGAATAATCCGACTCTTCGAAGACACTACGACGAGAGGCTGGTGGTCGACGTGCTGCTCGTGGCGTTACTGACGGAGGGGGAGAGCTCATCATGGATTCAGTTCCGTCAGCCGCGCTCCTAAGTTGGGACATGACAGGCGGTGGGCGACGGCTTCCAGAGGGCGGGATAAGCGAAGTTTTGGTGATATCTGGCTCCCTCCTGTGTTCCGGTGTGACTGTGCTGGTGTAATCGGTCCTGCTAAGATCGGTTCTCGTAAACTCAGTCCTTGTGTAGTCCGACATGGTAGGAGCACTCCGGCTTGAACGATGTCGTCGTGGTGTTTCGGTTGATACAGCTGTATACTCGGAATAGTCTTCGTCTCGGTCTCGATTCTTTTTGGCAAAGAGTTTTCCGAGACCCAAGATGGCCAAGAATTTTGCGAATCCACCGCCTCCCTCTGCCTTCCTGGTTGGAGCCTCCGAGTACTTTTCCCCAGTCATGCCAGTAAGATAGCTAGCCGAGCCAGTCCGGGATGGGAGGACTTCAGGTCCACGGCTTCGGTCGAGAGACGGAGACCGACTGCGAATTCGGCTGCGGTCATCTCCGTCCTTGTTCTTGTTTCGTCCTCTAGCCAGAGCCGCAAGTCCCGCTCCTGCGGCGAGAGGGCCCAACCATCTAGCCTTGCTATGAGTATGACCAGTTTGACCAGTAACATCAGTCCTATAGTCTGAGAAATACTCAGACTCGGTGATTCGTGTACGTGTATCCTCAGAGGGAGGCACCTCCGACCGGGCTCCACTCATGTAATACTCTCGTCGATCTGCTGACCTCCAGCTCAGGATAAAGTAGAAGATGAGGAGGAAGAACATCCAGACAGCGAAGAGAATGAAACAGTATAGAGGCGAACCGTACAGGGTGAGACCCAGTGGGACTTGGGCAATACCCAAAAGGGCAACCGTCCGGCCGAGCCATTGGTGGAGCATGATGCGGAGCGATCGGGACTTGGTGATCCTGAGTACAAGACGACCTCCAAAAAGTTGAAGGAGGAAGAGAGTAAATATGGCGACACCAATTCCATGATGAGGATTCGTCAGGCTTCTCTCAGGTCCAACGGCAAAATATCCAAGAACGAAGACAGCTATCAACATCAATCCGGCAAAGATGTTGACCTGGGCATGATACTTGACCGCCCAGCCGGGACGATTCGCGTAGAATCTTGCCGTCATGACGGAGAAGGGGATGAGGAAGAGGAATATTATCACAGCCATGATGGCATGGGCGAGAACGAGGCTGTGGTATTGTCTAACCGTGGAAAATCTGTTTCCCATGCCTATGACGAGTTGTTAGTCTTTCCCATCAATATATGGGGCAAAGCAGGACGAAATACCATTGTATCGCATGGTTTCGTAATTGAGGCCCTGAAGATTGGGCAGTAGAAAGGTATTCTTGTCAAAGTCCCATGTTCCATCCCCTACAACCATGGTCTCCGAATCATAACTCACTGCACCAGGTGCAGAGAGTTCATCTGTTGCCGGCGCCATGATGGCGACGACCGAGATGGAACGGGGTGTGTTTCAGTCAGGACGGGTATAGTGTCTCTCGATGGCAGACGAGGAAAAGATCGGTATGGGAGAAGCGGAGGTTGGTCTCAAGAAAGGAATGCTGTGGCTGTCGTAATGATATCGTAGGGTCCGTTTCGTAGATTAGAAAGCGGTGACGAGTTGTCTTAGGCAAAAGGGCCTGGCGAACACATGTTGGTCGAGCGTTGGTTGTAGTTCGAGTTCGTCCAAGATAAGGGGGTTTTACTGATTATCGTGAATCAGTTTTAGGAGAAGGTTTGTGCGAGGGAAAAAGGGAAGCTTGAAAAAAAAGCCAAGCACACGTCACGGCGTAAACTAAGAGCGAGGTCCTCGGAGGCAGCTCTTCAAGTTCTTGACCCGACTCGGTTGCTAGGACTCGTTGGTGGGGAAACGACAGCGCATGTGGCTGGCTTGGCTGCTATCTTTGTTTTGTGGGTCGAATCCTGGAGTTGTGGCTGAGGTGTTCGTATTCTTGTTGTTGAGGTGGAGGTGTGGCTAGGATGCATTTCACGTGATTAAACACGTGCACCCTTTCAATCATCATGATTCATGATGGACAATCTTGTCATGATGTCAAGTTGCACAAATCAGCAGCACAATTAATTACCTACAACTCCACCAGCACGGGCATACTCTTTGTGAACCCTCTCCCGAGGTGGAAACTCTTGTCGGCGATCCAAGCAATTGGCGGCCGACCCTTGTGCTACTCCATTGTTTCAGCCATGGCCCGAATCATCCGTTTCCATCCTCCTGCCTGAAGCGGCCACACTCTCACGATATTCAGACAATGCTAGCGCTTAGAAGTCAACTTACCTCTAACAATTAAAACATTAGGGTCTTGGTTTATTCAAGGATGCGGAAACATTTTTCGTCCCAATGCGACCTGGTTGGTGATCGGTCGATCATCGATCAGCGTCTTCAGCCCCTTTCCATCGACAGATCTCTCTGCAGCAGCATTCGAGTTTATGCGTCTCTCATAATTATGGAGCATTTCATCATCTTTGATTAAAGCAACTATACAATGAAACGTTTGTCTGCAGCTCAGTGAGCCCCCTGAGGCGGCTCCACTGTCGATTGAAACATAGGAACCAGGGTTGTGGGATGAGATGCATCTTTGCACTGCTCCAGGGCTGAAGATTCCCTGTAAATATCAATCGGTCCGCAAAGCCTCAGCTTCAAGGTTAGGGTTGTATCCTTTAACTGCGGACGTTGTACTGCATGTGAATCCTTCTTGGGAGCATGAACTAGCAGTCCCTTCATGTTATCAGTTCCGTTTCCACCTAAGATGGCGGCTTATAACTACTTCGGCCATGCCGTTCGTCTTCGATCTATCCATTGACTTTCAAATTAACTACCTTTCTTTCTTTACTCTCCCTTATTATCCTTGTGACTGCCTTACGAGTGCTGGTCACTTGGTTCATTCAAAATGTTGACTTCCTCCTTATTGACTACCCTCGCCGCTTTGGCTTCGTCTGCCCACGCCTGGCTCCCTACCGACAACTCTCATCCCGGCCTCAACAAGCGTGACGTAACCCTCTTCACCTATCCTCTACAGCCAGGCTCAAACAAGAGATGGCTTCCTAGCAGCAACAAGATTCGAGGTGTGAACCTTGGTTCGCTCTTCGTCTACGAGCCCTGGATCGATAGTCAGGAGTGGGCCAACACTGGATGCGAGGGAGAAAAGTCCGAGTTTGACTGTGTCATGAACAAGGGTCAGGAAAGCGCGGATAAGGCTTTTCAGGAGCATTGGAAGCGTTTCATTACCCAGGAGGACCTTGATGAGATGGCTAGTTATGGCTTGAACACAATCCGAGTTCCTCTGGGATACTGGTTGAAGGAAGATCTCGTGGATGCATCGGAACACTTCCCCAAGGTATGGCTGCCAATACGTCAGCCTGGATATCACTAACATGTTCAAGGGAGGACTAGACTACTTGACCCAGCTCTGCGGCTGGGCCAGTGACCGAGGCTTCTATATCATCCTTGAGTATGTAATTTGCCCAAATCCTTAGCATCTCTAACGCGGAATAGTCTTCATGGTGCACCCGGTGCCCAGGAGCCCAACCAACCATTTACCGGCCAATACGCCCCCTCGGTCGGATTCTACAACGACTACAACTATGGCCGCGCCGTTGAGTGGCTCGAGTGGATCACCGACATTATCCATACCAAGAACGAGTATCGCAACGTCGGCATGCTAGAGCTCGTGAACGAGCCCCTGAACTGGGACAAGGCGGTTGATTCTCTGCGAAGCACCTACTATCCCAACGCTTACAAGGTAGCCAAGCCCCTCTCCCTGTATACTCAAATGCTCACCAAGCTAGGCCATCCGCAAGGTCGAAGACAACCTCAAGGTTTCCACCAACGACCGCCTCCACATCCAAATGATGGGCTCCCTCTGGGGCAGCGGTAACCCCACCGAGTTCCTCTCCGACACGTCCTTCACGGCATTCGACGACCACCGCTACCTCAAGTGGGACACGAGCGTAGAGGTCTCGCAGAGCGCCTATATCCAAAAGTCATGCCAGGACGACCGCAACACCGACGGCCCTACCATTGTCGGCGAGTGGAGCATCGCTGTGCCTGATAATGTTGAGCAGACTGATACTTGGAAACCTCAGAGTCAGAAGGACTTTTATAGCAAGTGGTTTGCTGCCCAGGTTCATGCTTATGAGGAGCATACTCTTGGTTGGGTGTTTTGGACTTGGAAGACTAATCTTGGCGATGACTACCGTTGGTCTTACAGAGGTATGTGGCTTTGCTATTGACAGGGTTCTGGTACTAATGATTTGCAGATGCTGCAAGGGCCGGGGTTATTCCCAAGGATCTCAACTCTCTTCCGAACGTCTGTTAGACGTCTACCTTTGGATTGGATCGACGTTGAGTCGACAACAGCTCCTGTAGAGCATGTACACTATTTCTTTCGCCGTCTATCGTTTATGGATTTATCTGGCTTGCTATTTGTTGTACATAAAGCATCTTACTTTGAATTATAGAATTAGAACATTAGAACTTGAGGCTACATAAAGCTAGCTGACGGTCACTATGACACCAACCAAGAGAGAACACAATTGATCCTAACCAATAGGCAATTATTACTAGATATTATCATTCTAACTCTTATAGGCAGCCATACTTGTCTATCCAACAACCCAAGATATCAATTACCTCCTCAGCATCAGGACAACCCAAGCAGCCAACCGATACCCAGCAATGATAGAAATCATAATACCAACATCCCGTCCCATATGTCCCGTCGAATACCCATACTGATCCAGCACAGCTTGTCCATCAATCTCGCACTGATCCGCCAAAGGCGAGTTGTACATGCAGCGACATCCATCACCACAGCTGTACACACGCTCCGAGAATTCGTTGACCATCATGCCCTCAAAGACATACTTTTGGTAATCCCAGTAGTGAAACACGTACTTGTAAAACACGTTGAGAATGGTGGGAGGTACCATGAATCCACCAACTGACATCCATAGACCGTTCGCAAAGGCCACGAGTGCCAGTGAGATGACAAAGCTAGGGAACAGCGACGTCATGAACACGACGAGGGACTCGGCTGCCAGGAGATCAAGGAACAGCCACATAACCCACGTAAAGAAGGCGGTGGCGGTGGGTTGAAAGTTGGACAGCCAGTATGAGATGACAGAGAAGAGTATCGAGATGAGGAACAGATACGGGATGCCGATGAAGAAGTTGGACAGGATCAACTCTGTCGCTCCGTACAGGCCGTTGTGGTGTTCCTTGACGTACTGTAGCCTGTCTTCGAGGAAAGCCGGAACGTATGCGACGGCCATGAAGCTCATGAATGCAGATCCGAAGAAGAGGGCGTTGATGAAAGGCTGGATAGACTCCTGATCCGCATCGAGACGTACCCAAACGGTACCCATCATGATGGCGAGACCAAGATACATGGCTATCCGGATACCATAGGCCACCACATCGCGGTAGCTCTTGACAAAGCTCCGGTGCAGCAACGTGAGGGTCAGACTCGGCATGCTAGGCCTCTTCTCAACAGCCTCGATGCTCAAGTTCCCACCAGCCGCCTCGGCCGCCGAGATGATGTTGCTCAACTCACTTGCTTGTCGAGATGACTGCCACGCAGCCTGAAGCTTGTCCAGCTTACGCGCTGCCTCTTCTCTGTCGTGCGCAAAGTCAATGTTTACCAACTCGAGGAGATGCTCAGCCGGGTTAACATATTGCGGCAGCGCGGCGCCAGCCTCTGCGTAGTAAGTTGCAACATCTGCCACAGGACCAAAGTAATGTGTCTTTCCTCCAGATAAAAGCAGCAACTTGTCAAACAAGTTGAAAGTCGAAGTGGACGGTTGATGAATGGAGCACACGACGACTAGGTTGTTGCGCTTGGCCACTGCACGCAGGTACCGGACGACCTCACAACTAGCGGCCGAATCAAGACCGCTGGTGGGTTCATCGAGGAAGAGTAGCTTGGGGCTGGTGATTAGCTGACTGGCGACACCGACACGACGCTTCTGGCCACCAGAGATGCCCTTGCGGATAGGTGTGCCAATGAGAGTGTTGGCCTGACCGACGAGGCCGAATGATTCGAGGAGGCTGTCGATACGCATAAGGCGTTCGCGCTTGGGGAGAGAGCTGCTGCCCAGGTCAGAGATACACTGATGCTATCAGTCATAGATTGACATACCTAGTGCTGGCAAGTCGCGAGGAAAACTCGAGCGTCTCACGCACAGTCAAGGATCCAATAAGAGCATCCTCCTGCTCAACAAAGCACGACGCTTCTCTAAAAGCCGCTCGCGATAGGCGACTTCCGTTAACAAGGACTTCTGCTTCAACATCGCTCGCGTTTGTCGGCCGACGAGCTAGAACATTGAGAAGTGTCGTCTTGCCACAACCTGAAGGGCCCATGAGGGCGCAGATCTCGCCTGAAATCGCAAAACATGTCAGCCACTGCTATATTGGGCGCATTCAAGCCCAACTCACCTGCTTCAACAACACCCTCAACATTATCAACAATAGTCTTTGGCTCCTTCGTCTCACGATCCTTCACCGTGACAGTAACACCTCTCCACGTAAGGTTCTTGACAGTAGTGTTAAACAAATGCTTCTCAGCAACAGGTCGCTCTTCAAGATCCATGATTGGCTCCATAAGATAATACTGGTCGATCCTCATGGGGAGAAAAGAAAAAAAGAGAGCGGGGGGAGAGAAGCCAAGATATATATATATAAAGAGGGCGATCGATCTGCCGGGCAACGAAAATTATGTCAAATTTGGGAGAGCGGGATGGGCGGCGTAAGTGAGACAGCTAGCTCGCAGCCAGGTGGCATCCACACAAACCTTGGAGATTTGATATCGGATCTCGGGGGGTGGTGGTGTTTAGAACTTGATTTCAAACCTTTTTTAGTTTTTACCCATTGACAGATGCGGACAAGTCTATATATCGTCTTTCACAAGCCTCCTGGGTACCTATCTCTTTTTATCGAACGATATCCCAATTACTACCAAATTTTCCAGACTCGAGCAAAAAACCCCAGCTGAAGCATCCCAAAATCTGACATGCGTAACACAGACCCATGCCCGCATCTGCTAGCTACCGAAGCTAGGCATTCAACTCTGCAGCGTATAAGCGCGTCCCCCCGGACCAAGATACTAGAAAGGGAGTACCCCGGCGCCAGTTTGGCTCTCATTCATTCCTATCGCACAGCACGAGACCGGCATCCGCCCCCCGACCGAGAACCCAAGCCCCGACTATGGAGCCCGGTGTCGTTCCCGCATCGGGGACCAGTGGCACATCTGATTGGTCCGCCTATTTCCCTTGGTCGGCGACTAGAAGAAGTTTCCAGGTTGTAGGGCTGAGGGGAGAGGTCCCCGACGGCCCGATACGCAGTGAGCGGCCACTCTCGTCGGTCTCGGCCGATCGCCGTGTCACAGCCACTCCTACCGCTGTAGTGGAACGGGACACGGGTACGGTACTCTTGTCTGGCAAAGGTTCCGGTAATCCATATTGTATCATTCGTCTAATTTAAGCTTTCTATTACTACGTAACTAACAAGGGGCTCTTTATGCTCGATCTTGATCCATCTTTCATGTAAGGTACCAAGGGAGGATCCATTCATCCATCCATGCCCTGTATTCTATCAAACCATCCAAACCTTTGCCTCACCTGAAGATGAAGAAAGTATTGTGAGCTTATGAATTTAATATCAAGAGTTGAGTGAAGTACAGTAAATAGTCGTAACTTGTGGATATCTGCATGGTCCATAACGCCTCTTTCAAACTGTCCAGAGTCTACTTTCCCAATCAATCCCAGGAACGCTTCCTTTTGTCTAATATCCATCCCGCAAATCATGCCAAGCAAATGTCACATTAATATCCCGAACCAATCAATCAGTGCATTTTCCATCTCATAACCGTCATCTTAACCTTGTAATCACCCTATCATCCCTGACAATCCTGGCATGCTCTGCATGTTCTCAATCTCGTTGATAATAGAATCGTCGGCCGCAATGCTGTTCAAAACCTCCTCTTGTGTAAGACCAAGCCAGTACTGGGGTGTCATCTGCTGCTGCTTCTTGGCTCTGTAAATCTCCTGCGCAACACCCTTAACCTGGCGTCCGGCGCGTTGGGCGTTGCCCCAAACTAGAGACATCTTGGAAAGGGCCCCGATGTTGAGGCGAATCTGCTGGCGAAGGTTGTCGTCGTCGTGAGGAACAAAGAAGAGAGCCCACTTGCTCAGATGCACAATCGAAGAAAGCGTAATCACGCAGGTAAAGAAATGCGTGTGAGAAAGTAACGAAACGCGATGGGTGATCAACTTGCTAATCTCGCTCGCCGACTGGATCGTGTGTTTGGTATGAGCGTTAAAGGCGTCGCCAGAGGGAACAGGGGCGTGAGGAGCGCAAGAGTTGACCGGGCGAGTCGAAGAAGAGTCTAACTGTGAGTGTGGTTGATGAAGAAGAATCGATGTGGCATGCATCATCATATGCGCCTGAAACATCATCTCGTCTAAACGGCCGTCTTTGTAGAGGGCGTCCCTTTTCGATTCTGGGAGATGTAGACGCCAGTTGGTAAGGAGCGTTTCGATGCGAGCAAGATTCTCGTCGTCGGGCCCGTAGATGGGAGGAACTCTCATGAATTTCCCCAGATTCCGAGCACATTGAATACGGTAGGCAAAGGATGAAAATTCGCGATCCTCGCCCGAAAAATCGATATCGTCCATGTCTTCAAGGTACATGGGCTGCGGTATGTCCTTGACACGGCGCATTAGCATGTGAGGCAATCAGAGAGAACGAGGTCATCATACTCCTGAAAGATACTGGTATTCCTCGCATGGCAACGCGACATCACAGGGTTCATCAAAAAGGAGGAAATTGGTGCTGCGATGAACGCCAGCAATCATGCCATCCACCACATAGAGATCCCACCACGTCCGTCGCCAACTCTCTTCAAGCACCGCCATTCCACGGCCATGGAGAGTAGCAAACGGACGGGTGTTGAGCCCAATTCGAACAGCCAGGCGCTCAGCATCGGCCAAAATCTCCCGTGCCTTGTCTTGGTGACCTTGTCCGTCAAGACCAATCAGGAGAAGCAGCAGGGCTTGCACCAAGAAGCCGTCCTTGGAACGATTAGAATCGTACGCAAGACGGCGGGCTTCTTGGAAGAAACTGGCACGATGCGGACACGAGTCGATGTAAAGCGACCCGATCCAGCGCATGGCAGCCAATAGTGGCTCAATGGTGGTCTCTTTAGCGATGCGAAGGAGATACTCCTTGGGCAACACAAAAGGGTGGGCGGCATGAAAGTGGCGGTAAAAAGAGTCGAGGCAGCGCTCAGCTGGTGTTGGCACAGGGACCTGCGCAGGAATAACACCCTGGTGGTGGCTCAAAGCCAGCTCTGATGCCTCGATCGCAGCTCCATCAGTCATGCCATAAGGTCGAAAGAGTGAGATGTCGCTGTTGCCATTGCCATTGGAAGTCAGGGCGGGATCAAGGAGAGAAGTGGAAAAAGGAGACGCCGCAAGATCATCGGTTAGAGCAGGGTTCAAGCAAGTGATGGATCTCATCGAGACAGAAGTGGCGGGTGCGAGGGACACTGGGCCCTCGGTGCTGCTGGTAGATTCCCTTGCGGGAGACGAAGCATGTCGCTTGTTAGGATTGCGCGCAGTGCCGCGACGCGGGCCTTTGTAACCGCGTCGCGAGGCGACGTAGATGCACTCTGAATTGGAGCTTCTGCAGCGAGAACAGGGGTTCTGGCCATCGCATTTAAGATGCTTACCACGCTGTCGGGATTGTCAGTAAGTTGAACAATGAATCAGGCCGGCGCGTCATGCGTCAAGGGCAACATACACAAGCAAGACAAGCTGCTGGGACAGAGGGAACATTCGCGCGCTCTGTCCCAGCAGAAGGCGACGCCGATGGGGATGCCATGCGATCGAGGCCGAGAATCTGTGAGTTGGGAGAGGTGGAATTGGATGGTGGGTCTTCGGCGCCGGAGAAGGCATCGTCTTTGCCCCCATTGGAAGGCGCTGGCTGAAGCGAGGTTGCGGCGTCCATTACAGGAGGATACCAGATGTAGGGGGTATTCGGCAGGCCGGCGTAAAACGTGTAGGGCGAAGCTGATGACGAGGGAGGATATGTATAAGATGGAGATGGAGAATAAGATGAGAAAATGATCTGAGTCGCGGAGGAAGTACCCGGACCGCTCGCATAAGGAACCGACTTCATGAGGAAGGCGCGCCACCGGCCGGGCTGTCGGGAGTCGGTTCGGGCTTGTTTAGTATCGAGGCCGATTGAGCGGGTGCGCAAACACGGGGTACAAGTGCCTAGGCTTGGAAAAGCTTGGGGCAACTTGTATATCTGTTAAGGGGCGTTCGGGGTTTGGGTTGATCGGTGGTTGATCAGATAAGGGTTTTGAGCTGATGATATGTAAGCTTCTTGCTTAGACATTAGAAGGCAATGGAACCGGCTACATACTGAATGTGTTCTCTTTAACCGCGGTCGATTCGTGTACGTGACCGTTGAAGCAATCGTGTATGTACAGAGTCTCTTAGTTTCAAACGGCGATTGACTCTGAGTGTGGCTAGAGCTGCAGCCACCAAGAAGTGTCTATCTGTAGTTGCCCGAAATGATAGTGATGATGATGATGAAGGAATGGATGAATGCTGTAAACACCATGAGAACATATGGGATATCACGGCATCTAATATCTCTCCTGGAACCTTCCCCCATCCATCGTTCCCCCCCAAACCCATTTTAATCCTAAGCCCAACTACCGCCCATTGGAGCTATCGTCGACCGACCCTGGCCCAACCACATGCACCCCTGGATCCTCACACTCAACTAGACTTGTGAGATTGACCAAACCCCATGGCGCACGCAATTCGAGGCGTCAGGGTCTCTCGGCCATTAGACGGACGTTTTCCCATCTGGGAGTGGAGGCTGGGGCGTCTCAGCACCGCCCAAACTTGGCGTCCGCCGTTTGGGTGATGGACGGATGACCCTCCACATCCATGCGTCGAGTGCGTCTTACATGGAAGATGCAACTCCAGCTACAGCCCTAGTGGGCTGCTGGCATCCCCCATCCCCATGCCCCCCATCGGCCGCCTTTTTGCCAAACCGCTAGGTTGGGTCCCTTTGTCCCGCCGCCCCAGTATCCTGGTAACTGTAGCTTCTGCAACGTGCCACTCGTCGTGGTGCCAGGAACCTGGAACTCTTCAAGAGACGACAGAGCGATGGCATCGGCTATCGCCGTAGCTCTGCGCGCCTATGCGGGGCAAGGATCCTTCTAGAGAAGAAACACAGCTTCTTCTCGGATTTGGGCCAACGAACTGCCCTGTTTGAACTTCAAGAGACCAACTTCACCGGGGAGGGGGTTGTGCTAGCGTATCCAGAATGGCGGATGTACGAGGGGGAATGCCTTCCTTCACCTCGTGGCCGAATTGTCGGGGCGGCCGCTGTATGCTGCCGGTGACCTACTGGGGACATCATGTGAAGCCTTTGGATGTGTTGAGGAGCCTTGATGCAGCTGTCGTCGCTACACATTCGACACATCAACCATCAGCTATCACCATTGCACATTAGACATCTCCGCCTTTAGCTATGGCGGCTGCATATTCAACACCTCCGCCATCAGCTATCACAATCGCATATTCGGCACGGTTGTCGCCACCCTCAGTCCCTCATGGCTGCATCTGAGGCCCGATGGGCGGGCGCCATGATTGTAGGACTGGTGAGCTTGAGTCACCCGGTATAAGCGCAACCCGGACATGATACTGGTTCAAGACGGCAATCAAGCCTCCCATCAGTGTTTTTCTCTCTAAACGAAAAAAACGCCTATGATGTCGGCGTGGATGCATGCATGCACGTACACACGCACGGTCTTGTCCCGTTGTACCGGCGGCTATGCATCTGAATCTCGGTGCTGGGGGGGGCTGTGCTCTCTCAACGTCAACGACGTGGGAAAAAGTGAAGCATCTAGACCCGCGATGGAAGACCCTCTATTCAAAATATTGGTACGTACTGTCACCGCTATTCTGCGTCTCTGCCGGTGAAGCTGTCTCCATCTGGACGTCGGTTATCTGCGAGATGCAACCCCTCTTGCAGCTTGACCTTTTTACTCGACGCCGACATTTGGTTGTTGACGACCTTCGCGATTCCGCCTAGATCAAATTTTCTGCCCTACGCAGCAAGGGAGTCTACCCCCGGAATGAGGGTCTCTTTGACGAGGCGGGCCTCTTTAGCGCATTAGCAACTGTTTAATACAACGTCGGGTTGGTTCAGTATCATCGTCCATAGGTAGTCACTGCTTAGAAGCAAGGGGTGTACATATCTTGGCTGTACAAGTCACCGAAAGCGGAGGCTCCGCCATGCCTGTCGGAATCAATGCTAGAGATGATTGATCTACACGTCAATTCCAGAGAAGCAGCACGTCGCCTCGACAACTGTTCAGCTACTGCAGTTCATCAAGCCCAGGCCCAAGCTTTCGCCAAGTAACGTCTTGCATTTATAGGTTGATACAGCCTCAAGCCACGCTCCCGGTGCGGCTAAGACATGCAGCCACCTGGTTGTTGTCCATCCACAACAATCAGGACCTAAACCCAGCATAAAATTGATCCTTCCCGTCTGAAAGAAATATCAATCTCTGATATATCCTTGATCCCGGAATCACCGTCTGCGTGTAACATGCCTTTCGGGTCTCTATGCAGTATTTTTCGCTTTCCCACTTCGTTGGCTCCAAAAGGAATAAAATTCTCCCAGCGAATAAAGACGATGGAAATGTGGAAGCCTTCGGTCCGCCGACAGGGTTCACTAGAGCATCCTGTCCCAGGCCTGTCCTGTCGCAAACGGCCGTGATGTCATGCATGGCGTTTGCTAGCGAAATGCGGCACGTTTCAGAGACGGGAGATGAGCGGTCTGCTTAACAATTTATTTTCTTCAAGCCAAGACAAGAGAGCATGGGTCAGTTTGCTATCGCTGTCTCGAACTAAGGAATAAGGTGAACGAAACTTCTTACAGGCGCGCCTATTCCAAAAGAAGAGTCAGGTGAGTAAAGGTGAGAGAGAGTCATCGTGCTGAGAGTCTGAATATTTCATCCACACCCTTTGATTGATACACGAGGGATTGAATACATCAACCACGGCCAGCCAGCCACAGTGACCAGGACTATCCACAACTCAGTCAAAGATTCCAAACTCCTTCCACCAAAACAAGCTCCATTATCAAGGCGTTACTCTCATCTACTTATAGATCTCATACCCTTTTTTAAGCTCATTCTTAGTAACTTCTTACTACGAACCGTGCCCACCCAGCCAGCATAGGCAGATCTACACGGCATTGGACGATGCTACATAACCTCAGCGACCGCAATCAAACCGGGGGGGACATACAGGCCAATATATCGGTAAATGGCCAATCATGCTCTTGAATTGCTCCCTTTACCATCATCAGCCACATGAACCTCGAAAAATGCTTCCTATTCTGGCTTCTGTGATGATCACTTCCATCCGCCCTATCCCCGTCCCTGTCCACAACTGGTACTGTACCCGATGGGCTGAAGACCAAAAATACTTTGCAGGGGTGGCATGGGGGGGGGTAGACAAAATAAAATGGACATCTCACTATCCAAATCAGCCATCACTGCCTCTGTATTACTGTCACTGCTCTGTAAGCGCTGTGCATTTTGCTCATCTCTTACCAACAAACCCAGCCTCCGCCACACTTCAACACCCATCTCAACCTCACCCAATACTCCTCTGCCACACGCCGCCCCTGGCCCTTCTGCTACGTAGTAGAATAACCTACCGGCAAAAAAGGGCTGAGTCTGTAGGGCAGACCATATGGATCCCGTCTCCCTAGCCGGCTTGGCCATCGGCGTGGCTTCCATTGGCCTACAGGTCTATACAGGATGTATCCAAGGCACGTCGTCTAGCTTCACAGCGCAGATGTAACAATCTCCTAACTTGCAACTTTCACTGTCTCAGGGATTCAGCTCCTCGTCACGGCCTTGGGCTATGAGGATGACTGCAAATATCTCAACCTGCGCCTCCGCATGGAGCAGCAGCGCCTCTTTGCCTGGAGCGAGACGTCAGGTCTGCTTGACCTGGATGCAAAGAACCAGGACAAGATCCTCAACTCCAACGTCTTCAACTTGCACCGCCAGACGGTGCTTGACCTTCTCGTGCAGATCCGCTGCCTCTTTGATGAGTTTACAGAGTATCAGCGGAAGCACAACAATCTCTGCAACGTCGAAGATCGCGATGGGATCTTGGGAGCCCCTGAAAAGGATGCCAAGTTGGCAAACTATCCCATGACGGAGAGGAAGCGAGACTTTATCAAGAAGGCCATGCTCGGGCTCAAGACCAAGTCGGTCGAGGGCATCACCAGACTACGCTGGACATCGTTTGACAAGGTTGGGTTCGAGAGGCTGCTTGCTAAATTTTCTATCCTCAATGATAACATGACCAATATCCTCGATCACTCCCTCCAGGTTGAGATCAGAAACACCGTTCAAGACACCAACCGAGGTGTTTTGCTACTGCACCACAAAATCGCCGACTTGAGCCACCTCGTGCTGGCCCTCAAGTCCCAACTTGACGCGGGCAGCCCCGGTGGCCCATCTCCCATGTCCAAGCTGGAGCGAGAAGCCAACGCTGATGCACTGAGACAGTTGTCAAGACTGGCCAAGTTCAAGGCCTTCAATGAGACTATTGATCCAAAGTCTGAAGGTCCCGCTGTCATCGATGAAGCTGCCGCAAAGTTCCTCGATCTTGCGAAACCAGGCCATCAGCGGAATCTCTTCGTACCTCGTTACCTCATCGAGGTAGACCCCGAAGTTGATGAATCGGACGAACCGCGATGCGAAGCTCTCATGAAGACAGCAGAGGGGAAGACGAAGGTCTGGATCGAGTGGAAAGACTACGATAACGCGGGGCCTCGACCGGGATCTCTATCTAAGGCCGACATCATTGAGAGAGTTCGAAAACTTGCCGCGCTGTTGAATCATAGCCCGAAGCCCGAAGCCTTTCGCACTCCTCACTGCTTGGGCTTTTTTGATAAAGCCGATCCCAACATGCCCGAAGACGATGTCGATATCCTAGACCGCCGGCTGGGTCTCATATTTGAGCGTCCATCTGACGATAACCTCGATACCACACGTCCCCCAGTTTCGCTGCGTGAGCTCCTTCAAGACCCAAAGGTCCGCAAACCTCGAGTCACTGAACGAGTTCGTCTTGCACACGCCATCAGCAACTGTCTCCTCTACCTACACGCCGTACACTGGCTGCACAAGGGTCTCCGAAGCCACAATGTGCTCTTCTTCCTCACGCGGGATGGCCACGTGGACTACCGCCAACCATACCTCTCGGGCTTTGACTTCTCTCGACCAGGTGGCTCTGACGAAATGACAGACGCTCCAGGAGACGATGCTGAGCATGACCTGTATCGACATCCCAACGCGCAGTCGAACCGTCGACGGGAGAGGGAGCGCTCCAAGAAGAGTTTCGACATTTACAGCCTGGGCGTCATTCTCGTCGAGCTTGCGCATTGGCGACCTATAGAGGAGGTGCTAGATATCGACATGCGGCGTGCGCGAGGTCGTCCCGACGTGGTGCGAAAGGTGCGGGATGCTCTCCTAGCCGAAGATAGAGTCGCAGCTGTAGGCGCCGACATGGGTGAGAGATTTGAGGATGCGACTCGAAGGTGTCTAGCCGGTGGAGAAGAACTAGGGCTGCGAGATGGCGATGACGAGACTGAAGATGAGGTTGCTGAGCGCTTGTCAATCAAGTTCTATAAAGAGGTTGTGAAGCGATTAGAGGATGTAGTTGTGTGAGCGTCAACAGCTCTGAACAAAATGATATACAAAATTGGGACGAAAAAGAGAAAGGATGAAGCATAAAACATTGTATAATAATTCTATCAAAAATTCGTTGCATCATTAGTCGAGTGACGGCGAACCAGCCTTATTCACTCGAACAACCTTCGCTCAATTAGGTGACTCGTCCATGAACGCCAGAGAAAGCAGACAATCCAGATCCTGCCATTATCGCGATTAACAACAGCAGTCTAGGCACTCGAAGCAGCAAAGTCCAGCGCAGATGCCGCAGCAGATGGCCTATAAAAGGTCAGTTAAGCTTGAGGTAGAGGGGGGTCATTTGATCCTTACACCACCATCCTTGCCTCCTCGCATTCCCATGGTGGGTTGATTCTCCATGGACATGGGCTGAACCGGGCGCTATCACAGAAATTCAATCAGTAAAATGTTCCAGAGTAACTCATTGCGCAAATAATCGGATATGCGCTTCAATGTCTTGGTAACGCAGCCAAGCCCGGAGGCCAAGCCGGAGGGAATGCACAACGTACCGGCTGCTCGGCATTGTTCTGTCCGGCCGGGAACGCGGCGGGGGCCGGCTCGCGGGGCATTTGCATCGGCGAAGTCGAAGTAGGAGCGGGCATATTGATGATGATTGATGGTACAGATATCGTTTGATAAGAGTATTCGAGGGTAAATGGATGAGGTATATACGAGTGATTTACAGAGTATGAATGTAGAGGAAAACAATCAGAGCTGTCACAAAGGGCGCGGGCCGTTGATTTAATGTCTGTTCCTGTCCTGCGGCGTCGGCCGGCTGATGCAGGGTTCAACGTTCGGCGTGGGCGGGCCTTGGGCTCGAATTGGATCCCCTCATCCACGTCAAGCGAGGCGAGGTTCAGTATCTGGGGCTGAATGACGGGGGGGGATCGTCATCGGCACATGGATTTTCAAACTTCTACAAGATCCATGCCTTCTAGGGCAATATGGACGCCTGACCAGTCCAGCTGCGAGCCCCTGTGCCGTGACCCTCCGAGGGTCAGCAGGATTCCCCCATCAGGCAATGTCGGCTGCTGCTGCAGGGTAGCACGGCAAGTCTCGCCCTTGACTTGAAAAGATACAATCTCCCACGAGGTCATTACTATGGTGGTGAGAGTCCCCCATGCCGAGTACCCATTGAGTCAAACTTGTCATGTGGCTGCTGATGGCAGATGCGAACCACCAAAACGGCGTGCCCGACGCCCTGCATTAGCATCTATCGGGCCTTGTCAAAGAAGAAGAAGGAACAAAGACAAAATGCGAAAGCGAAAAAAAAGCAAGGATCCCTGTATCGGGACCATGACGTATGCCTGACGGAGCAACTTTGTCATTTCGTAGAGTGTTTGCAGGCTGTCCCTTGCTTCAAGTTCCCCAAGTGGAGCGCGAATATTCGGCTCTTGTTGAGAATACGATCTATTTCTAGAAAAGAAAAAAAAAGCCCGAGCCAGAACCGCTTTTTCGGCTTCGCGGCAAAACCTTCGACATAAAAGAGCCACAGCCGCGCGTCTTGCCAAGTCACAACGAGAATAGTTCGGCCGAGAGACTGGTTCATGGCGGGTTTCGAGGACCCATAGGGCTGAGCCTAGGGTAGTTCATCTCTGAAGCAAGTCGGATAATCAGGCTGATAAACTGACAAGTGCAGGTTAAAAATACCGTATAATTTCAAGGTGAGTCTCGAGATAGACTTTTTAAAAGACTCCTGTCAGATTCATGCTTATCTCATCAAAGTCTTCTTTCTCGAGTTGACTCCTTTTCCGCAACCGGTCGAGTCGTTGTGGCGGCCGCGTAAATGGATCCCTAGCCTCGGTCGTATTAAGAGGCAGTGCCTCAACCTTGAACGACTTTATCATGGAGCACAGGATAAAGACACCAAAAGGCTTAGCAAAAAACGCGTCAGCTAGCTATCGCCTCGAGGTTTATTGCCCCCAAAGCTGCTGCTGCGGTTCTGGGAATCGTCTTCCGCAACTGCTTTGCCGAGGTGAAGTCATCACAACAGCCACCTTTTGAGCCATCTCAGCCATGACTCGCCTTTTAGTTCTGGAGCTTGGGCCAAGATGTCAGGCAGACAGTGGGATTTCTTAAAGAGCATCATCGGGAATGTGAAATGGATATTGAGCGGTTTCGGAGCTCAAATCATGGGGAAGCAGAGAGTCACCATTGAGCCGCTTTACTACACTGATGGATGATCTGAAGATAAGGAAAGCTCAATAAACACTCATGGTCGTCACTTATACCGTCATTGCTACCCATTCAAGACGTCTTGTATGAACATCGTACCTCTTTTCTGCCCATCAAACGCTCATTAAAGAGCTTCTCTTCCCCTCAACAAGGTTCCGTCTTCCTTGGCAGACGGTCCACGCCCAACCTCCCAAACAGCCCAAGGCGTTCCATCTAGAATTGGTTAGGAAACCGGAAGTTTATTATCCAACATCCTCGTATGGATAGCCCCCTGGATGACACTTATGAGTGTCTTGTGCAAAGCCTTTGAGATGTTTGCGCGTCTTTGACTTCGACCTAGACTCGTGCCGGTGTCCCGAGCATTCCACTTCGTGACAAGTCCTCGCGGGCTGTTGTCGGCGTTGTGGAATTATCATGAGATGATGATTACACCATGGTTCAGGGAATATCTTTGTGATCTGTAAGATGGGAGATATTATCCTGTTGCCTGTTACACATCCCCTGACGAAGCCAATCAATGATTTGCAGTCTGAGCCTCAATCAAGATATTGATCAACAGTTACGGCTCTACAATCAAGACAAGATCATCACCTCTCTCACAAAGAGGATATTCATAAGCCCCGTTGAACATGGGCAAAACGGTACCGCATTGGGAGAAATGTGATTACTGGAAGCCGCCTCGCCGCTCGCCAAGTCGGCTACAGCCTCCCCACGCACGTTTAACACGCAACTCAAGGTTGGCCATGACGTTGAAGAAACCCAAACGCAGACGGGGAAGCTTGAGATAGAGTGCCGGGACGCTCTTCCCGCTCACCCACGAAACGTGAACGGCCGGGCGCAATTGGCCGCGAGGGCATCCCAAGCCTCGGAATCACATATCTCGCATGACAGCCACGTTTATCTGGGCGACCGTTTTCAGACAATATTGACTAGTTGCGTTCCTTGCATCGGACCACTCTCGGGAGCTGAAACATGACGATGAGGCTGGGTCTGGACGTGAACTGTATCGGGTTGATTTCATTAATCGTGTTGGAGATGGAAGTAGGTATAATAGACGGCCGTCACTTACACGACTTTGCATCTGATTATCCATACCAAGCAGTTTTTACAAACAAATAAACAAACAAACAACCATCTTTATCACAACATAAACACAATGGTACAAGTCACAATCCTCACGGTCCTGGCCGCCTTTGCTTTCACTGGCGTTGACGCCGGCCTGCACAACCCCCTCGAATGTCTCATCGAGGCATTCTGCCCCCATACCGAAGACCCAGCACACCCACCCGTCCAAACCACCAAGGCCGCAGCCGCAGCTGTCAGGGACGTGTGGAGCTTGAAGGCTAGCACTCCCGAGTACACGGAGACGGCCCCTCCCCCAGAGAAAGACCTTGATCCGGAATGCTACAATGTCAATAACCCTGGTTTCGAGAACGCGACACTCTCCCCTTGGAAGGTGTCAGACCCTCGATCCATTAAAGTCCAGACTTCTCGTGGACGATACCAAGCCCAGAGCGGTAGAAAATTCCTGTATGTTTCTCTGAATCACTCTCTGATACGCCTACTAACAACGCGATAGCCGTTTTACAGTTAATGACCCCAAGGTGGAGTTGAGCATCAGCCAACAACTACACGGTCTTGAACCCGGCAACCACTGGATTAACTGGGCCGACACGTGGACTGAAAAGAACAACACGGGCGCGTCCGAGTGCACAATCAAGATCAAGCTTGACGACGAGGTCATCTTGGAAGACCACCACTGGGTGCTCGATCCCTTCTACTGGGGTGGCGGTTCCTTCATCAAGAAGATTGCATCTCCCGACCCAGTGCTCAGCTTCAACTTTCTGTGCCCAGACGCGCCCTCAGGCGGTGTCGAGTTTCTCATGGATGACATAACTGTCTACCCTATTGGTACGAATTGTAATGGCGAAGAGGTTTCAGATCTTTAACTGGCGAGGCATTGATGGAGAATACTGGTTTTTAATGAATAATGTTGGTGATTAGTAGTTTCTAAGAGATATACATTCTTAAGAAGTTCCTCTCCATTACATGTGGAGTGGTTTATGCAAGTGTAGCCATCCTTGACAGCTGAAACACATGAAACATGACGAGACGAGTTAAAAGCTCTGCATCAACTGTGAGATGGAAGAGAAAGCACCCGAGACCATGTGTTCGTTTCAACATGTCGAAAACCATAGACTTGGCTGATGTCAGTAACGAAACCCTGATTCTTCCAAGTGACGGGATGAACTGAAAAAGAGAACCTTATTTACCGAATATTTCCCGCCGCCGCCAAGTCTAAAGCGTGAGGCCTAAAATGGCAGCTGCCGTAGCTGCAACTGGTTTCTGGGGGCGGCCTAGCACTAACAGGTTACGGGGGGAAGAGGCTGAGCCACTGAGCGCCCAGGCCAAGGGCCGCTATGATATGCCCGCGGCCCCGTACTAGGCGGCCACTCCATGGATCGGTCCCTGGCACATCCAACATCCCGACCCGTCTCGTCTTTCTCCCAAGGGGCCATGCAATGTGTTTCTCTGTCAACTTGAACTTGACCATGCGCCCGCTTTGAATTGCTCAATCACTTGATTGTGTTTGATCCAATGCCTTGAATCTCCAACTTTGCCGTTCCTTATACATCGATTCCGATTCCCTCTCCAGCGCCGTCTCTCTTCCTCTCTCCCCTACGGGGCACCCCCTCGACCGCCCTCGCTTCCTTGGCTCGTCCTCTCTCTCGCTCGTGCCCGACGACCTCTCCCGTCATCCATCAACCGCGATCGCACTTGAACCTCCCATCCTCGTCCCTGTCCATCGAACCCCCCGCTCGAGATGGCTTCGCACGGCCAGTATCCTCCGCCTCACCTGGCCCCAAAACACCATCATCATGCCCCCTATGGCTCTCCGCCCGTGGCCGTCCCCGGTGGCGCCCCGGCCGGCACCTTTTCTCCCGGTACCAAGATCCAGGTCGGCAGCCACCGCGTCGTGATTCAAAAGTACCTCTCAGAGGGAGGTTTCGCACACGTGTACCTCGTCAAGATGCCCAAACCCGTCGACGGGACCGACATGGCGGTCCTGAAGAGAGTCGCGGTTCCCGATAAGGAGACCTTGCGGGGCATGCGCACCGAGGTCGAGACGATGAAGCGCCTCAAGGGACACCGGCCGATCGTCACCTATATCGATTCGCACGCCTCTGAGCTCAGGGGCGGTGGCTACGAGGTGTTTCTGCTTATGGAGTTTTGCAACGGGGGTGGCCTCATCGACTTTATGAACACTAGGCTGCAGCATCGCCTAACCGAGCCCGAGATCCTCAACATCTTTACCGACATCGCCGAGGGCGTCGCATGCATGCACTACCTCAAGCCCGCTCTTCTCCACCGTGATCTCAAGGTTGAAAATGTCCTCATCACCGCCAAGGGCTCCTCCAAGCGTTTCAAGCTCTGCGATTTTGGCTCGGCCGCGCCGCCGCGTGCCGCCCCCACAACCGTTGTCGAGTGTCGCCTCATGGATGAGGATGTCCAGAAGCATACCACCCTTCAGTATCGGAGTCCTGAAATGATTGATGTATACCGAAAGCAGCCTATAAACGAAAAGTCTGATATTTGGGCCCTGGGAGTTTTGCTGTATAAACTATGCTATTATACGACCCCCTTCGAGGACCAAGGCCAATTGGCTATCCTCAATGCTAGCTTCAGGTTTCCTAGCCACCCTGTCTTTTCTGATCGACTCAAGAAGTTGATAGGTATAGTTTCTCACCTCGGATGAGTTTTTCATGAAACTGACCTTTTAGCGTCAATGTTGAAAGAAAACATGCAGTCGAGACCAAACATTTACGAGGTACTCAAGGAAGGCTGCGCCATGCAAGGGCGAGATGTCCCTATTCAGGATGTAAGAGGATTCTTTCCCTTGGTGGAACTCGTATTGACTTTATCCAGATCTACTCTGGCCAAGCCCAATCTCGTGGCCGAAATGACAGCCCTCAGCGTAAGCAACAATCGGCAGAGCAAGCGCCAGTCGTTGGCGCTGTCTTCTCACGGGCCGAGCCAGAGAGGCAGATTATTCCTGATGTTGTTCCAATGAGAAGAGGAAGACCGGCGGCATCACCAGCTCCGACCAAGGCAGCACAGAAGCCGGAGCAATCTCCCATGCGAAAGACTGAGGGAGACCCTTTTGCTGCTCTTGATTCCAAGTCGACTACCCAGGGCGGGTTCGACGAGCTGTCATCGAGGTTCCCTACTCTTGACCAATTTTCATTATTACACGACCAGGGGACCAAGTTCGATTTTGATGCTTCATCGCCAACTTCGCCAACGCCTAATGCCCCGTCTGATCTTAACCAGAGAGTTATGGAGAGGCTGGCCGACGAAGCCTTTGCCATGCCTCAGCCAAGCGATACACGCACGAGGTCAACATCGAGGCCACACTCAGTCACTCCTGTTGCCCACCAAGCTGCAGTCGCCTCGCCTCCCCCTGAACCCTCGCTGCAAAAGGTCTTGTCCGCACCAAGCAGGCCAGAAGTTAGCAGGGCGCAGTCTATCATTAGCAACAATCCCGAACTGCAGGCGATTTCCTCTCAAACAAGCTCGAGATATGTGTCTACTGGCACGATGACAGCAACTTCCCCACCCGAGCCATACAGGGACTTGGAGAGGCCTGTTCAGCGAGAGTCTCACGAGTACGCGCGATCTAGCAGCGCTACAAGGCAACCTGAGCAAACTGCCGGGCAATGGGGTGCTGAAGAGTCTCGCCCTGCTTTCCCAGCTCGGGGTTCGTCTTATCAACCATCTTCGCATGCTCGTCAGCCGTCTTCATCAAGACCCTCTCTCGAGGGAGGTCGGCCTCGTGCAGACTTTCTGGAGCCTTCAGGCCGTACTTCTACAACAATCTCTCGGCCACGACCTGCAAGCACAAACCTCGAGGGTACCACTCTTGATTTCCTGCGTGAAAGAGAAGCTGCTTCCCGATCGTCAAGTCGACCCCCTCACTACTCACCCCAGATCCCGTCGCCTGCCCAGGAACCTGTGCCTGATGACGATTCGCGAGTTGCATCCAGCGATATGGATTTCCTGAGGAGCCTGGAAGATTCGGAACGGACCAAAGCAAGCAAGCGCTCTAGTCTGACATCACTGTCTGGGAACAAGAACATCCTTGCAGGCAAGTTTGGAGATGCCTTTAAGCGCTTTGAAGGCGGCTCTCCTGGAGGCGCGAGAAACCCTTCGCCACAAAGGGACGCGGGTCACCGTAACCTTACTCCTATCGCGGGCTCTGAGGCTACTGATGGGCGCAGCGATGACGGCCATATCCAGGAGGATGAGGATCACATGACGCCTGAGATGAGGCGTGAGATGGAACGTTTAAAGCTACAAGAAGAGGAACAACGTGTCGAGGCCGCCCAAGCTGAGTACCGTCGACGTGTGGCCTCAGGAAACCGTGGCCCACCTATCCCACCAAAGAGCATTGGGGGAGTCTCTCGTGCTGTCAGTATCCAGAACCGGGTCCAAAGTCTTTTGAACGAGGATCAGAAGTCTTCTAACGTGCAGAGGACTGCCCAAGGATATGGAAAGTACACGGACTCTTCGGAAAGCGGAAGCAAGCCCGAGAAGCCGCTACCTGTCAGGAAACCCCTGAATATTGCCAAGTCTAGAGTTGAGCCTCCTCAGGTTCGGCCAGCCAGCGCCGGACCGGCCTCGACTTCTTCTGCACCTCCAGCTCTCGGACCCAAGCCCCCAGCAAAACCTCCCGCTCCCAAGAAGCCGGTTCATCTGAACAGTCTCCCTACTGGACCACGTTCATCGTCACCTTCAAAACAGATCCGAGCGCAGGCATCATCAGCTCATGTAATTGCAGTGGACCTCCCTGGGCAACCTCTGTTGGACATGTCTGCCAAGGAGAAGGACGATTACATTCAGGACTTTACAAAGCGGTTCCCCAGCCTGGGCACGATTGAGATGGTGGAGCGGGAAATTGGCGGACAGAATGGGGCATCAGGACGATAAGATAGACGACATTGAGAATCTAGTTTCTCATGCAGCATATACACTTGAATATACTCGGCGCATAGCATTATTGTGCTTGTGGTAGACTTGAACCATTGGCGTAGTCTAAGAGAAGAGACGGGATGCATAAAGTGGGGCTATGCATATATACCCTTTTATCTTATCGCACCCCAGCTCCAAACTTTTTTTTCTGAAGCAAGCCAACTCCCCGTAGCTTTTCGCGACAACTGCCTGCAGCAACGACAAGACTTTTACAACACAAGACGATACAATGGCCAAACGCAAGAGACAAGCCGTCGCGCAGAGCGAACCTGCTCCTGAGCCTGTATCCAACAAGAAGGCCAAGGCAGTCCAAGCTCCGAAGAAAAAGACTTCAAAGGAAAAGACTACGACACCTGCCGTCTCGACAACTACTACCACTTCTACCGCCCCCGAGACGATCCAGATCGTAGTGGGATCTTACGATAGAATCCTTCATGGGTTGACGGTGTCGATTGGGCCCAAGGACCAGGCCGACTTTGCCGACACATTCCTCTTCAACGCCCATACGTCGGCGATCCGATGTGTCGCAACCTCGCCCGTCTCGGCTCCCGTCGCTGGCCAGACTCAGAACGTTATGCTCGCCTCTGGAAGCACCGACGAGCGCATCAACCTCTACAGTCTGTCGGCGCACCCCCCGAGCCGAAGGGATCAGGACCTGCTCGCCAAGGTGGCACCCCGACCGATCCTCGAGAACCCCAAGAACCGAGAGATTGGCACGCTGCTTCACCACTCTTCGACTGTGACAGCACTGCGATTTCCCAACCGGTCCAAGTTGTTGTCATCAAGCGAGGACTCTACGATTGCTGTTACACGCACAAGGGACTGGTCGCTGCTTAGCAACATTAAGGCACCTATCCCGAAGCCACAGGGTCGACCCAGTGGTGATACGGCACCTCTCGGAGGCACACCGTCTGGCGTCAACGACTTTGCGATCCACCCCAGCATGAAGCTCATGATCAGTGTCAGCAAGGGAGAGCGGGCAATGCGACTGTGGAACCTGGTTACGGGCAAGAAGGCTGGAGTGCTGAACTTTAGCAGGGAGATGCTACAAGAGGCTGGAGAGGGAAAGCATTCGACGGGAGAGGGCCGACGGGTTGTTTGGGGCAATGTGGATGATGCGGATGAGTTTGCAGTTGGATTCGACCGAGACATTGTGGTATTTGGCATGGATAGTGTTCCCAAGTGCCGAGTTATGGGATCAATCCGTTCAAAGATTCACCAATTCTCTTATGTCCAGGTGGATGAGAAGGCGGACGTTACACTTTTGGCTGCGGCAACCGAGGACGGTCGAATCCTTTTCTTCTCGACAAAGGAAGAAGACCTCACAAAGCCCGACGATGCAGACGACAAGAAATCAGAGTCTCTCCCCACAGCTAAGCTCGTCGGGCAGATCGGTGGCAAAGCAGATGGAGTGGATGGGAGAATCAAGGACTTTGTTGTTATCAAGAGCGCGACAGATCCGTCGAGAATGTACGTGGCGGGTGGTAGCAGTGACGGGCGGGTCCGGTTGTGGCGAGTGTCAGTGGATGAGTTGCAGGGGAAGAAGAAGAAGAAGCAGGCCAAGAAGGATGATGATGCTGCTGCTTATGGTGTGGGGAAGCTGTTGGGGACTTATGAGACGCGGAACAGAATCACTTGCATGACGGCGTTTTTGATGATACCCCGACCCGAGGGAGTAGAGGAGAGCGAGTACGAGTTCTCGGATGAGGAGGATGAAGAAGAAGAAGAGGAGAGTGATAGTGACGAGGATTGAGCGTGGGGGGTTTGAAGTTTAGAAGGAGAGATAATTTGACCGCTATCATTTACATGATGATGGTGTTTCCATCATGACCTGACCTGAGCCTGTCGAGTACATTGACGTCGACCCATGAAGCAAAGTGACGCGCAAAATCACATGTCAATTGATATCCGCTTGTACCCATTCCACATCGAACAACAAGTCCATTCCTCTTCTGCACAAAGCCGAAACAGGCGTTCTGAATCTGTAAACATTGTTGCATCGCCAACCGTTCTCCTCCTTTGGGCTTCACATTGCTGACAGTGTGTCACAGCGCAAGAGGCAGGTTTGTTGGGAGGAGGTGGTGGCCGATCAATGGATCTCGGACGGAATCACGAGGGCGTAATAACGATGGAGACCTCGAGATCTGGCCAATCGACGAGTCTCGAATTGGGGGCATGTCACGCGGGTGAAGAAATAAACGAGACTTGGGAAGGGGAATGAGAAGTGGTTTAATTCTTCTTAAGTTGTATAGATAATTATATATAAAATATAGAAAAATAAAAAGAAGAAGAGTAAACTCATTATCTATAATTTTATCTCTTTTTAAGCATAATTCTAATACTTTTTAAGAGAGGAAAGCTAATACCATTGTACAACTGTCTCGTTTTTTACGGTTGTCTAGTAAGGCACCTAATGACTGACCCCTGTGCCGAAGCAAGCTCTTGTGGGGTAAAAAGCACATCCAAGGATGAATATTTCCTGGGGTCCAAACTCTTTTCTTCCGAAGCAAACATTGAAAGATGGAGTATCTCAAGGCATGTTTGCACAAAAATTCAATAGACAGAGAGAGTTTTTCTTCAATCACCGCCTCCATTCCTATAGAAGGTCAAAGCCCCAGCCCTATTCATGCCATTATTCAAAAGGGTCCGTGACAACGAGGCGGCGCGCGCGTCTGGAAGAGCGGGCGGGGAAAGATGGACGCAAAGCATCCATTCCCCATCCCAATGGGAAAACGCCCACTAAAAAGGACCAGATTTTGGACCCCAATGGACAAGGGGGTTGCATTGGATTGGGTCCTTGACCCCTTCTCTCCTACCTACGTAACTGCTGGATCCCTTTATTAGGTCTTGTGAGCATGTGAAGAGTTGTCGGTCGTCGAGTTGGTCCATCCATGGTTTGGGTTTCATGGCTTATTCTCTCCTCTCTCTCTCTCTCCTCCTCTTCTTATTCAAACCCCTCATCTTGAACTTTCTTCTCTCATCCATTTCATCTTTCCATTACTCTTCTCCACATTGTTCAATAAAACCCTTCATTCGCATATCTCCAACAAAAAAGCATTGAATTTCTCATATACGCGTATCCCACGACGAGGCTCTCTCTCTCTCTCACCCGAAACCAAATTCATTCCCCTTGCTGATTCGGATATCCCGGTTCTCAGCAAGCCACTTTTGGGCGCTCGTTCACCTGCGAACCGCACAGATTGGTCCCAACAATATTCATCTTCCCCCGTCCCGACTGTCCCGGAAGACTGTAGCGTCTACATCTTGAACTGAGACCTTGTGAGTAACCTTGGCTTTCCGAGACTTGTAATCTCACCTTTTGCCCTTCAGCTGAGGCGAGGAGGACCTTGTTCTGCTCTCTATCCCATCGAGTCGTCGCTCACAATTCATTCTAGACCCTCAACAACAACACTAGGAACCTTGGACTCGACTTTTCACAACACAATGGCCGACGACGGACCTCCTCTCCTCCGACCCATCCCCCGAAGACCCTTCGATCTGAGCCTGACGAGCCCAACACCTCCCGATGAGAACTCTTCCCCCGCGACGCCAGCCCCGGCGCAGTCTGTGGACCTGAACAACCCTCGCTTCCTGCAGCCGACCCCCGAGCCCGTGAGCCTGAGCCGGCCTCAGTCGTTCCTCAACTTGACGTCTTCGACCCTGTTCGGCATCTACTCGCCTACCGCGTCCAACTCCCGCGACCGCATCTTTGCTGATAGAGACGAGCTGGACACGCCTTGGGGTACTGGTGCTCAGACGCCTATTAAGAGGCCTAGCATTGATGAGGCGACCTATGAGCTTCTGCGCGACCGATCACACCCTGTACGTCGCCGATCATCATTCCGTCCTGTAGAAGCACCAGGACCTTTCGCCCCAGCACCATCGCCTGCGTCGTTAGCCCTACGAGGCCTTGTCCTTTTCGTGCTAGGCGTTGGCTATGGGGTGCTCGTCACCACACGCCCAGACAGCCTGAAATCCCTGCGGGGGAACATGATCCGTCCCGCATACAACTGGGCGCATCTGGCTTTCTGGGGCTTTGCCGGTGTAGCTCTGGGTGCGCTGCTTCCTTGGCTTGACCGTGTGTGGGAGGAGTCGTTTGGGGTCGACGGGGAGGAAGCCGTGGCTGAAAATGATGGCGCTTCGACCAAGAATGATGGTCCCAGCACTGACTGGGCGCTCGTCGTCCGAGCCATTGGCGCCTTTGTCGGCATTGTATTTGCTATTGTAAGTTTGATTCTTGAAGAAATTGTCTTTGTGTGTCCTCTAACGTGGTCGGCAGCGCAAGGTGGCCTGGGCGTCTACACTCCAGGTATCACTTACACTGGCCCTCGTGAACCCCCTCCTATGGTGGCTCATCGACCGATCCAAGCCGGGTTTGTTTCTCTCTGCAGTCGTCGGCCTCACGGGTTCGGTGCTGCTTCTCGGTGTCGACCCAGATATTATGCCGGCACCCACTCATGCCGCTCTTGGCAACTTTTCGCTGGGACAGGATAGAGACCATGATTTGCCGGTCCTCGGAGGCTTGGCTCGCCAAGAAACGCTCGAGACGGGAGTTTGGATGCTCAGCGTGCTGTTCTGCAGCTGCGTGTGCTTTGGCAATATTGGCCGACGGCTTGCGGTTGGGCCTTCGGCGACTGCAAAGGGTCGCTGGGCTGGTGTACGATAACAGCTTGAAGTTGTGTTTATCGTGCTCTGTATATCATGATGTGTCCATGATGATTTGTTTAGTATCTGGGACTGGGTCTATGGATTGGGGGGTTCTTCTCGGACGGTACGGCTGGGGTTGGTCACAAGACTGGATAAGGGGATTTGGGGGGTAAATAAATGACCTGGGATGGGTATCAAGGGGGAATATTCCTTACTCATGGGTTGGCTTGGTGGTGGTGTGTTTATGACGGCTACATGTTAAACTTGGCCTGACAGCTTCATTCAGGTCAACAGCGAATTGATAAAGCAGAGCTTGATGGAATTGTTAAGCATGCATGATGAATCTGCTACAATTGCATTACCCAGTTCCCAATCCGATTAATTGTGAATATCCAATCCATGCCATGTGTTTTGGCGGTGTGATTCCTCCACCAACCTGGAGCTTCCTTTTCTGTAAGGTAGCTCATGCAAATGCCCCAATGATGATGATTTTGTATTTTATATTCTTTTTATGCTTTTTTCTCCTTTTTGTTTTACTCATTCTACATCCATCCACCGCCCTACCTCAGGTAGGTAGGTAGATGCGCGGTGGACGACGATCCCTCGGCAAACGACGTCATATCATTCAATCGGCCTTGGCGAGGGTCTCCTTGAGGGCACGTGACCTCTCCCGGACGTTGTCCCCAAAGTCAATGTTGGAGAGACCGAGCATGACGAGCATGCGGGGGTTATGGATCATCTCGTCGATGGTGACTGAGCGGGAGAGGACGTCGTGGAAGGAGAGGGCGGCGGCTTGGGGACCTGAGGTGGCTATATTCACGGCGAGAGAATGAGGTAAGTTTGGGTGTTTTCTTACGGAGAGATGCCAATTGGAAAGGAAAAGACATGTACTCATTAGAGAGAGGGAGAAAAGAGGAAATTTTGTATCAATGGCGTCAAGAGAAGAATCTAAAATAGATACTCATCATCAGAAAGAACTTACCACGATCGTGCTTGGGAATCTGCTCCGGGTGCTTAGTAGGCCTTCCGGCATAGATGTTGTCAAGCTCGGTCATGATGTATCGAGAGCGACAAACAAAGTCCCAAACGTGAAAGAGTCCCCTCGGAGGTGAGGGAGGCGTCCACGAAGGGTGAGCCTCGAGGGCCGAAACAAGATCGCTGAGGCGGGCGGTGATTTCCTCACGGACCTCCGGGGCGGGGAGGCCCGAGTCGGAGGTTGTGCCGGGACGGGAAGCGCTGATCATTGTGAATGAAGTAGATTGGCAAGCAAGATGAAGTCGAATGGTAAGAGGAGGACAGAGAGTAAGAAATAAAAGAAAGGAAAGAGAGGAAAAGAAAGAGGAAGAGAGGAGTAACGTCGAGGCAACGTCAGAAAAAGCTTCCCCGCTACCTTACGGCTTTCTGTCCAATTGCCTCTAGATACAAAATCTTGGGGTCTCCCTCGTAGCTACGTACGCGGAACCAATCCCCAAATAAATACGGTAAAGGGTCTCTAACCAGGGGTGGCGGGCGGCTCTCTTGAGTCGTGTCGGTTCGATAGTTTCTAGGCCCCCCTTGTCACAGACCCTTGAAGTTACGCAAGTCCACCGCTGTCTGTTGTCAATTTTTTTTTGTGACGAGAAGCTGTTCGGTTAGGTAGGGTCGTCCGTGTTCAGTGGATCGGAAACGGGGAAATCCTCCTCTGGCTGGGCCGTTTCTGGAAAACGGCATGTTTGGGGACGAGAGGGAAAAAGGCTGGAAGCCATCGTCGAAAGGAGGCGGCGGTAAGCCGCCCTCAAGCCACGATGAAGCCTCGCATACAATTGGCATGTGATGGATGCGGGACGGAGTACGCCGTGAGAGCTGTTCCTTTCCCTTGCCGTGGCGTCAGACAAGGGAAGGGTCAAAAACCTGGAATAGGACAAGGAAACGAGAAACGATGGAAGGGGAAAGCTTGTGTGGGGGTTTTTTCTGTTCAGGGTCCTGGAGCTTGGAGGGGGGACTCTAGCAATTGTCGTGTGATGAACTTCCCCCTCTGAACTTGAGAGAGAGAGAGTAGCAGCTGAGACAGAGATTGACCGTCAGCCCCTGCGTCTTTCTTGGCTGACTCGTCGTCATAGGTTCCATTGGTTGGCAGGGCCCTTGCTTTCAGCTCTCAGCATGAACGCCAACACCTTGATCCGGGAACCCAGGTTTTGAGAGGGGGACTTGGTCAAGGAAAAATTGAGACACCAGTACAAAGACATTGGCTTATCCTACTGTAAGAATAGCTAATAAGATGTAACGAGAATAACTAAATAGTAGGTAGAATATATCTAAATATTACTATTTCTAGGACACTTTTTTTTATTATTTTTAGAAGACCCTATATAAATCTATGATGATGCTTGAGAAAATCGAATCTGCCTTTATCGCTGTGCTGGTGTCTCGTTTATTTACGGATGGTCTAGAATGGGCGTCATGAGTGAGCATGGATTTCTAGTCTCACCTCAGATTGTCACTGCTGATAGCTAGCCACCTACCTAGGTACATATGTACACGCAAAGCTAGGCTAGGTTGACAAACGTTGCGCGGAGAAACCTGGAGCTGCATTTGTTGACCATCTCGATCCGGGCCGCCACACCTTAAAAGTAGCTCATTGGTGAATTGGGTGAAACCCACGCGGGCCATGATGCGTAGATTAGATTTCTGTCCAACGTTGGCTTTTCTGTATCGTTGTCCTGTTACTCTTTTGATGAATGATCAATAAATAGTCAAAGATGAATAGAGAGAGAAAAAGATAAATGCCACGATTACTCAATAGGTATGCGGCATCACCAACCCCCAGCATCATGGATATTGTACTAGAACCAACAAAATCTCTCCCGTCCTTGGTACAGAGTAGGTCAGCCTCATATGACGCCAACGACTTTTCCCCCCATCATCTTCTCACAGCCTTGCCCATCCCGCGCCAATGGCGATCAATCAATCTCCCCTCTTTTTTTTTCCATGTCTCGGATCCTGCCAGCCCGTTGACGGATGCATCTTCTCTATTTGTACTATAGCGCCGATGGTCGATTCTTCTCCATCGACTTCTCGATCGCCAAAACGGCCTTGTCATCAGTATCCATGTGAAGAGGGAAAAAAAGGGGACTTTTTTTTTTATAACCCGTGTCTCGTGGTAGCGGGCAAAGAACCAGATCGGCGGAGAAGGTGGGATAGGATGGGAAGAAAAAGTAGGGTCCCCTTGTCGCTATCGAGTACCATCTACTTTGAATCTTGTTTGTTGGCGCTGTTGCATCGTGATCTGGGCTGTCATGGATGTAGTGAGGCTATTGGCTTGTCTCGATGCGAGTGCGAAGGTTCCCGTTGATAGTTTCGTTTTTCCCCACAGACAACCTGGATGCTTCTTGTTGGACGAGATCAATTTGGTTCAACTCTTTTGGATGGGTTCTTTTGGGTTCGGTGTTTTTTTATGAATGATATGTTGATTTAAACCCTCTACCTTTTTTACTGCATGAAAGTAATGTTTCCGCGGCGGCGTTATTATCAACGGCCAACTCGCATCGTTTGCATATAACCGTTAGAGTAAAAAAAAAAAGTCTTTCGATTTATCTAACAGCGAACGTCATGAGTGTCCCACTGCTATCGTCATTCGTTTTTTTTGTAAAACTCATGTTATGCTTGTGACACTGAAGAGAGCTGGGGGTCTGAGAGTTGTGCCGAGTACTTCCATCTAACAACTGGTCATGGGAAGAATGCACGGGACGGGATTATCATTAGGGGGATGCCAGTTGAAAAAGCGGAATAGGTTTTTGACATATTTGATCATCTAGTTAGTCAACAATTAGAAGCAACATACAACTCAAAACTCAGAGACCAGAATCTAGAACCCCCCAAGCTACCGCTACGCAGGGTCCTCCTCCGCCGTCAGGGACCCCCCATATTGAAAACCTCCAAGTATCCGGTACCAGCCAGCGACTCTCTCTTCTCCCACATCCACATCCCCCCCAATTGGTATCATCACCGCCGAGCAGTGACGCCCTTGACTTTTTTTTCTTTCTCTTTCTTGACGATATATTTCGGGACCTCGCGCGTGCGTGCGTGCTACAAGTATCCACCCCCTCCTCCTCCTCCTTGTCTCCGTGCCTGCAAAGTCGTTCCGGATTGGTAAGATTTTCTTGATTGTATGACGATCTCTCTATCCTTGACGATTGCTTCTTTGACGCTTGAAACAAGACACGCCGTCCTCTTTTTTTCTTTTTCCTCTCTTTTCTCCTCTTCCTTCTCCTTTCCTTTCTTTTTCTTCTCTTTCTGTCAAACTCGCCCCGTTCATATCGCATTAGACCCCTCATCTTGACTCTTTATCCTCGTCTTCCCTATTCCCTCCCCCCTGTCAGCTGTCAGTCAGCTTTGTGGAGGCCCGTTTAAATCGTATCCATCACATCACCCACGACAGACAGCGCATCATCTATCCTTTCCTCCTCCGCTATCGCCCTAAATCTACGGCAATGCTGCGCTCCTCACCTCCGATACGATCCTTGTAGCCCATCTCCCTTCCCTCACGTCAGAATCCATGTCTATCTTGTATCCGGCTGGTCCCCGTATACTGGACAATCCCGCGTCCTCCTCCATGAGCTCGAAACGAAGTCAACGGTTACGCGAAGAAGACATCAGCAATACTCGTCTTCAACGACACAGCCCTGGGCAGCTACGAAATCATCTGTTTTGGACAATTAGCGGACGAGAAACGACATAGATCACCATATTCGAGAGACGCGCCGCTTTAAAATACCTCCCCCACCAACGATCATCATATCGAGGCTCGCACCTTATTAGAGAGTTTTGACGCCACGATAAGAAGAAATATCGAAGAAACAAATTTGAGAGGATACGGGGAAAATACTCATATTTTGTCACCCCCCGAGAAAAAAGACGTCCATGCCACCACACGCCACGCCGCACCAGCCCGCGGCCAGACCCTCCCCCGGGCCCGGCCCCGAACCGGACCGCGAACTACCGGACCCCGGCCGATCGCAGTCGACGACTCCTGCCCCGACGCCTCGGCATCGCGATGTCGCCCCGCGCGACTTTGTCCGTCTCTTTCAGTGCCGGGTGTGCTCGCTTCCCCTGCGCGAGCCCGTTAGCCTCCCATGCGGCAAGACCATGTGCCGACGTTGTCTCCCCAAGACGCACCGTCGAAACATCACCTACCCCGCCGCCCCCGACCGCCTCCGTGGCTTCAAGTGCCCCTTTTCCGACTGCGCGAGGGAGCACGCGCTAGACGACTGCGCCGTTGACGTCGTCCTTAACAAGACGGCCGGGCACGTACGCGACGAGATTGACCGGCGCAAGCTGATGGTCCATGGGTCCACGAGGGTCGAGTGGCCGGATCCTTGGGCTGCTGCTGGTATCACGTCGATGAGGGAGGACGATGCGTATTCAAAGGTGATACAGGGAGGAAAGGTGGTTGCGACGTATTCCCTCGCAGAAGAGGGCGATCTGTCCTACGAGACCGACATAACTTATAACTACATCCCCTCACCTCCGACATCGCCGTCACCAACGCCAACCGTTGACGATGACGACGATACTAGCCTCGTCCGCAAGGCGCAGGATGCCACGCGGGCTGAGATGGACTGCCAGATCTGCTACGCCCTTTTCTACGATCCTCTGACGACACCCTGCGGCCATACATTTTGCCGCTCATGTCTTGTTCGCATCCTCGACCACTCGCGATACTGCCCCATCTGTCGTCGCCCCATGGCTATCAACCCCGTCCTCAGCCAAAACTCTTCACCATCCAACGAGACAATCACACGCATCATCGAGGCCTTTTGGCTAGACGAGGTCCACGCCCGAAAGGAGGCCCTTGATGCAGAGCGCGCGAGTCAGATGCAGGACTTTGACCTCCCGCTCTTCGTCTGTACGCTATCGTTCCCCCGCATGCCGACATTCTTGCACATATTTGAGCCGAGATATAGACTCATGATTCGTCGAGCCTTTGAGGGTGATCGTACCTTTGGCATGGTTCTCCCAAAGAGACCTCAGCATCCTGATGATGTCGACTTTCACGACCTGGGCACGTTGTTGCGAATCGTCAATATTTCGTATTATCCTGATGGTCGGAGTCTCATCGAGACGGTTGGCCTTTCACGCTTCCGCGTTCGGAGTCATAGTTACCTTGATGGATACACCGTCGCCAAGACGGAGCGAGTCGACGACGTCAGCCTTGCACAGGAAGAGGCAATGGAAGCTATGGAGGCCGTACCTCCAACGGAACAGCCCACAACCGGAGAAAGCTCCTCCATCCAAGGAGACAAGGACTCACAAGATTCACCCTCATCGACTTCCCCCCCTCCAACCGTCGACACCCTACCCATGCCAGCTTCACCCGAGGACATTGACGCCATGTCAACGCAAAGCCTCATGCAATTCGCATCTTCTTTCGTCGCCCGGATGCGCGTCCAGAGCGTGCCATGGCTGACGGAGCGCATGTTCACTATCTACGGCGAGTGTCCCGACGACGCCGCCATCTTCCCCTGGTGGTTCGCCAGCATGTTGCCCGTCAAGGACATTGAAAAGTACCGCCTTCTAGGCACGTCTAGCGTGCGAGAGCGTCTCAAGATCTGCTGTTCATGGATCATTGAATGGCAGACATCTACATGGTAAGCTACCCCTTGGCCAGAACTCCCCCTTTTCACATCACTACCAACCATGTATGCCTCTTGCCCCCCTGAAGAAGCATTGCGACTCCAATCCAATCCATACAACCCGCCGCCGTGACACCAAAAGAGGCCTAGGCTAAATCAAACGACGTTCTCCCCCTCAGGACCAAGCTGATTGACGGCCAATCAGGTCTCTCCACGGCTGCACAATCCTCTGATTGACTGCGACTGCCCTTCTACTTCACCCTCGGCATGCTTCTGCAACTGCTGCTTTTGCTCTGCTACTCGGCTGCTCAGGCACTACACAGAGAACAAGACTGCTAAAGAGAGACGTGTTGTTTTTAAGAATCTATTCTTTACGATCTGACACGAACAGGACAATCATGACACAACAAATAGGGTGAGGCTGGGGAAACTACAGAAATGCAATATGGCATCACACCACGAAAAGCCTCAAAGGTGTTAACATATGGGATGGGATATCAGTTTGGGAGGCATATAGCCATAGCCATTGCAGTACAGTGATTTTGCGGATACCAAGTTCATCTATACTAGATACATTCGTCGTCAAGACTTCCTTCACCAGATTGCTCCATGTGTATCCACCGCCGCAGAAGCGTCTCCCCAAGCAGCCACACCAGGAGTGTCAACCCATGACCCAGGCATAACGTTGTCCGGCTTCTCTTCATCCTTACCCTTGTCGCTCTTTCTCGAGTCGGGCGAAACCTCCGCCACGCGGTCGCCAACAACGTCCCAGCCCAACACGTTGTTGTCTGCGGCCGGGCCACTTGTGCTGGGAACCGTTTCTTTCACCTCCTCCCAGACGCCGGCGGTGGTTCCCAGATGAGTATCGTTGCCCCAGTGATCATCACGCCTCTTTCGAACTGTCCCATTGCTCCCATTCGATCTCGAGGCCCATTTCTGATTGTTGTCTTCTTGTTGCTCTCCGTTCGTATCCCAACCATTGTTCCCGTTCCCATTCTGATCCTGATTTTGATTCTCGGTCTGCCCCCAAGTGTTGTCGTTCTGTCCACTTCCATTCTGGCTGTGGTCAGGTACCGGATTCCAATCAGTCTGGCCGTTCTGTTGGTTGTCGCCATTTCCATCGTTCCATGTAGTTACATTGTTCCAGTTGTTCGATCCAGTCCGAGCGGATCCATCACCCTTGGAAGCAGTGCGAGCGCCATGGCTGCCATAGCTTTTGAATACTGATCCAGTCCGTTGGGGAAGATAGGGGTTGTTCTGGCCCTGATATGGTGAGTCAAGCCCAATGCGATGTCCACGTATTCCAACTTACGGTAAGGCCTGGTGGCCCAACATTGTTCTGGCTCGTCTTGTCTTTGTCGTTGCTTGGTGGGAGAGCAGCGTTCTCTTTCCCTTCCACAGCTTGAGGGTTGGCCTGTCCATAGCCCGCAGGGAGAGCTGGAGGAAATCCTGGAGGACCATTCATAGCAGTCCAGGCGTGTCCAGGCATACCCCGGGTAATAGGCACATGCGCATATCCCTCCATTGGTGACATGGGTTGCCAGTACTGATTATACGGTGGGTACGGACCATAACCTGGTTGATGCTGAGGCTGGTTGAAGCCGTAGTAGAAGGGGGTTTGAGGCACAGGAGGCATCCCAGTGGGTGGTGGGCCACTGAAGGCATTGTGCGCCGGATAGAGATGGCCATGGTTGTTTCCAGTCGGGGGGCCTTGGTATTGCCTCATGACGTTGTTTTCTGGATCGTAGTAAGCATTTGGTACCGGGTCTGATGGTGCCCTGATGACACGCTCCATCTGGACAACTTGGGCTCGGATCGGCTCAATGAGTTGAGGACGGCGAGGATGTGGGAAAAGCATGCCTTGAGGATGGTTTCCCCAGAAGAATCCATTCTGATACCTGGAATCCTTGAGGGCCATGACCTTCGGCGCTGCATTTTCCTTGTCTCCCTCCTTCGTCCTCTTCCCCTTTGCCTTTTTGTACTTGCCTTGGTTCTCTTGGTTCGAAGCTTCGACAGCCTTTTCGTCTTCAGCTTTGTCTTCTGGCTGATCGGGCGCTTTCTTGGGTTGCTTTCCGGCCTTCTGCTTCCCTTTGTTTTTCTGCTTGTTGGCTTTTTGCTCCTGTTTGGCCTCCTTCTTTTCGTCTTCGCCCTTGGGACTGTCAGCCTTGGCCTTTTCCTTGCCTTTGTTCTTTTGCTTCTGCTTCTTTTTCGGTTCGGGTTCAGGCTCGCTCTCTGCGTCTGCTTCGTTTGCCGAGTCAGAAGCCTCGGCGTCAGTCTCCGATTCCTCAGGCGTTTCGTCCTCCTTCGCGTCCGACTTGGGGGACCCTTGCTTCTTCTTCTTAGGCTTGGGGGACTCAGCTTCCGACTCAGATGTCTCGCCTCCGCTGGATTCTTCGACTTTGGTGTTCTTCTTCTTCCCTTGCTTCTTGGGTTGTTCCTTCTTTGGCTGCTGCTTCTTTGGGGGTGTCTCTGATTCAGACTCCGAGGTCTCCTCCGCAGATTCAGAGGTGTCCGTCTCGGGCTCTGGTTCCTTAGCCTTCTTTCCAGCCTTCTTGTCCTTACCACACTCCTTATTCTTGGGCTTGGGGGGTTCTTCTGGTTCAGAATCGGGGGTCTCTGTGCTAGGGGGGGTGCTATCTTTGCTATGTTTCTTGCCTATCCTCCTCAATATCTCTCTCCCCTTGGTGCATCGCCGACACTCACAAGTAGGGTCAGGGTCCGAGTCCCAGTCGCTTTCGGCGTCGTCTGGTACTGGCTTCTGCTTCTTCTTGCTCTTCTTTTTCTTCTTGGGGGATGGGGCAATGTCTGAGTTCTCTACGTCAGAGTCACTGGCGTCTGAGCTCGAGACATTATCCGACTGACTCGACTCTGATTCAGGCTCTGGGCCAGAGTCGGACGCTTCGTCCGATGATTCCACAGGCGTGGGCTTCTTCAAAGCCGACTTCGTGGGTGTGTCCTCGAAGCGAACCTTCTTAATAATGGTCCTGGCTTCTTCGGTAGGCGGCGGCGGGGTGCTGCGTCCGGTGCGCGGGTAGGTGATCTTAATGGTGTCCTCCTCAGATTCGTCATCTGTGGTGACCTCGACCCTGACGACGTCGCGCTTCTTCGGCTTCTTTGGTTTCTTGGGGATGGGTCCGAGGGCGGACTCGATGGTGGTTCCAACTACCCATTCGCAAAAGAGCGACGGGCGTTGCTTCTTACTGTTCGCCATGATACAAAACTGATGTACCCAAGCGAGCGGAGGAAGAAGGTTGAGGTAGAAGTAGGATGAGGGGCAAAATTGAGATGGATGAGTTTTTGTTTTCAGGCGAGCGATGGAGATTGTTATGGTAGTGTGCGGTTAGAAGCGAGTTGAGGTTGACAGGTGCCGGCAGCTGCCAGCGGCTGTCAAGGACAAGTCGAGTCCCAAGTGGCCAACTCCCTGACGACGGGAATGGCCGCTCAGATGGAGTTCAGCTAACAAAGGTTGAGTTGGTGATGAAGATGGGAGATGCAAAAGCGTTTATCTAGAGATCCATTGTATGGAGGTAGATGAAAGGTGGAGTTGAGAGAGAGGAAGGAGTGAAGTGGTGAATTCCTCCTTCCTTCCGTTACTTCCTCCTCGCTAACACTGAGAACCATCATTCACAGCTTGTGCTTCAACTTCTTCTCCTCCCACTCCTCATTAATAATAATATTCTGCCAAAACCTCCAAGCCGCAATAGCAACCGCCAGCGGAGGACACCCAAGCAGGCACCAAGACCACCAGTCCGGGCTCGTCCTCCTCATTGCCCCGATCGCCTTGTCCAGCTGCTCCCTCAGCTCCTCTTTCGTCCCGTCGTTCCAGAGAACCACGCCCTTGCCCTCTCCTCGCTCCTCGCACCGGCGCGCCTTCTCCCTCACGTCGGTCTGGCTGCGGACCCGGTTCTCGGCGTCTTCGGCGCTGAGGTGCGGGTCACGGGCGCGGAGTCGTTGCATCTGGATAGCTGGGTCGCGAACTGCCACGACGGCCGCCACGCCGCAGAACCTATCGAGGCCGCTCTCGAAGAGGAGGGGGATGTCGAGGACTACCGCCCAATGGCCCCGGAAGTAACACCCGACGACCATCTTGAACATCTCCCACCGCACAGCCGGGTGAACGATCGCGTTTAGAACTGCCCTATCCTTCTTGCGCTCATCGCTATCACCGAATACGCGGCGTCCCAGGGCCGGTCTGTTCAGTGGCCTGCCCTTGCCATCGGGGCCATTCTCGGGCATGTTCTCTGACGGCTCAACGAGGAGATCAGGTGTCGTAGGTCCAAAGTGCTTCACGATGGCATTGTATCCGCGAGTACCGGGCTCCACGACCTTGCGTGCCAGGATATCGGCATCCACGATTGGGAGCTTAAACGGCTCAGCGGCAAGTATCGATGACACTGTCGATTTGCCAGTGGCAATCGAGCCCGTGAGGCCAATGAGAAGCATGGTTTCGTATGTCGGCCAATTGATTGAGTTGAAGATGAAATGAGATAGACTCTGCTCTTTAGATGAAGTGAGGTTGAATGATGATCTGATAGCCGCTAATGGGATGATGTAATTACCGAGGCTGTAATAGCTTGAGAACGCCAAGCTCGAACAAAAAGCTGGGGAAGTGGCTGGGGTACTAAAAGCACGTAATCAAGATTGACTGACATAAATAATGCTTCAGTTTTGACCCAGTTCTACCGCATAATGTCGGCTTTATTTTGGTCGGAAATTTTAACCTCATGATCGCATGCCGCATCCAACGACATGTGATGAATGTGACTTGAGCAACTGCATCGTCAACACAACGACTTGGATCCATGATATCAGTGAATACGATTTGGGTCATGACGGTAGGTTTAATACAGCACAATAAGTGCAGTATTCCAAAAAGCTTTTCATCTCAGAGACATCATCGCGCAAGAGGCGATGTGATGCGAATCCATGTCTATCTCACAATAATCGAGGTCCTTCCACAATCCCATGCCACTATCTCAAAGCCAATGACCTTCAGTCCAGCATCCTCCATGCTTCATTTCAACCACAAGTGTGGATAATATACGTCTTCCGGGTAGGGATCCGATCGAAGTTGAAGGTTGCCAGAACAAGGGCCTTTGAATGAAAATAGGTAGGGTTCTGTCGTCAAGGGTCAGTTGGTGTTGCATGAGAAAGGTCGAGCCACATACTTGAGAGACATCAAAAAGAACGAGTATCAACCATGAATAGGGTTGCTTCATCAGGTATATGCCGCTTGAAAGTCGACTAGACAGAGTCAGCACAAATCCTCGACACTGGACTCATGAGCCTCACAGATATTCTATAGGTGCGCGCCAGTAGGGACAGTCCTTTCGTCTCGGGTACGTCTGCGATTCACATCAGCTCAGATCATCACCAGCACAACACGGATACTTACAGGGTTTGCCATCTAGCTAGGCAGGCGAACGGCATAGAACCAACCCTCGTCGGTCACGTACCAGCGGCAATCACCCATGTGATCAATGGTAAATCGGTTGCGCTGAGTCCAGTTGCCGTCAACCTCACGAACATAGTAGAAACGGGAAGGGTCATCATCAGCGGGCTTGAAGTCCTGGGGCTCGTAGAGCCTGTTCTCGTGCGCGAACTGGATCTGGCGGAGCTGCTCCTCGCCAGCAGTGCGGCCGATACCAGTGACATCGGGGACGTGGTGGCCAGAATTACCTGCAATGAAGGGGACTGTACCGGGCATGGCAGCAACTCCACCCGCCAGGCCGACCGCGGGGACAGCGCCTGCGACGTGCTGGACCTGGGGCACTGAATAGTGCTGCTGAGGGCCATGCACGAGGATAGGCTGCTGCTGCTGACCCATGGCCGGCTGCTGGACAAAGTAGGGTTGCTGATGAACGACATAGCTAGCGTGGATACCAGGCTGAGGAGCCACGGCACCGACAACTGGCTGCTATAGAGACGTTAGCAATTGTTCATCGAGGCTGTCGAGCGAAGAGAAAGAGAAGCATGGACGGTTAGACCACTTGGCAATGCTCGATGAACCACTCGATCCAGGCGGAGCAAAATGAGGGGAAGATTCAACAAGACCACTTGCATAATAGGTGTAGCCATTCAGATAAAACGTCTTTGGCAGCACCACGGTAGTGCATGCAGCGGTGGTGATGGGGGCGGGGGTAGAAACAAAATGAGCAGGAACGGGAACGGGGACAGAAACAGGAGCAGGAGCAGGAAGACCGACTTGAACACCAGCGAGTCCCCCATCAAAGCGAGGCACGTAAACATGCTGCATTGGCCCGAACGTGGTGTCGGGGACGGGAGGTTGGAAGTGAACGCCGTTGACAGGCGGAGCGGCATTCTGATAATCACCCATGGTGTTGTTTGGAGGACCGACGCCGATGTAGGTTACGTTGTTGTGTGTGCCTGGGGGCGCGTTGATGTAGGATGCAGGATGAATTTGAGGATGATGTTGCTGAGGGAGAGAAAAATACGCCGCCTGCTGAGGGGGAGGGGAGATGAAACCGCCGGGACCGGTCGGCAGCTGGTGGCGGAGGCTCTGCGTAGGGTTGGCACTTGTATGCCACTGCAGCTGGCTGTTGGCCGCAACTCCGAGCGCAGGGAAGCTCGTGGGCTGGTTATCTTCGCTCGCGGTGACGACGGGAGGAGTCTTGGGCGGCGCTACCTTGGAAGAACCAGTGGCAGCAGTGCTGGCGGCGGCGGCGTTGTTGAATCCTCCGCTAGGCGAATTGGCAGTCGTGTATCCCGTGATGTTTTGTCCCTTGAGGATTCCCGGCGTCTCAAAGTGCACCTGGCGAGGTTCGGGCGTCTTTGGAGGTCGGCGAGGAGGTGCCTTTGGAGATTTGGTGTCGTTGGTGCCTGCCGCGGCCATGGTTGCACTCTCTTATGCTCGAGTCTCTTCGGAGGAGGTGTGGATCTTTGTCGTTGGAAAAGGCCGTGAATCAGGCCCCTTGTGAGGCTCGAGATTGTAGCCTCGAGGCTGAGATGTAGGAGAAGGAAGAGTTTTCAAGTTTCAATGCCTCAGGGGTAAAGTCGAGAGGAGGCCAAGTGGCTCGAGTGTTCCCAACCGTCCAAGTGCCACTCAAATTGAGGCCGTAAGAAAAACAGCTGTGCTTTTTGCTAGGTAAAGAAGGCCTTTGAATGCCTACTTCACTGCTTCACAGCTGGCCGCCAGCCGGCACAATCCACCACCTTCACATCATGGAAGCCCTCCAGCATTCACCGAGGTCACTCCCACAAGCCGCCATAATAAACAACATAGCAAGTGAATAACAATAAAACATTGCAGGAAAAATAAAGAAAATTCCCATACTCACCACTTTCTGTAGCTCCCAGCTCCGTCCGTCGTGCACCCAGACCGACTGCTCGGGAGCCCTGTCCAGGTTGTCGTAGGGATCCTCGTATTTGGTCCAGGTCCATGGAAAGCAGGGAAGACACATTTTCGATAACAATCCAGAATCGACTGGTCTGCGGTGATTGTAACTGTCGTAACGGCTCTCGGGGGCGCTGCTGTGGATATTGGGGTTGAGAAGATGGAGTGTGAACCTTGGCGGCCCGATCCTGAGGAGAGGAGAAATTGGCTATTCAGCAACTGGCATCACTGTCTACCATTGGCAACAACCGCATTATACCCAGCTACACCAAGGTCCTTTTTAGGTGCGACGCATCCGATAATGATTGTCTTGTCTTTTCAACATCCGCATCCATCAGTCTCTCTACATTCGACAACCAGTTTTAAGTACACAGTGACGCCCAATTCTTCCAAACAGTCCCGACCATGAAGCTAGCTCTCCGAATGTTCCCTCAGCTTCTTTCCACTTCTTCAGGTTTAAAAGTCGCTTCATCACGCTTAGGGAGGGGCTCGAAGCCGTCTTGATCCCGACGATGTCTAGTCCCCCCTATTCGTGTCCGACCATAGTTCAGTCCAATAGCGTCCGGACCCCTTCCAAAGCTTGCATAAACCGCTTCCCTTGTTGCCGTTCATGGTCTGTATGCTTCGCGAGGAGCTCGTCCACAATGTCGAGCTGCTCCAGTGACAACTCTGGTTCGCCTGTCGCAGCGTCGGGCGGGAGCTCCTTGTCCAATTCGTCGATGTCGGGCCACATTCGTCGCAATCGAATCTTCCAAGGCTATTACACATTAGTATAGAAAGGCAGATAGGATACCTGCAAAAACTCACTCGGACAACAACCGGATGCTTTCCTCCACGAACCCCCTGAACAAACTCGTCAAAGGTCGCCTCTGTAAGCCCTTTCCACCGTCTGATGTCAGCCGGCCCCTGCGCCGAACGGATGTAGTAGTTGGCATTATGATTCAGTTTGAATACCCAAGCATCCATCTCGCTTCCTTGGGAGTCCTTGAAGGTGGGTTTGTTGAGTTGATCGAGCAAGTTTTGAGCCTTCTGCATCCCCGCCGCGGTCCCGCGCAGCGAGATCCGCTGCAGCTTTGCTCGCACCAGTTCCAAAAGATTCTCATCGTCCTCGCTTTTAGAAACAGACCAGCTTTCGAGTCGGGAAGTAAAGCCCTGTAGGCTGATGTCGGGCGGCATATTGACTCGTTGGAAGAGCATCTTGCCATCGACGGCGAGGTCCAAAAGGATGACTGTGTAGTACCCTGGCAGTAGTGCCCTTCCATCAGCCAAACGTCCTATGGCCACCACGTTGACTAGTTCCGTGATCCCGTACTTGTGTCTTACTTCGGTCCATTTCATCGGCGGCAAGTCCTTCCGTTCACAGTTCTGATCCCACTGATCTTGACACTTCGTCTTGATCTCCTGTTCTAAAACAGCCTGCAGCCTGGGGAGGATGAAATCTCTCTTGGGCTCGAAAATCTCCTTCATTTCCTTGCCCCGTCGCTGGAGATCATCCGCAATGTGTTGCTTATCCTGTGGAAGCGGCGTGGAGATGTCAAAAGGGATGAACCAGGTGCGGTCAAATCCATCAAACAGGCTATAGCCTTTCTGTTGGGGGACAACGCCAGCCCAATGGGGGCTCCAGAGGGGAGTCGCATCTCGCTGACCGGTAGTATAAACGACTGTGGCCCTCGCTCTCCAGTGGTCAAGGCGGTACAGAATCATGTCTTCGGCGAGCTTCTTGACGTTGACGCTGCTACCGCCGCTGTTACTACTACCACCTTTCGCAGCTGGTTGGCCTCCTGCCTTAGGTGCTTTCTGTGGTCGCTTCGAGTCTTTCGCTGGCGGGGGGTTCGGTGTCTCTGCGTTTACCGGTGTCCTCTCAGCTTCGGCAACATCAGAAGCATCCGACGGGCGAGTCTTTCGAGTCTTTCGTGCACGAGAGGGCGGGTTCCTCAGGGCTACATCAGGAGCTCGAGACTTGTTCAAGCGCGGTTTTGCGTTGGTCTCTTTGCCGTTTGTATCCATGATATCTGATAGCGGTGGTGTCGGCGGATGGGGATACCTATCGACAACGCCCAGATCGATTCAATAAAATGAAGTAAAGCGAGCGACAATGGCCCCGATTGCTACTCCATAGGAATGAAGGGTGAGTTCGATGCATTTTTTAACTTGTTGGGATGCATGGCAAACGGCAGACAAACAGACGGTGCAGTCACTATCACGGCAGGAGGCAGGTGCGGGAAGGTCACTGCCAACGCACTGCCGTGACCCGAGAAGTACCTAGGTATCAAACGGACCTGAGTGAATTCATATGTCTGCCTAAGCTTAGAGCACTGTTTGAAGATGGGCGTGTCTTTTTATATATGGATCCTTAGTATAAGGATTATTTAAAGAGAAGGAATTAGAAGATTTAATTCTAACCTTAGGGGGGATTTTATTACTTATTTTCTAAGTTTTATCTTAAGATTAAATAATATTCTTTAGAGATACTTGTATATGTTTTGGTAAGGATAGCTGCAGAGGTAGATGTATGAGTTGGTCAACTCTCATGCATCAAGTCTCATTGGATTGGATGATTCCATCAATCCGTTTGCATCTCGATCACAACAGCCGATCTCGCACCCAACTACTCAAGTGCAATTGCGCCAGTTCAGGCAAAATGTGTCATGTAAAATACGTTGAAACCATTCTTTTCATCAAGGACCAGACGCCAGCCCCCGTTGGTCTAATGCTCGCTGACCGAACCTCAAGTAATGTACAGTTGTTAAACCCATGGGAGGAGAGATGTCCGTTACCATGCTACCAAACTCCACCCAACGCTGTAGCCCCAGCATATACAAGGGAAACGCTGCCCCGTCCGTGTCCCGTCTCCGGCCCGCGGCCTCCTCTCCCTTTCTTTTTTCCAATAGATGGATTGTCTTTCCTCCCATCCGCGTGTCCGCAATTAGAACTAACCGTCAACCGGCCCGGCGCCAGCGGCAAATAAAGATGTCATAACGTTATTACAGAGTCAGCTCCTCAGAGGGAGCGGCAATAGGCTCTGGGATGGGGAAGAAGGACCGTCGCACAACCTAGATGGTTATTAGAAACGGGATGCCAAGCAATGGTTGCAGAGTTGTACTTACAGCCCAACCAGCGGCCACAGAAGCCACAATACCACCAGAGATCATCATAGGTCGAATACCGCGAGTACTCTTGAAGAGCATACCACTCAATGCACCAGCCAGGACAGTGTTACCGGCGTCATGCTTTCCGCGTAGGCTGCCAATCAGGGAGTTGATACAGTTGTAGATAATGGCGACAACACCAAGCGAGTTACCCAGGAAGGGACCCCGCCTGGTGACCGAGTTGAGAACAGCGTTCAATCGCAACTTGGGAGGTTGACCGGGCGACCTCCTGAGACCCTCCTGCAGACCCCAAGCACCTCCAATTCCCAGACCAGCCAGGTATGTGATGCCGGTACCGTAACACAGGTCGTCTGTGAAGCCGCGCGAGGGGAGAACTGATTGGCCACCGGGCAGTTCGGACAGGGCTGAGTCCTCGAGGGAGATATATTCGAGAGTGTCTCTGTTAAGACCGGCGAGAGGGTGTAGTTGTGAGGGGTCGGCAAAGGCAGAGCTCTGCAAAAATGACTCGACGCCTTGTCCCTCTGTAGGATCGAAGGAAAGATGATGCGCGGGTTCTTGTGTCGTCTGAGGCTGGTGCTGCTGCTGCTGGGAGTGAGGGGGCTTGTTACCCCCTGTGAAGGCGTTCCAGAGAGAGGCCATGACTACGGATGGAGGAGAATCGAGGATGCGAGGAGACGGTGCGCACGATGGAGGATTGGAGGGGGCACAATCGGCGGGCGTTGAAGAGTCGCAAGGTTTCTTATCCGAAGCTCGGGGGAGTCCCTCCTCAATGATGCCGGCTCAGAAAATTTTGGGAGCCACCCGCCCAGCTGGTCCGTGCACGCCGGATTCCCCGACCTTCTTTGGCTTCACGTGACTACGGCGGGCTTGGGCCATTGACCCGAGATATCAGATCGCGGAGATGGTCGGGGGTTCATGGGCTGTGGATGAGCGCGGTTCGAATCACGAAGCGTGTAAATGGATTTGATGTGAGGACGGGTAAAATTTCTGCTCAGATTGATGACGCTAGCCTATGGCGCCGCCAACGACGTGAGCCTCACAGCGCCTCTTCTCCTTGTCTGTGCTCTGCAGAGAAGCACCTTGACAGCCAGGACGCAGCATCGGGGTTCTCTGCCGACATCGCAACGAACGGTTCTGAGGTGCGAGGAAGATGCAATATCACAGCATCATGGCAATAAACCTGAACGAATGGCCACTTCCCAGACGCGCTGAGCGGCATCGCATTCAATTCGTGGTTGATGCTTCATTCGCAGCTCCAACACTGGCTTGGCGCAAGAAAATTCTTGCGCCCCACGATGGTTGGTGAAATTTCGCGTCGCGGAACAGTCGACAGGAACTGTCAACAGGTCACAAAGCAGAGCAACAGCAGGGTCGTTCTTGGCGACATTACAATCTACGTAGAAGCCAAATCTCGAGATATGGCATGTTGAGACCACCCCACAGTCACAAAACCTGAAAGGTCCTTCGCGGCTGAATAGGAAAGAGTGTTCACAATTTTTCTTGGTGGCCGGGAACGGTGGGAAAGAGACTGAGGAGAGACACTAACCCACAGCAAGCCGCTTTCGCGGAGCCGCCGTATTAAAGTAATATTTCACATGACGGTGAAGTATTACCCCAATGATGACTGAAGAGAAAAGAAAATTCGAGGAAAGGTCGTCGGGAGGAAGGGATTTTATAGCTGAGGCTCCAAGCGGAAAAAAAAAATGCGCTAGTGTGGGGCTGGGTTATGTAAGCCGCTGAGCCCTTCCCAACCTCCTCCAAGAGAGATTGGACCTCCACTGTGAGGGTTCGAGTTACGACGTCGTCGGCAGAGTTTTCTCCTGTTGGTGGATATGGTTTTGTATTACGGAGTATGGATCCAATTTTCTGGAGACCATTTGTTTAGATTGTGTAATGGGAGTTACGAGACGGGATCCTGTCCATCTGGTGCTTCAAGAATTGTTTGGTTTGCTGTGTCGTGATGCCCAGAAACTAGCAGCCAAAAAAAGCCAGAATGATGGCCAATTAAGATACATAGATTTAAGTATTAACACAAATCATGGCTAGAGTAAGGATTTTCTTTATACAGAGACGGAGATTGACTCGTCATGACGGCTTCGTTGGCAGTCATCTTAACTCTAGGGTATCGCAGCAGTATGGAGAGAAAACCCTTCAACAAGCGGTTGCTCAAGAACCACATGGACCGCTAGTACGCCTCGTCACGGCATCGAAATTGAACGGGGCATTGGCTCCGCATTCTAGGTCGTGGCTTTTCCTGAGGCTGTTAGCTTCAATGCGAATGAAGAATCTTCACTTGATGCTTGTCTCGCTTCCATGAGGCGCTGTACCTAGACATATGCCGTCAACTTTATGCCACCACAAGCGCAGCATAAAAGAAGTAAAATTTTTTTCTCAGTAACGCTGACCGAGATTCCTTGTTTGACGTCGTGCTTTCACTTGTTTCAGTCAGGATGGACGTCTTGCAGAGAGTTGACAAGCACATAGATGCCATGTCCGAGTCCTTGACTACCTCGAGGGAACTCTTCAAGAGTGACCTAACGAATTGACAGCAGGCGCCAGCAAGGTCATTGTGATTGGTATTGAAATCGGCAAACATCTTGGCAGTGCTCGCGGAGTTGTGTTTCCATGCTGCCATTGCGGATATATACCCAGATGGAAGCGAAGACTAGCACATACGACCATACCCACTGGAAAACTCGGGATCCCGTCCGCTCTCCCATAGATAAGCCAGTGAGGGGCGGATTAGTAGTTGGGTCGGTGACGACCAGCGAATCCCCGCTGTTGTATGTTTTTTGTTGTTTGAGGCGATTTCTCTTTTTGTCTTCTGGTCCCTCTGTACTACTCGGGACAGCGGGACTACTCGCTCGTCACACAGGGAGGAACACCATGTTCTGTCCGATGTCACGCCGTGAACCCATGCCAGAAGGAAAAATATGTCAAAGAGACCGAGGCTGTCTCGGGGTGCTCGTTTTCCTTTCCCTCCGTCTGAGCCCCTTGGCCGTTGTCCATCTGGCTTGGTTGGAGTTGATTCGTTCTTCTCTGCTTCATTGTCTAACAATCGCCATAAAAGAAGATAGGCTAATTTAAGCTAAGCATAGTTCTCCTAGAGCCTCTTCTTGCTATTTATTCTTCTTTAGTGAATGCTTTATCAAGTCACCCACAAGCGGATGAAGTACATCTGCTCTTGTGACACCTTCAAGAGCTCACAAGAATCACTTCACAAGTTTAATCATCTACATCGACTCAAAGTAGCCCCGCGGCTACAATGTTTCCATGCGCAATAATCGGCATCTTCTTTTTTTCGTACCTATGGTGAAATCTAACCTATGGTTGATGCTTCCAGAAAATAATACGCATCTTACAAACTCCTCCGAGTAACCAAACCCAAACTCGGCGCAAATTTTCCCGTTTTTTATTTTACCTCGCGGTAGCGAACGCCTTTCATATTCCCGTTCTTTACATACCCTAGAAAAGTTTAAGAGAAAGAGATTGTTGTAAAAAGAAAGTAAAAGCAAAACAAGAAACTGCCGTCTGAGGCGTAGACTTTGAAGTGTGATAAGAATCAGGGGTAGACAGAGTCACCCCTCTGGAGCAATGGGCGTTGGTCCCAGCGATCCTCGTCAATGCTCTGATCATCATCGTACTCTTCTTCGTCTTCAATGGGGTTGTTGTGCCTTTGGCGACGATCAATGTTATTACTCTCGGGCTTGCTGTAGACGAAGTACTGAGCAAACACGCCGAGATCGAGGAATAGAGTCACAAGGCTACCGGCGAGCCAGCTGAGGTTGACAAGGATGTATCGTCCGTAGATGTGACTGGCTTCGCCGGGCTTGCAGTGTTCGTGCTTGCACTTGGGTTCGTAGGCGAAGATGGAGAGGACGTAGGTGATGTTTCCGAGGCAGGCAAAGAGGAAGAAGAGCATACTAAGCCCATCAGTCGTCTTGCGCCGCCAGTTAAGGATGAGCTGAGGAAGGCGAGAAGCGATGTAGGCGACAGTGCAGAGATATCCAAAGATCTGGCCTAGAAGATTAAACTCCAAAGAATCCTGCTTTTCGCCACCAGAATTGTCCTTGTCGCTAGAGGCCTTTTGACCGAGGAACCAACCAAGAACGCCGGCTGCGATGACCATCATGACAATGATGGTATTCCAGACCAGGGTTTGAAGGACAGTGGGTTCTTGCGGAGTGGCATCTTCAGCGATATGCGGAACTGCTGGCGACAGGCCTGACCAGTCTGAGCCACGGCGCTCATGGTGATGATACCCATTTGATAGTAGACCGGTGCGCTCATTGGGTTCGCCTGGGGCCGGGTTGGCCGGTTTCGGAGCATGGGCCGGAGGGTCGCGCCAGGTAAATCCGCGATAATAAAAACACTGGCCGAGGAGGACGAGATCGGCGATCGTATAGTAGATGGCAAGAATGATCTAGAGAGCAGAGGGGTGAGCAATTGACATTCGGGCGAGGGGGGGCAACAAGCGCGAAATCGTACCATGGTCGGCAGGACGCCCTGCAGGACAGCACCCAGAATGTTGAAGACATCGCCAAGTAACCAGACGATGATGAATTGGATGGAAAGAGCATCGGCGCTGCTTCGTTGGAAATTCTGGATGATCTGAGGAGAAAAGACGACGACTAGACGAGGGAGTCAGCTATGCTCGAGATGGTATGAAGGGAGGCGCAAGACTTACCCCAACAGGCGATGGAGATGGAGCTATAGAGAAGACAGAGTCAGCTACTGCATCGATTGAGAACAAGATGAACGGAATGTACTAACCCACAAATGCCCGAGATGGCTTCAACATCGAGGTTGAGGATCTGGGTTGGCGGCGTCATGGTGCTGAACCAAGTCATGATGACCCTGGGCGAAGGATCGTAGAGCTCTGCAGCTGCAGCGGCACCCTAGCTTGCAGCAGACACGTCCAGCCGGGCCGATCAATGAGTGTCGTTTGCTATCGTACTCTGTCGTCCCAGTGCATTCGCAGGAGTTCAAAAAATATCCAACACGTTGTAAGGCGTAGTTGAAGGTGACGTTGAAGTAGGTTATAAAGGGAGAGAAGAAATGTCGAGGGGGTGTGACTCGGAAAGAGGAATGGAAGACTTTTTTTCCACAATCGTACGCACGTTCGTTTTGCGGGTGCCAATTTTTTTTTGTCCTTGCGCGACAGGCAGGAGCCTCCTTCCAGAAAATGGATGGCCCACGTGCCACCAAATATAGTTCCAAGGTTACGGTGCAGACGTCACCGCACTTGGAAAGAATGCGGGGGAAGCATGCACTAGCGACATGCCCTGGACTTGGCCGAAGGTGCCCTAAACCTCCCCTGGAACATGTGCTGAAGAAGGATTTTTTAACTGTTTTGCAGGGACCTCGGTGAGCCCGGGGCACCGCGCGGAGTGGCCCGACGGACGGGAGATGCACCCAGATCTGGGTCTGGCTGGCCTGGGGCCTTTGAATGGCCAATGCATCCATGTTTTGCCAGGAAGTCTTGAGTTATCAGTTTGGCCAATTGAAGCTGTTGAAGAGATTGACAAGGGAAGTAGACCCATGGCTGGCCAAACAATTTCTTTGCATTCAACCTGAGACTCATTAGCTGTGTTAAGGATAACGCTTGTGAGATCAAACAATGCGAATGAGGCAATTGGACGGCATCATAACGATCACCCAGAGCTTCAGGTTTCCCCGGCTTACAAGTTCTGTTACAGCCTTCAATCCACGATGGAACAAAAAGCAACAAAAGAAACCAATCACGATGCAGCCCATATCAAAGAAACTGACTCATCACTCTCAAGCTTCCATCCCGCTCCGCAATCATCCCGCTTTCGCCGCAACGCAACGTGGGTTTTGTCTGTAAGCAACTGAACAGGCTAGGTACGAGCTGTAACCTCCCCTCACCGCTGGCCCACAATCCCAAACAACGGAGCGGACCCTGAGAATGGGTACCTCGGGGTACAATCCGACGACCGGATTTAAAATCTCGCCTCTTTTGCTACAAACACCATCACAAAGTCATTGACTGCGTAGAGAGACAGACTCAAGTTGAGTTTCGATATTCATTCACCAACTTTTCACTTCATCTACACTCTCACTGGGCAACTCCAACCATCAACACCCTCACGTTACACACATTACAAATCCATCCCAGCGCCTCCCCGCAAGCCATCTTTGCCACGTCCAATGCCAGCAGACGCCCCGCTGTCCGAGCTGCCCATCATTGCAGCTCTCCAAGACGACGATTCGATGCTGACTCGCCGCTTCGGAAAGGAAGTTGTCAACTACTATGCCGGTGGCCGTATCAACCGCTATTCATTCCTCCGCGCTGATGCTGCGTTCCTGCGGAGGGCTGCCGTGAGCCCCACCGCCCGGTACTTGGCCCTTAACGATCTGAACCCTCTTGTCGTGGACAAGAAGAAGCTTGCCTATCTTACATTTGATGAGGTTCAGTCGCTGGTCGGCCCGGACCCGTTTGGTCTCACTGAGGACGAGGCCATTCAAGCGTACGACTCGGCTCAGTCGAAGCCTCTTATCGTATTCCTCGGTATGGTAGAAGAAGGTAATGAGACTGATCATATCGCTTCCGGAGATCACGGTGATATCAAGGGCCACCCTTACTTTGCCGTTGACATCACTCCCAAGGGAACCCATGCCGAAAAGGCGACGAGCTTCTTGGCGGACCAGGAGGGCAAGGGTTTCTCGCTTGACAAGAACCCCCGTGCCATGTCCCATAACCCCGACGCCGGTAAGCCAAATCCGATTAACCTTTGTATTACACAGTTATTAACGTTCCTGCAGCCGCCCTGTACGCCCAGGCAAGGTCCATTGTCGACTGGAACGCCCGTAACCCCTTCTGCGCCGGCTGTGGACACCCAAACCTCTCTGTTCATGCTGGTTACAAGCGAGTCTGCCCCTCCACAGACCGCAAGGGTGGTGCCAGCGGCGAGCCTCGTGGAGACTGTCCTACACGCCACGGCGTCTCCAACGTTTGTTTCCCCAGAACTGATCCAACCATGATCGCTGCCGTTGTTTCTGCAGATGGTAAAAGACTTTTGCTTGGACGTCAGAAGCGTTGGCCTCCTTATTGGTATAGCACGCTTGCTGGTTTCCTCGAGCCTGGTGAATCTATCGAGGAGTCTGTGCGACGAGAGGTTTGGGAGGAGAGTGGTGTTCGTGTTGGCCGGGTAGTCATTCACTCTAGCCAGCCGTGGCCGTACCCCGCGAGTCTGATGATCGGTGCCATTGCCCAAGCGCTCCCTGGAGAAGGCGAAAAGATCACCCTGAACGACAAGGAATTGGAGGTGGCCAAGTGGTTTGAGATCGACGAGGTTCGTAGAGCTCTCGTGACAGGGACGAGCGCCCTGGGAGAGCCTGCCCCCGAGGGATACAAGGAGGGAGATCTTAGGCTGCCACCTATCCAGGCTATTGCCAACAGGCTGATTACTGCCTTTGTCGAAGGTTATTTGAGCGCGGCTCCCAAGATCTAGGAGCGAGTCTTCACAGATACATAGAATAGGGAATATAGAAGCGTTGAAACATACTGGAGCAGACGATTGGCACACCGACTTGACGATTTGACATGAAAACTAGCTATGTTGAGTAAATTCTTATGAGTATTTCATCATCATTTCATGTTCAAAGAGATCTAAGACAAAGGACAATTCTCGTAGTTTCTTAGCTGAGAGTCATCAATCCTCCTGTGACCAGCACAGCCTATCGTGGGTCAACCAGGTTCTCACAGAGCTCCTTGTCAACATGCGTCATTCGCTAACCTTAGCTTCTTCCACTTTCACAATATGCAGGAAACCTTCAGGTCTTCCCTCAATCCCTCATGGACCCCTAGGTGCAGCCAGCCTCCCTGCGCGTGGTGGTGATGGCACACGGCTGGGATTATAACGATTCAGCCGCTCACCTGCCCTACCAACTCCGAGGCTCCATCCCATCACACTTCAAGGAAGATGGTGTGTTTACGATTCTCGTTGGTGAAGAGGGCTACCAAGTCACGGAGGCATCGCCTGATCCCTAATGGGGATGGCAGGTCTTTGTCTGCGAGAACGTTTGCCTTCACAGCAAGTTTCCTATGACGACGCCTAATCCAAAAAGGCCAGCAGCTAACCAACGCGTCTACCCAGCTGCCATCCCTCGATCATACTACCAATTTTCCCCTGCCACGTCGCTCGACCCTCACCCCAGACGTGTCTTCCAGCCCCTCAGCGTCAAATTGGCAGCCGGCGCCGCCGCGTTGGACCCTCTACGTGGATGACTGTTTCCGCCGACATGAGTGGTACATTCTTTGAAAGGTTTCAAAACTCTTTCTGGGCGACTCTCTAAAGTAGTGCAAATCTAGTTCAGCTACGAGAGTTGGGGCTCTAGGAGGATTTTGGCCAAGTGATACTTGGCACTATCAATAACCGCAACATTCGGACGGCTATCCTCTCTGGTCTCCTCCATGAATTCAGACAGATACTCGACAAGGGCTCAAGCTGGAACGCCAATGAACTCGTGGGCCTCCGTCTGTTGTCGTCTACCTGACCCTCTTAGGGTTGTGTTGGCATTCACCTCCGCCTCTACACCCATCAGCATACAGACCACCAGAATCTCCATCATCTATATCAGGTACCCTCACAAGTTTCAGAAACGCAACCAATCTCATCCCGCCGCGGTTCGAAACGGTGCTGAGCGCCATTACCAGGTGGCTCGGAAGTCTCCAGAAGAACATCGACGTGTTTTCCCTGTGTGTATTTGGATTGGCACCGAGATAGTGGACTTGCCACGGGGAACGCTCCATGCTGCAGAACAGACGCTCATCTCATTCTTTGGGTCATATCATGTCTGCGTGCCTCGTATGACCGACCAACGCAGGTCCGGCAAGTTCCTTCTTGAGGTCACCAATGGGGTGAAGGACAAGCTCAAGCTCCTGAGCAAGGAGCCAACAATCAATCTGTTGTACGATACCTATCTCATATTTTATTAAATCTTGACAATCTAAACCTAATAAATTACACAATTTCATACTCATCTTAGATCCTTTTTCACTGTTATTATATGAATATCATAAATTATCATCTCAGGTTAGGAGAAATTTATGTAGTTTCCTTAGGATATTTATTTAACTCTTATCCCAAGACAACTACTGCGAGAACCATCCATGTACGATTCCCATCTGAGTTCATCCTCCCGATTGTTAGGCGTCGTCGCAGTGGAAATCTTCTCCTTTTGCTAGAGCGATTCATGGATCCTTTTTGCCCTTGTCTGCCCACTCATCGAAAGCCGCACAAAGGATGAAATAATTACTGGAACAAAGATATACGGGCCATAAACTCAAGACTTTATTATTCCTCCCTCCGTTCCCATCTCCTGTATTAACGTAGGTCCACCATCCTACTCCGACATATCAACGTCGGATACTCCTCCTTGCTTCAATAATTTTGAGAAGCGGCGTACAAGCCGGAAAAGACGGTTATTCGTTGAAGCCTTTGGCTTCACTGGTCGTCGTGGCATCACGACCGAGACGTTCTGCCCCTGAGAATGGGTCGTGGGACGATGGTTGGCATTGAGTTGCTAATCATTGGTTAGTACCTATAGTTGACTTAAATATTGGAAATAGGTACTTACCCGCATCTTGCTTGTCTGGAAATGCTTCTCCAGCTTGTCCTTTCCGTGGAATGAGTGTGGGAAGAGCCAGCACTCCCGGACACGACAGGCAGGGGCCTCCAACGTGTCTTCGACGTCCCAGTCGATGGTGAGATTGGGGAGATGGGCGTAGTAGTCTCCCTGTTGTGCTCGACGCGCTATCACCACACATCGCCGGAATTTGGCATCATTCTCCGACTTGGCATTGGTTTGGGCAAAATCAATAGTCAATCATGGAGTTGGTGAAAAGAATGAACCACCTGTTGCGAGTGCCCTTCCTCATCTGGCTACTAGACTCGGCACATCCGACGCTACCAGCAGGATATTCACCTATAAACGTCAATTCACCATCTCACTCAATAAAGTAGATGATAGCATACCTCCGATACCGATTCCCACAAAGAACCCCAAGCAGTAAGCATATCAAACATGCCTACAGGCTCCTCTTCCAACGACGTCGAGATGGCTGACCTTGGGTCGGAAGGACAAGACCAAGCCCAAGAAGGAGAAGAAGAAGGAGTTGAGGCCGAGGCACAGGTATCGAAAAGGCGGCTGCTTTGGTTTCGTCATTGGCGCCTTTGTCCCTTGTGAGGACTTAGGATGCTTTCTTAAAACGTCAAGGTAGATACTAACAAGCTCAGATGCAGTTGTAGGTGCTTGCCACAATGGCCACCGGGAGGGGAAGGGATAGGAGCACCTGGCTAATCTAGGCGTAGGGTAGAAATACTAGACACAACGGCGCCCACATCCATACTGAAATTGTTTTTGATTGAAAAAAAAGGGAAAAAATGAGTGGATTGGATGGACTGGTGTTGGATGGACTGGTGTAGATTCTAGGAATGATGAAAGAGAGAGAGAGAGAGTTCATCACGGAGTACCTGGATGTCAATGAGTCCTAAGCCTAAGAGTCACAATATCTCGGCTTAGATGGGAAGGAGAAACATGAGTATGGGCTCTCATGTTTTGACATGGGGGGAAGGAGCGACTCCCCGGACACGATTGACTGAGGCCATCCATCCCCCACGCGAAGGATGATGCCTCGGAGTGAAGGCAGCACCTAAACCGCTGCATCACCGTAATCTCCTGTTCTAGAAGCCTGTCACTGGATGCAAACATTCCCTAGAGTTGACAGATACTGTTTGCTAATGTCTATGATTCACTGACAAAGCTCCATAGGGTCGGTGGGGCATTTTTGCTGTGAGGCAGGCGAGAGGAGGCAGGATTTTAGAAAATCACACGAGTTATGAGGTTGTGTCACCATAAAACGGAGATGTAATAAATATATTCCTCTTCTCAATATCATCTTTTCTTCCTCTTTTTCATTATGCAAAGCCAAAGTCCCGAGTCCCATCAACCACAATCCACTCTTCTCCTTGCATCTTCCTTTTCTCTCCTACACCACCCAACCTCGACTGCTGGGTCAGTTCCACCCCGCTCACACCAACCTCAACTCGTTCCATTCATCAGCTGACTCGAGTTCAATATTCGTTCAGATATTCGCTTTCCCTCTTCCACCCGTGGAGCATCGCCCACAAGTCGTCTCTCACCTCATTTCCCGCCAACTCTGGGCCCGCCTTGACAAAACAAGGACCGAAGACTACCTCGACTACGCCAAGTGGACGCTGAAGAATCTCAAGGTGGGCTTTTAGACACAAGCCTATAACAACATACCTCCCAACGTAGTGTCTAACTAGAATCTAGTTCGCAATACGCCGTCTCCTCAGCGACGCCGAGTCTCCACCATGTCTTCGAGCAGTTCAAGTGAAGATGACGAGTCCGGAGATTCTAGGGAAGACCTCATCACTGTCTATGACCTCACTAGACGAGAGATCGGAACTGTCAACGACCAAATGACTCGCGAAATATTCAGGCTGGCTGGAAGAAACCCAACGGACCACGCGAGCTGCTTCCAGGCCTGTGTTCAGATGGTGAATAATACAGACGTCATTCATGCCACCGACTTCAAGGAATGGGAGAAACATCAATATGTTCAGACTGGCCTTGACAGCCTTCAGTCAGCGCAGTGGCCGGAGCACCAGTATAATCCAGACGACCCAGATATCCGGGGAACGGTTTGGATGATGAATGCTCCCGTGGCCGTCGCAGCTGCAGCAGCACTCAACTTACCACATATACACATTCAAAAGGACAGTCGACTCATATGTGCCTTCAACAAGAGCGAGCTCTGGGGCTGGATCGGAGCTGCTATTGACTTTTGGTCGTCATTGTCACGTCCAATTGTTTCTACCCTCCCTCGCGGAGCGATCGTCCATCTCTTGAATATTGCAGATATGACAGATGAAAGCGATCAGACTCAGCCTACGGTTTACCCATTGCAGCCCATTACACTGCCCCTATTCGTTCATTTGCGCATCTCGCAGGCGGAGATCCCGGCTCAGGGGAAGCACTGGCTCCGGAAGGAGACTTTCTCGGAAGTCTAGGTCACTCGCCGGGAAGAAGCCATGGAGAAAGGGAGAGCGGTGCTGACGAAGCTTGGGAATGAACACCATGACCAAGCCGCACTTGAAGGGCCAATAAATTGGTGGCTGAATGAGGATCTCATCCGCGTTCTCCCGAAGTATGTCAAGGATAAACTCTGGATATGGTCTCTTCAACACCACTCACAGTGGCAGACCAGTATTGCCCAAGCCAAGGAAGATCTAACTGAGCACTACGGATTTTCACGAGGTCAAGAGGTCATTGCGCGACTGGCATCTTCCGACCTCCAGCAACACTTGGATCATGGACGATGCCTTGTCCAGGCTCTTGACGATAAAGTGTCGAGGGACATTCTGGAGAAGCTCACTGAACAGATGAGGGTTTGCTTGTCTACTGAAGCTCCTGAGTTCTGGAATGTGGCCGACGAGTGGAAAGAGATGAACAAAAGGTTGATACAGAAACTCTCACTTGTTGGATCACGCACGGAGACCCCTGTGAAGTTATTCATGGGCCCCAAGGATAAAGATGACAGAAACGACCTGGCTAGAGTCATCCAGCAGGTTGTTGATGCAAGCATCTGCGTGACCCCAAAGTGTCCGGCCCTGGTCGAAGCTTGGCTGGTCTTACTCCCACTTATGGATTACACACTGCTCCCAGGCATCTGTTTCGACACTGCAGAGGCGAAAAAAAGGTGGGCTCTGACCAAGAAATTTCCCTTTCAAAGAGACTTGGATGGAGAAGAGTTCTCCAAGATGGCAACTTTGGTGGACAATATTGACCCCGAGAGTATGCTCATAGCATACACAGTTTTCTACAGTTGCCTGCCCCGAATCCTACACTGGAAGGATTCTACGTTGCTAGAACACTGTCTCGGACCTCACAAGACGCTGATCGCAAAGATAAGGGTGAAGAAGCGACCGCGTGCAGACTTTGAGTCTTGAGTGTGGATGGGTAATTTGCGCTTTCAGGGAGATGAGGTTACTGGCTTGGGGAGGGAAATCACACAGGGGTGTCGACAGAGAAGCCGAGATTGGGGACTCGAGAAATCAGGGGGATTGGGCGAGGCGTCTGTATTTACAGGCTTTCACATCAGAACAGATCGACCACGAAGGATTTTAGAAACGGAGTTTATGCAGATTTCAGTGCCAGCGGTAGGTATGAAACTCTTCTCCAAATGCAGTGATCATGTCAATAGGTGATGGAAACACCGGGCGTGGTGAAGATTGGACATACCAAGAGGGTCATCTTTCACGAATTCTTACGAGCATCCCTTTGAAGTTGAGATCATGGTAATATACAAGTAAAAGAAAGAGATATGAACGGAATCACGTCCCTCGGTGAATCATTTTGAACATTCATTTCATCCTTATGTTGGGAAACAAGCCATGGATGCATATCGAATGGCCAAGTCAGGGTGGTAAATATCTCCCCCCTGTATCATCAATGGAGAGGTCCTCGTGGAGGGTCCCCTGATATCACATAATCAACAGCTTATGACTATTGGTAACACCGCAAAGAATGTTGTACCTGGTAGTTACACCTTAACAGAAGTTAAATGTGGGAGGCATCGACTTTGTTCAATGGGAATACCCCTATCCCAGCTACGACGGGAATCTCATCGGGAATTCTCAACAAGAGCATCTTAAAGAGACGCATAAACGTTATTTGTTATCAAGGCTCTTTTTGAGCCTTTAATTTACCAACTTTTATCATCCAATTGGCTATGTTGGACAGCCTTACAGACCTCAACACCACGGTATTCAGTGAAATTGCGAAATGGAAGAGGTGGGGATTTTGCCAGTCACTCACCTTTTTACAAAGCCGTCGCAATAGGATACTTGATATGAGCAAGAATTCGAGATGAAGCACTGGTATCTTGAGACTTCAAGGAGCTTCCTAAGCACTTCTGTGCCAGTTGTAGCGCATCACTTGAACGATACTCGGTCAAGTCATCTACACTAGATATCATCTCTAAGCGCACTTTCGTCTTTTAATCATGGTACTTTGGGCCTTCTATTGCCCCAAATTATCATCCCGTCTCTCTTTCTTCTGTAGCCAACACTTCCCTCATCATAAACTTTCATCAAGACTGTTGAGGCTTCAAAAGATCTTCCACTTTCAACCTTTCAATCCCTTTCCACCTCCAAGTCTCGACTCCCGCTTGAAGACCTTACTACTTCAACCACCCAGTTGGACCACTCAACCTTCTGGCATTCTCTTCACAGGTCTCGAATGGAGCCAAACAAGCCAGCACTTGAACAACCTTCATCCTTCACGAGTAGGACATCGACCTATGGCACCTTGCTCAGCAGCACTAATCCAGACAATAGGAGAATCGAGCCTAGCCCCTCCAGCATCAGTCAACATGAGTCTCTGGCAAGTCAAAGACGACCAGAAAACCCTAAACAAGGAACTCTTCCTCGGCCTAATGGAGCAGCACTGGCTCGACTGGGCAGCAGAGAAGCTATCGCGAAAGGAGAAGCAAGCCTGGGTGGGAATCACAGAGATTGTCTACAAAGGCAAGGTCAAGGCCATGACCGACCTTCCCGAGCCCCGACACTTGGGCAGAGGTTACCACGTACAAGGTCCTCTTCCCCAAGGAGTTCTTCTACTCCAGATACGCCGCCGTCGCACAGATCAAGTTCCCCCAAGCCGATCTCGACAAGTGGGAGCCTAACACTAGCGGGCCTACGACTACCCATGCTTTCCAGATGAATCGATTCATCAAGCAGAAGAGATTGGGGGAGTGTTTTAGACAGGCTACGGAACTCTCTAAGCGTGCCTGGACTCCCGAGCCGACTGGGAGCGTGTTCCCTCCTGCCAAGAGACCTCGCAACCTCCCAGTCAACGAAGCTCCTGTTGGAACTGACACGGCGAACAAGATTCAAGGACCGCTCATTTCCAAGCCAGAGGATGTGCTCAAGGTTTTTGCCAACATTGAACAGCAGCTTGCCTCTGTTCGCGCTGCGGCCGAAGCCAACACCAAGATTCATCAGCAGGCCGTCGAAGAGTTACGTCAGGCTCACGAACAAGAGCTCAAGAAAGTCCAGAAGTACGCTGACGATGCCGTCAAGGCTGCTCGCGAGACTCACCGAAAGGAAATGGAGGACGCTCAGAAGGCTCATGAGGAAGAGCTTACCAAGGTTTGCGGTACCTACCAGTCGACCATCTCGACTCTCAACAATGCGTGTCTCGATGGGATTGCCGCGCTCGAGAAGGCGCGTGAGAAAGCTCGCAAGGTCTGCCTTGATGTGGTTGAATAGGCTTTTCCACAGAAGAACCAGTAGGTGGTTCAGACTTAGGACAAGGGGTAGAAAAGCTCATCATAAAACACTTATGTGTTTATGAGAGGCAGTCGACACTTTAGCTAAGATCGAGAGCCTAAAACCGTTGAAGTCACGTTCACATTGCAAAAAACCGTTGGGATATTTTTAAGATATTGCACGTGCGTATTTGTTTCTATTTGCAGAATATGCTTAAGAACGCTACTCGCCTCGCTGATATTAAACGTTGAAGGATATTACAGTCCAAAAAATGTACAATTGTTGCTTCACTCCGCTTTCATATATGGGGTATCTCTCCATCTCACTCGCAATCAAACCACTTAGAACAGGTTTCGGAGGGCCCTCTTGGGCAGCTGAGACCAGACCATGGGCTCCTTGGGCTCAGGCTCGTCGAGCATGACAGCACCGGTGGCCAGATCCATCTCGGAGGCGGGGATGTACATGCGCCACTTGCGGGTGAAGATCTTGTAGCCGAAGTAGAAGAGGGCGACGGTGAAGAAGGCGAGGTAGGAGCTGAAAAAGGTCTCGGCGTTGGGGGAGGCGCCGGAAGCAGGGTAGAGGGCAGTGTAGAAAGAGGCGACAAGGGCGAGGATGTTAAGGCCAAGACCGAAGTAGCTGCCAAAAACACCGAAGGGGGTCTTGTAGGGGATGAGCTCCATGTTGAAGCCCTGAGCGCGCATACCAGAGCGCATGCGGATGTGAGCCAGGCAGATGCTACCCCAGACGAAGAGGAAGCCGAGACCAGTAAGAGCCAGGAGCCAGCCGAAGATCTCACCACCGCTGGGGGCAGCGCCAATGTAGGCCAGGAGACCGAAGGCGACCTGGAGGAGGACACAGTACAGAGGGCGACCCTTGGAGTCGATGTACTTGAAGAAGGCGGGGGCCATGTTGCGCTCAGCCATAGCCTGGATGGTTCGGGTAGAGCCGAAAGTGCAAGAGTTGGCGACACTGAGGACGGAGATGGTGATGACGGCGTTCATGATGCTGGGGAGGACCTTGATACCGGCATCCTGGATAGCAAGAACGAAGGGAGAGGCCTTGGTGTTGGCACCGCTGGCTCCCATGAGACGAGGGTCGTTGGCGGGGAGGATGAGACCGACGATGAACAGGTTCAGGATGTAGAAGATGGCAATTCGCCAGAAGACCTGCTTGGAAGCCATGGGGATGGACTTGCGGGGGTTGGCAGACTCGGCAGCAGCCAGACCAACCATCTCAGTACCACCGAAGGAGAAGGCAGCAACGACAAAGACACTGCAGAAACCCTTAAAGTTGGTGAAAGCACCAGGGTCGTGCCAGTACTTGGCGCCAATGTATCCCTTGTCGCCGGCACCACCGCAGTTGATGACGATACCGAGGATGATGAAACCAACACAGGCGCAGATCTTGATGATACTGAGGACGAATTCAACTTCTCCGTAGCCGCGGACTCCAAAGATCTGTACGATGATGAGGGCGGCCAGGAAGACTGAAACCCACACTGCCATGTTGATATCTTCTCTCCAGAACTTGATGGTGATGGAGGCAGCGATGAGCTCGAAGGGAAGAACAGTTAACCAGGCAAGAGCATACTGAACGCCCATGGAAAATCCCCAGGAGGGATCGACAAATCGGCAGATGTAGGTGAAGAAGGCTCCGTTGATGGGGTAGAGGACGGCCATCTCGGCGAGGGCCAAACAGGTGCAGAGAAGCATGACACCGATAATCATGTAACCGATGATAAGAGAGGCAGGACCACCCTTCTGAAGGGCACCACCAGAACCGACGAAAAGACCAGCACCGATTGCGCCACCTGTTGTGGGTTAGTTTGTTGGAGTCTCCAAGGGGAGTGGAGTTGAGGGCATACCGATGGCAATCATCTGCATGTGTCGGTTCTTGAGATCTCTCTGGAGAGTACCAGTCTGAGTGGTCTCACCGGCCTCGACATCTTGAGAAGATCTGACGTCGGCGACGGCTTCTTTGCCGTAGTCGGCGGGGGGTGTGGAAGACATGGTGTGTGGATGGTTTGTGTGTAAGTGAGAGATGGAGAAGTAGAGAATGAGATATGAGAGTGATGAAGCTCTTGGCCTTCAAAAACAAAAAACGAGGGGAGGAAGGGACTCTATTTGTATCCGTTTCAGAAGGTGTATCCTTTTTGTGATAACCTTGGGGTTCAGTGTTCTAGATTCTAATGCTTGGGTGGCGCCGGGGAGTTTGGACCCAAAAAGTATGGGAGGGTGACCCATCACCTGGGGCGATGGTGTGCAGGGCCCAGCCAGCAGGGTCGTCGGGGACTCTAACCTGGTTGAGATTAAGCAGCTGCCTATCCTGCTCGTTGGCCCCGGAGAGTTTATCTCGAGAGGCTAAAGAGGGTGCGCAAGCTTGGGAAGTTCTTTTTTGGTGGTGGACAGAAAAAGGCTGGAGAGGGCATGATCTAAAGATGTGATGATACCCCAGATTTTTGACAGGAAATCATGAAGAAAGGGATATTATTGTAGAACAGATCTTGAGCATTCTTACAATGCCATTTTTGGTACTCTTGGACACTGCTTAGAGACACAACTGAAGAGTAAAGTCAAGACCCCATCTCAAAGGTCTCGTCCTCTGTCTCTCCCCCCCCACCGCGTATCGTCCATGGTGGATACAGGATTTTCCCACCCACCATCCGTTCGTTCAAACCTGGACGCATGCGCTACGTGGTTCCTCCATTAGACTAGTTTTGCCCCTATCTCGGTGCCGCCCGTCGCGCTTAGCCTGCTAGTTTGATTCAAGTCGTTCGGCGAGAGCGAGAGAGTGTCGTTGCCGGTCATGTCATGGGTGTTTACCGGCCCGGTTCGGCTTGGAGAGAAAGAGAGGCAAGCAAAGGCGCTTATCGCTTGTTTTTCTCTCGATTTTCTTTGGAGAGGGAGATTTGAATGCCTTGACTCGAGACATCGAAGTCTGACTTTTTTTTACATTGTGGCTTTTTTTTTTTCTTCTTCTTCTTCTTTGCTTGGGGGATTTTTTGTTATGCACTGCTGATGCACACCTCCGTCACGTAACATTCCTTGGACCACTCGACGTTGTACGCCTCTTTCCAACTGCCGCCGCCGCAGCCACTGACCTGTAAAAGAAACCTCTCGGTTGTTTTCCGTTGGGCCGCCCATGTCCCAAAGATCCATGGAGCATTTCTCTTGACTGGAGGAGTCGTCGTTAGGTGCCCGGGCGGGTATGGGGCCACCAAGGATGTGATCCTCTTTTTTTTTCCCCTCCCTCAGGCTTCATACGCCACGTCCGCAAAAAATGATAAGCAAGCTGGGCTACTTTGGGAAGGTCATGATGATGGGTATACCTTGTCTTCTGTCTCTACCTGGTTCAATCAACACGAGATAATTGTTCAAAATTTACAAGAAGTTCCATGTCCTGGTTTGAGAGGATCCGACCGTTTGGTTATTCCAAGATGCCCCATCTCGCGATGCCAAGTAGTGCCTTGCAGGACAAGACCTTGGCATCTCGGGAAGCCGTCTCGGCGATTGCCAAGGAGCAAATCTCAACGCCAAATCTTGACTTGGCACACACACATGTCTCGTGTTTTTTTTTTCTCTTGTGATGGAGGGTGGCAAGCTCTCGGACTAGTTCGACCAACGCTAGAAGGCTTCTAGACTGCCCATCTTCTTTGACCTGTACTACTACCTGATTGGATCCCTCTTCGCTCCAACACGCCCAAAATCGACCAAGTCTCCGGTGGATTGGGCAAGGGTGGAATTGACGAAATCTAGGCTTGGACCAAGCCGAGTTGGAGGCATCCCCCCCCCTCCCTCTTGTTTTCTCTTCAGCTTTCGCGACGCCAGACAGGGGTGCTATCTCTTGCTGTGAGACGAGCGTATCGAACACTATGGCTGATATCATCGGGGACCCCTTGATTGGCCCGATGCCACCGATATCAGCGGCGCGGCAGCGTAGTGTGTGTGTGTGTGTGTTGTGTAGCTCTTCCTCTGCTACCTACTCCTCACCTAGTTGCTTTTTTCTTCCCCTCACGTTCAAACAGGCGCGTGTGTGAGGCTCAGCCCCCCCCATCTCTTGGCTTTTCTGGGGAAAATGGAGATTTCTCATCTGAGCGCAGTGGTCACCCAGAATCTGGGGGAATGGATCCTCCTTCCTGTCCAGATCCTCTCCCCCAGAGTCGAGACTGTTAAACTCGAGATTCCATTACGAAATGGTTTGCCTTTCTGCGGTCATGATGCGACCCGCGCGTATCTGGGGTAATGGGTTGAGGGAAAGGGGTCAGACCAGAGGGGGCCATCGCATCCAATACATTTCGAAGGAGGATACGTGCTACTCCAACTAATAGCCTCACGACGCTAACCTCTTGAAGAAGGTGTGAATAGAGACCCATAACCCATGAGGCCCTTTGCCAGGGACCCCATGGTCTTGTCGGTGCGGAGTAGTTTGGGTCCAGTATTTCCCACTGCGGAACCGTCTATCAAGATCCAGGCCTTGGCCTCTCTTTTTTCCCCACGTAAGCTTCATCTGTCATCAGGTCACGGTGTGCCTTATTGTCAACTTTTCTCGATCCATCGCAAGAAACATCGCGGCTATCCAAAAAAAGCCCTTGGAACGGTTTGTCCGGTGGCGCCCCTAGTATGGCCTCTGCTAGCCCCGTGAAAGCCGCGCAAAGACATTTTGAATCGTACCACCGGCATTGGTGATGCCGGTTCTGACCATTCCAGAGACGCTCCATGGCATGATTGGCAAAATGTCCAATGCTGGGTACGGGTTTCAGCTGTTCTTCTTCTCTAGTTTGTCGGGATTCGCTTCGCTAGGGTCATTGCTACGGTAGGCTGGCCCAACGGAGTGGTAAGTTCTCTCTTACTGTCACTCGTGTCATCCCTCGCCACACCTAGGTAGGTTAAGCATAATCGCATGTGACTTGACTTCCCGTAGATCCCTTCTCTTACCCTAGGGTTGGTAATACAGTGTCAAGTATATGTGACATTGTAAGCTTCTTCAGATGAGCCGTATATATTAGTCACTAAGATCCAAAACCCAGGATCAAGGAAACAGATACAGACACTTGGCTGAATGGATCCGTGCCTCAACTAAAGCTTCACTATCCTCAATGGCGAAAAGATACTCAAATCTCCCGCAAATATGTCAGCAGACTTCTGCATGTCTACACCGAGGCTATCACGCCAAAGCATATCTGCCTGGATGTCATTCAAACCACCAACCAACTGTTGCACACTAGTTCCCGTTGAAACCTTGACGTAAATCTTTCTCTGAAAATGTGCCAATTAGGAAACTCGTTGTTAAGTGGCGTCTCTAGCATGTCTTGCTGGTAGCTAATCTCGGAAAGGCCAAGTCCCTTCACCGGCAAAGAGTGTGCCGGTTTGCATCATCATTCCAGAGCCTTTGATACTGTAATCTCTACCTTTACTGAGCTATTTCCATGGCAGCAAATACAATGCCATCCATCTGAGGTGTTGGTAGAGGCTCTACATTCCCTCTCTCGTATCGTACCAGCCACACCGCGTCCCCATTGACAGCCTCCAGTGCCTCCCGTACTCCAACGTTTCGCTCCAAAACGTCTGACAACAAGTCGAGAATGTCATCAAACATGTCTTCATCCACGTGAACGTGCGACACTATTGCTGTCAATAGCTCCACCGTGGCCTCCCACACTCGCGCCGGGGATGCAAATCTCCCAAGGTCACCACCAGAATACGGTGCCACCGGCTGCGGGTTGCCACTGAGGTTGCCTCCGCTCCTCAGGGGCATCACAATTCGGCTATCGTCGCTCTCTCGTCCCCGCGTAATCCTGACTTCCCCACGGGGTTTGGTTTGCCCCGGTCGCCCGGAGGCTTCAAGCTTAGCCTTGCGACACCACCCCCGAAGCCAATCGGCCCAGTCCGTCTTGAACCGAGAGCTGAGAAAGTCTCCTGCTGCCGCGCAGAGCCCAGCCAGAGCGTGGCATGCCTCGACCGCAATATAAGCTTCTGGATCATGCAGCCTGTCAATCACCACCGGCCAGATCGAGTTGACCAGTGGCAAGAAGGCGTCCTCATCGGGAGCCAGAGCTGTAGATGCCGTCGTCAGCAGCTCTAGCAGTGACCTCCGAAGTGTTGGTGTCGGGGATGTCAGATAGTGCTGGGTTAGGTTTGCCACTCTCAGTAGTAACTGGTACGTTTGAGAGTTTGGAGGTTTTTCTTCCTCGGCTGGAGAATTTGCCCCATCTTCGTCGTCGCCACCCCCCTTGTCCTCCTTCTTCCAAGGTATGGTTGGGTGGCCACGCACTTGATCCGTCTCCGTCTCGTCGCGGGAGGTTCTCTCTCTTCTCTTTGCTAGGGTATCCAAGAGGGAAGATATTCCATCGGTTTTCTGCGCTTTCTTTCGGTGATCTGGCTTTGAGCTCGTCTGATGTTCCAACAAGAGCATGTCAGAACGAACACCTTGATCCACCACCTCTTTAAGCACACTGAAGAGGTTTTCTACAAACACCGGGTAGCCGTGATAGTTGTCCAGAGCACCGAAAATAGAGTCAATGACGTCGTCAAGGTAAGGGACCAGTCGAGGACCTGCTAATCGGATCATCATAGTCAAGACATTGATCGATGCCGGTGAGATATCCAAAGTGTTCAATCGCAAAGAGACAGAATTGACCATGTAATCAACGTTGCTGATGATGAGTTCCGAAACACTGGTATATCCACACGATGCTGCTATGCTGTTCAACGTGACGATGGCGTGCTTCTGTAGACCTTGGCTATTGGATCCCAAGAATGTTGCGATTGGAAACAACACATCGATCAGTTCTGGTCGAAATGATTCACCTGACCTCTGGGCTGTATAGGCAGTAACCTCCAAGGCAAGAGCTTCCAGTCGCCAGTCAACAGGTTCTACCTCCGTGTGGCGGTCGAGAATTTGTACTGCCGTCGTATACAGCTCATTGAAGACGCCCTCGACATCCCCAGCCGGGTCGCTCAAAGATGACAGATTCAAGAATATATCTTCCTCTGCCGAAGCACTATGGCTGGCCTTGACGAGTTGGAAGCAAAGCCAAAAGGCGGAAACTTGCCCAATCGAGTTTCCAGACTCCTGTGCTTGTTCGAGCATAGTGCTTGCGAGCCTCACTTTCTGGGATGACGAGCCAAGGAAAGAAATAAGCGATGTCATCTCTCCCCGAATATCTTTCTGGCTCTCAGAGGGAAGAAGAATAGGCTGATATTGTGCGTCCAGGTACTCGCTTGAATCTCCGCCCGCAATCAGTTTCACATCAGTGATTTCGTTTGCTGGCTGAGTCTTCGATGCCTGAACAAGCGAGATAACGCTGTCCCGAAGCATGGTCGACATTGAATCCTCTAGAGTCGACGACTGTATGTGTAGACTTTTGAGTAGTTCGAGTGCTTTCAACACGTTACGTATTGCGTCTCGTTTCGCCTGTTCGTCTGCTGCTTGCATTAAACGCGACAGACTGGACATCCAGTTGTAGGCCGTAGTCTTGACGATCTCACCGAGCTCTGGGTAGATGCTGACAAGATCCTGCAGGCTAGTTTGTGTCAAAGATGCCTTTTCCTCTGTCTCCCCGAGAACGATTGCCGTTTCGATCAAGATGTTCGCGCAGTTTTCCAAGGTCTTGTGGCATTCATCCAAGATGGTGACACAAAGTTTGTTGAGAGCGGACCTGACATCGGCGGAATCATGGGTTCGGAGCTTCATCATCGCAGAGAGTGCCTTCTTCACTTGGATGGCAGATGCCTTGAGCCATGAAGGAGAGAGAATTTTGTTGTCATGATCCTCGTCCTCTTGTTCGGTCTCGGACTTGGCGAGTATTGACCGCGTTCTGAGATCAGCCAAAACGGTTGTCAACACCAGGCTCACAGTCTCTAGACACTTGGCAAGAACATTCCCCTTATATCTATTCGGAGAAGATGCAACCTTGGCAAGCGAAGAGACAGTGCCCGGGAGAAAACTAGCCAGAGCGGCAGGCTCTTTGATGGTGCGGTACACGGCTTGCACGGCTCGCAACGCTTCCTGTTGTATTTGGGGAGTTGCGCCGCTGGCAACCCCATCCAACATGACAGTGACACCGTGGCCGAGTGCAGGTATTGTTTCTTCTTCCGATAGTCCCGATGCCGCCGTAGTGGACGTGCCAGCTGTGGTGAAAAGGGCAGTCAGTCCGCGAAAAGCTTCCAGCGCAGTCTCCTCGGCCAAAGGTCGTTTTTGGGCAGAGCCAGGTGTTCCATCAAGTATAAAGGTCAGAAGACTCAAGATTTGTTTCACTAGCTCTGCGGAAATTTTGGTCTTCCATCCATGAGTGATCAAGATGGCGAGCGCCTTGATACAGTTCTCGATCAAGGGCATGGGATACTGATCCATCTGACGGAAGATGTGGTAGAGGGGAAAGAAGACATATTCGGAGAGCTTTTCGTCCAGTGCCAACGGATTTTGCTGGATCTGCTCATTCAGAATCTCAAGTACTTGTCCAGTGAGGTCGGTCAGCTCGCGAGCGGAAGCCGGATTGTCACCCTCTCGAATGGCCAACTGGCTGATCTTGACGCAACATGGTTTGAGCTATACATTTGTTAGATGTTTTCGAATGGTGAGTGGTAATGTGACCGACTTTTTGGAAGAACTCATTCCTCTCCTGGCTGCTAGGTGTAGATGCCATGGTAGGTGAAGCGAGGAGCTTCTTACCAGCATACCCTCTCCACAGCGCAAATCCGGCAATAAACGAATACGAAAGCGAACGCGCCTGAGATGCTTGGCAAAACGGGAAAAGATAGTGCTGATGTGAGTTCCTGGGCTTGAGAACAGAGGATGGTGATTTAGATGTGATGAGAAGCTTCGCTTGTGAAGCCAGAAAAGGTGGAGGGGCACTTCACGATCTTCAGGAACTGAGATGTGGCTGTACAGTGTGAGATTTCTAAAAACTGTACAAAAGAGGGTCGATGTGTCTAGCAAGGCTGATAGCACAACCAAGAGCTCAAAGGTTAGAAATCAGAACAAATGACACAATTGGCCAAATAATGTTTCTACATTCATCAATCTTTGAATTGTTACTCTCTGTGGTCAATTCACTGCTAGCAGCAACCTGCACAACCTTTAAACCATTCCACGCCTGCTGATGTCATCATGCACTGTGCCCTATCGTCCTCGTACCTATCCATCCGATCTCGCAGCTACAACCAGAGTTGAATGCACTCAACACCAGCATGAAGAGGCTGGTTTCCACTAGAAAACTACAAACTTGGCTCTTTCAACCAAAGTCCCCCCGTTTGAACCATTTGGTAAGAGAATGAGAGACCCACTGTTCCAGACCCAGGACAGCAACTTATATACCGCATTAGTTCGTCCAGACGCTCTCCGCACCTCTGCTTTCAAGGAACAATCACCACAAAACTCATTCAACTCTGACAACAAATATCACAGCAAATAAAGCAATCATGGCTCCTTCCGGTCCTTTTTCAGTTACCGTTCATCCTTTCGAGTCCAAGACTCGAGCCTCCTGTGCATACGAGATTGGCCTTGCCTCAGCCAAGAATGCTGTCATTTTCATCGGTGGTCTCACAGATGGTCCTCACACTATCCCCTACACCCGACTCCTAGCCCAGCGATTGGAGGATGCCAAGGAACCTGGTTACTCTGTTTTCGAGATCCGCATGCGAAGCTCTTTTATCGGGTTTGGCATCTCAAGCCTTTCCAACGATGTGGAGGACATCTCCTCTTTGGTCAAGTATCTTCGAAGCATCGGCAAGGAGAAGATTGTCCTGTTCGGCTCTTCCACTGGTTGCCAGGTATGTCTACGAATTACTCCTTTGGCAATTTCTGACATGTTGTAGGACTGCATCGAGTACACCAACTACGCCAAGCACAATAATGAGCGTGTCGACGGCTTCATCATGCAGGGCCCCATCTCGGATCGCGAGACACTGGATCTCATCATGCCTGACCCTCAACCAAGCCTTGACCTTGCGGCCAAGATGATTGCCGAGGGAAAGGAAGGCGACTGTATGCCTTTCGACATGATTCCCGCTGTCTTGGGGGCGCCCATCTCGGCCTATCGATTCCAGTCTCTTGCTGCTCCAGGGTGTGTTCCACGGTAGAGTATGTTTGCTACAACAGGCTGACGCTGTGCACAGAGGTGATGACGATTACTTCTCCTCCGATCTTCCCGAGGAGAGAGTAGCCGCGAACTGGGCAAAATTCGAGAAGCCTGTGCTGGTTCTGCACTCTGGAAACGACGAGTATGTCCCTGAGCGCGTTGACCAGGCAGCTCGCAACAAGAAGTACCAGGAACTGAACCCAGTGGTTAGCCCCTTGTCGGGGCTTATTCCTGGCGCGAGTCACACTGTTGACCAGCCTGAGGCTCAGGAATGGCTTACCAAGCGGGTGATTGAGTTCCTGGGAACTCTTGAAAAGTAATTAATCTATGTCAGCATAGTCATGTTTTTGCTGGGTCTAGGTTGTAAGAACAGGCCATACGCATAGCTATATTGCCTATTGCAACTCTGTGAGTCAGGCAGGATTACGCGCGTCTACGGATAATTATTACAAGTTTTTAGCCTACAAGCAGAGTGACTCATTAACAAAAGGTTGACAAGATAGTTCAAAGGAATTCGGGATGAAAGCAATCAAGATTCCACATCACGTGAAGAACCTAATTGTAAAGGCAAATCGAAGCCGCAAACAGCGAATGACCGGAAACGTCGTGCCAAAAACAACAAGACGTCCAGATTTCCTCCATTCAATCAATGTGCAGGGTAAGTCCTCAACGGCTTAGATACATACAACTGCTGCAGGGTTAGGTAAGCACCTAAGTGGAAGTAATGCAGGCAACTATCGCCGACATCTCCGTGATTGCCATGCTCATCCCCACTTGGCCCCCAGCTGAGCTGCCTGGGGTCTGCGTTAGCGCGTATCTTTACGTAGGATTTTGACGATTTTTAGGACCCCAAGCTTACCAACCATCAGCAGGTCATTTCGACAAGATTCTGCTGTGACTTGGACTTTAGTTGTCGGAAGTCGCCCAAGCATTTTTTATCCTTTGCTCCTCCATCTCTCGTTTAAAGCGCTGACCGGATCAGGATCTGGCAGCATCAATCAGCGCAAGCCACAGGCAGATCTTGGCCTGCCGAGCAGATCCCGACCCATATTGCGCCATCCCCGTTCTCGCTGGGTTCGCGACCAGGACGCACGCTCTGACGGTTGCGCAAGCTTGCCGAGAGCCTTGACGGACGGCCTGCAACTCCGACCCCCGACCGATTCTGACGCGCCACCGACTCTGCAGCCTTTTGCTTTGCTTTTGCTTTGCTTTGCAAGAGCAGCTCTTTTGCTCTCTCTAGCATGCGGCGATAGTTACACCAGACAATCGCAGCCCCCGCAGTCTTTCTCGAGCTACGAGCCACGGGACACAATGGCTCTTTACGACGAGCAAAAGGTCCTCTATGAGACCGGCTCGTTCACGGGTTTCCGCCCTCTCCGCGAGCTGGGCGCCAACTATCTCTCCGCGAGCCCCTTCAAGCAACCTCTCTGCGGAAATGAAGAGGGTTGGGGTCCTCTGAGCCCTCATCGATACGATTTTACGCCATGCTTCATCGACGTCTGGATCGCGGCCGTCTCCGTCTTCGGCCTCGTCTTTGGATCTCTCGCCATCTGGTGGCTCCTCGTAAGGAAGCAGCAGCAGGAATCACAAGTCAAGAACACGCATTTCTACATCAAGCAGGTCAGTAATTAACCGTCGCGACAAACTGCGACTTTGTCATGGTTCAATTGAGCTAACTGTGCTTGCGACTACTAGACCCTTCTCGCCGTCATCATCGTCGACGTCATTGCTCAGCTCGTCATCCAGATCCTGTCTATGCCAGCCATTTGGTTTGGCGACTTCAGAGTCTTGACTACATTCTTGACAATCCTTTCACTTTGCGTCGTCTTCTCCATCCAATGGGTTGAGCACTCACGCATTCGATATCCCAGCGGAGTCGCCCTCTTCTACTGGCTCCTGCTCCTTATCTCATTCGCCGTCAAGCTGCGATCCCTGATCTCGCAGCAGCTCTACCAATCGCAATTGCCCTACTTTATTGTCTATTGCGTTGGTGTTGGATTGTCTCTGGTCGAATTTCTCCTTGAGTGGCTCTGGCCGCGAAACGTTGGCCCCAATGGCTACGAAGCGATTGAGGAAGAGGAGGAGTGCCCTGTCGAGTACTGCAACGCCTTCTCACAGCTGACCTTCTCCTGGATGACCCCGATGATGAAATATGGTTACAAGGTGTTCCTGACCGAAGATGACCTCTGGGCGTTGGCCAAGGACGACCAGACCAAGAACACTGGATCACGCTTCGATAAGGCCTGGCAATACGAATTGGATCATCGAAAGAACCCATCTCTGTGGATTGTCCTGTTCAAGGCGTATGGCGGACCCTACATGTTGGCTGCTGTCTACAAGATCGGAAACGACATCTCGCAGTACATCCAGCCTCAGCTGCTGCGTCTTCTCATCGCATTTGTGTATTCGTACTATGACCCCAAGCAAACTGAGCAGCCCGTGATTCAGGGTGCCGCGATTGCGCTGGCCATGTTTGCCTGTGCTGTCTTCCAGACAACCATGGTGGTAAGTGATCCTAGCACCACACTCATTGCATCCTTCACTAACACGATGACAGCACCAATACTTCCAGCTCGCTTTCGTGACGGGTATGCACATCAAGGGTGGACTGTCTTCGGCCATTTACCGAAAGTCACTTCGATTGTCCAATGAAGGCAGAGCCTCTAAGTCAACTGGTGACATTGTCAACTACATGGCTGTTGATGCTCAGCGTCTGCAGGATCTCACTCAGTTTGCTCAGCAGATCTGGTCCGCCCCCTTCCAGATCATCATTTGTATGGTTTCTCTGTACAACTTGGTTGGATGGTCTATGATGGCAGGCATTGTCGTCATGATAGTCATGATGCCAGTGCAGGGCTTCGTTGCTCGTATCATGAAGAACATGCAAAAGACCCAGATGAAGAACAAGGACGCTCGAAGCCGTCTCATCAATGAGATCATCAACAACATGAAGAGTATCAAGCTGTACGCCTGGGGCTCTGCCTTCATGAACAAGCTTAACTATGTCCGAAACGAACAGGAGCTGAAGAACCTGCGAAAGATCGGTGCCACTCAGGCCTTTGCCAACTTCACCTGGACAACTGCCCCCTTCTTCGTGTCCTGCTCGACCTTTTCCGTCTTCGTCCTTACCCAGGACAAGCCCCTTACCACCGATATTGTCTTCCCTGCGTTGGCCCTGTTCAACCTCTTGACTTTCCCTCTAGCTATCCTTCCCATGGTCATCACTTCGATTGTCGAGGCTTCTGTGGCCATTGGACGTCTCACTGATTTCCTCAAGGCCGAGGAGCTCCAGCCTAATGCCATTACCATCAAGCCCGCTCCTGAGCAGCTTGGTGAGGAGAGCATCATTATCCGCGATGGTACCTTTTCCTGGAACCGACATGAGGACAAGAATGCTCTCAAGGACATCGACTACACCGCCTACAAGGGAGAACTCTCTTGTGTTGTCGGTCGTGTGGGCGCTGGTAAATCCTCCTTCCTTCAGAGCATCCTCGGTGATCTGTGGAAGGTCAAGGGTTCCGTTGAGGTGCGAGGAACTGTCGCTTATGCCTCTCAGCAAACTTGGATCTTGAACGCCACCGTTAAGGAGAACATCATCTTTGGTTACCGATACGACCCTGAGTTCTATGAGAAGACCGTTCAGGCTTGTGCCCTCGTGGACGACTTTGCTCAGCTCCCTGACGGCGATGAGACTGTTGTTGGTGAGCGAGGTATCTCGCTGAGCGGCGGTCAAAAGGCTCGTGTTTCCCTGGCCCGTGCTGTCTACGCTCGTGCCGATATCTACCTCCTCGACGACGTTCTCTCTGCTGTTGACTCCCATGTTGGCCGACATATCATTGACAATGTTCTCGGTCCTCGCGGTCTGCTCTCCTCCAAGACCCGTATCCTCGCTACCAACGCCATCGCTGTTCTTCGCCAGGCTAGCTACGTGACCCTCCTCAAGGACGGAGAAGTCGCTGAAAGGGGCACTTACAAGCAGCTGGTCGCCATGAAGGGTCTTGTTGCCGATCTTCTCAGGACCGCTGGACATGAATCCGGTAGCAACAGCAGCGAGCCCAGCTCCAGTGCTTCAAGCAGCAAGGCTGCCACCATTATCGAACCCGACTCCAGCCAGGCTAAGGAAGAAATGGAAGAGGCACAGGAGCAGGTCCCCGAGATGGCCCCTATCAAGGCCGGCCCTGGAGCTAAGCCTCGCTCGAGCAGCATGGCTACCCTTCGTCGCGCCAGCACTGCTAGTTTCAGGGGCCCCCGTGGCAAGCTCACTGATGAGGAGCTCGCTGGTACCTCCAAGACCAAGCAGACCAAGGAACACGTCGAGCAGGGCAAGGTCAAGTGGTCCGTCTATGGCGAGTACGCCAAGATGAACAACATCTACGCTGTCGGCCTCTATCTGTTTATGGTTCTCGCTGCGCAGACAACTAGCATGCTTGCCTCGGTCTGGCTTAAGGAGTGGTCCGATAGGAACCAGAAGACGCACTCGAACGAGCACGTTGGCAAGTATATCGGCATTTACTTTGCCGCTGGTATGGGATCTTCGGCCCTCACTGTCATTCAGACCTTGATTCTGTGGATTTTCTGCTCTATCGAGGTTCGTATTGTGTCATGACCTCTTATACAACTCTTACTGACTTGTGGAATAGGCTTCTCGAAAGCTTCACGAGCGAATGGCCAATGCCATCTTTAGGTCTCCCATGTCCTTCTTTGATACTACCCCCGCAGGACGAATTCTGAACCGATTCTCGAGGTGAGTTGATGAGCAAGCCTGTCAATGATAGAGCCTATGCTAACGAGCTAAAAGTGATATCTACCGTGTGGATGAGGTCTTGGCCAGGACGTTCAACATGCTTTTTGTAAACGTGGCTCGATCTGGCTTCACTTTGATGATCATCTCTGTCGCCGCACCGGGCTTCATCGCCTTGATCATCCCTCTCAGTCTGGCCTACTACTGGATCCAGCGATACTACCTCCGGACCTCTCGCGAGCTTAAGAGACTCGACAGCGTGAGCCGTAGTCCCATCTACGCTCACTTCCAAGAGTCTCTTGGTGGTATCACAACCATCCGTGCCTACCGTCAGCAGCAGCGCTTCGAGCTTGAGAACGAATGGCGCGTCGACGCCAACTTGCGGGCTTACTTCCCTTCCATCAGCGCCAACCGCTGGCTCGCCGTTCGCCTCGAGTTCATCGGCGCTGTTGTCATTTTCTCGGCTGCAAGCTTCTTTATCATCTCTGTGATCAACCATAGCCGCCTGAGCCCCGGTCTTGTCGGTCTGGCCATGTCATATGCCCTGCAGATCACCACCTCGCTCAACTGGATCGTCCGCCAGACTGTCGAGGTCGAGACCAACATCGTGTCGGTGGAGCGTGTTCTCGAGTATGCGGCTCTGCCCAGCGAAGCCCCCGAGATCATCGCTAAGAACCGACCCGCCGTCTCGTGGCCCGCTAAGGGCGAGGTTGACTTTGTTAACTACAGCACCCGTTACCGGGAAGGCCTGGATCTGGTGCTCAAGAACATCAACCTCGATATCAAGTCGCACGAGAAGATCGGCGTGGTCGGTCGTACAGGCGCGGGCAAGTCCTCCCTCACGCTCGCCCTGTTCCGCCTGATCGAGCCGGCAACTGGCCACATCGGCATCGACAATGTCAACACATCTTCGATTGGCCTGCTCGATCTCCGACGTAGACTAGCCATCATCCCCCAAGATGCGGCTCTCTTCGAGGGTACCGTCCGTGATAACCTTGACCCCGGTCACGTTCACGATGACACTGAACTCTGGAGCGTCCTCGGTAAGTTGAACCACCCACGCACGTTGCACCCCTACCTCGCCGCGCCCTTGCGGATGTTTTGTCAGCAGACGTTGTGTGACATGTGCGCTGACATGTAACCGCCTTACAGAGCACGCACGATTGAAGGACCACGTTTCTAGCATGGATGGTGGGCTGGAGGCCAAGGTCAATGAAGGAGGTGAGTCCGCGCCCCTGCGCTTTCTGTCGGCATTCCTTGACCGGTCGACGATTTCGTCTGACCGGTTCACCAACTGTCTGGTTCGACCCATCATGGCTCCTTCGGATGCCCAGGCCTTCCCTTCCCTTCCCTTCCCCTTGCCATGACGCTTGGAACATGTTCCATGCATCCATCTTCTAAACAAGATTCGCTTGCATGGACGTCTCGCATGAAGATTAAGTCTCGTGGCCTGGGGAGCTTGGCAAAGTGACTCCGTCTCACGGACCGGTCGCGATGCCAGCGAGCTCTCAGATCGCGCATTCGTGCATCCACCAAACTCGGTAACAGCAGCAGCTAACGCATCTTCTCCGCAGGCTCCAACCTCTCCCAGGGACAGAGGCAGCTCGTCTCCCTGGCGCGCGCCATGCTCACACCCTCAAACATCCTGGTTCTTGACGAGGCTACGGCCGCTGTTGACGTCGAGACCGACGCCATGCTCCAGAGCACTCTCCGATCACCCCTGTTCGCCAACCGAACCATCATCACTGTCGCTCACCGTCTCAACACCATCCTCGATAGCGACCGTGTGGTGGTACTGGATAAGGGCGAGGTGGTCGAGTTTGATACTCCTGCGAATCTCTTGAAGAAGGAGGGCATCTTCCACGGCTTGATGAAGCAGGCTGGCCTTGAGCTCGAGTAGACAGACTGACGTGGGATCCATTTTCGGTATTAGCGAGGAAGATCAAAGACAGAATGCAGCGAGACCATGTAAACGAACGAAAGAGGAGGAACTTTTTGTATATCCGTAATTCGGAAAGGGTTTGACGATTTCTCGCAATGTAGCACCGCATAGAGTAGCAGCGAGGCACGGAAAACAGGCCAAAAAAGTGTTATATCGCAAGTATTATCTTCATGGGTTCGCTTGCTTGTTTCTTGCACATTCCAAGCATCTGATGAAACGGTCAAGACGGCGACTGGGGAGCCTTGCTAATGCTGCGTAGATCACGCCGCTTGACGGAGCGGCAAGCGGTCGAGCAATTGCGGCCGCACATGTTGGCATTATCCCCGGTGACAGCGTGCCATCGCCTGGACGAGATGGTGGTGAGCGACTGGCTGACCGTCAGGATTAGAGCAGGGATCATGGCCCCCCTCCCCCCCTGAACGAACCTGAGGAGACACAGAGTTGACAAGGGAGTCCGGCGGCCGGCAGTCAAGCACATCCATCCATCTGCTAGGGAATGGTCGAATGCTACCTGCTGGGGTAGCATGCCCATGCCTTGACTAGGACTGCATCGGGGTGTCCAATGGGCCTTAGCATCACCAAGAGAGCCTCCCGCAGCTTGACCGCACCTACCTACATACATCAACGGGTAGCATCACGTAAGATAGCAACTCCAAGATTCCAATCGACTTGGGCCCCGTTTCATTCAATTTGGAATGTCCGTGACACCTCATACGACTCCGGAGCCGTCCCTCCGAGGCGTCGGACGTACGTTGAGGCATCCGTGGCGTCAGCGGTCTGTGTGCTGCTCAATGCAGACCGCGCTAGGCCGGGACGGCCTTTGTGTAACCCAACAGACGACACCTAGACGCAGTGGCAACATGATGCCTAGGCAGCCCCAGCATCAATACCGTATTCTCATTCAATGAATGAGACGGGGCTGAATGCAAGCGCGCAGCCTGTCTGCTGACACCTTCGAGCCCTTGTCCTTGATGCCCCAGATCTCCGGGTGAGCCTGAAACCTGATGTGTTGCAATGCAAGCCTTGGGAGGCAACGCATCTGACATACCCCGTATCTTCAACTAGCTCGAGCATGGTTTCTTGAGCGAAGACTCCTGGCTGAGATTAATGCCATGACACCGGTGTATAGAGCTCTCGCTAGCGTGTAGGAGAAAGCATTGAGGTGCTGTCTCGCAACGGCCCTAGTTTCCCTTGGACAGATTGGTATATCTGTCTCTGTAAACCTACACAGCAGTGAGGGGACCAGAGACACGTGTGTCACCAGAAACCCATTGACCAAATCAGCGCCATGGTCAAGCAACCCATGGCCAAGATCTGACCGAGCCTAACTGATGCTGGGAAGTGCTGCAGACGATAGTCCCATTGGTGGCGTTCCGTGACGAAATCTGTTATTTGCCAAGCAACGAGATATGGATGTTGAGAAAGTCTTCATGTACGCTCCTGGAGGCTAGTGGTGATGCAGGGATGGTGAAGACGCAGGCTACATAGGAGGTAAGAGGAAAGACCAACTAGACTGTCCGGATGTCGACCCGGCGGACACGTCGAGCATAGAAGCCATGCAAGTCTCAAAGGGCTGACAGGAACTCTCTTTGTTGCAGAAACATCTGTCGTACCTTGACCACAACGGTCCAGGAACGCATATGCCTCTGTATGCTTGACGGCCGGCAGCGTCGATCATAATGCCACCAGCAGTCCCATGTCTTTACCAGCCTGGGCCAACAGGAGTCCTGGGTGTAGCTCAACACACCCTTCAAGCCCCTTTCCATAGTTGCGAGGATTCAACATCATGATGATGATCATGGCTGATTCTTGAGATGCATTAGCTTGGCCCGTCACCGTTCCATCCATCGTTGGAAGGATTCCACCGGATCTCTGCAGACAAAAGCAACGCGGAGGAGAGTCGGCATAGGCCAAGAAGTAGTACTGAGCTATTCTGAGCCATTGCCCAAGGTAATAGATGCGTCTCCTTGTTTCGAATGGTTGTCTCGCAGCGTTGAGGCTGGAGCGATACTATCAGGAGCACAAGCAACAACTAGAGAGACTGTATCCCTAGGGTGACGAGGGCGTCTGCCAAATGTAGCCATGGAACAGTAGACTTGACCACTGCGTGCATATTCTTTGAACCAAACAGAACCAAGCAGGCGAGACATGTCGAGTTGAATGTGCTGGCCGCGTGGAAACATGGCAACGGGCCGAAGACTGACACTCGATATGTAAATCATCATGCTGCTCTAGTGCGCCGACTCCTTGCCTACAGCAAATAAATCCATAATGTAGCTCATACCACGCTTGTGCAACGGCTATCACATAGGAAACAAGGTTGATTGGTATATGGTGAGGATCTGTTTCTGAAGTTCGTGGGTTGACACTACTGCGTAGTGGACGCCTCACTGCGGTCGGTCCTTGTGGGATCCAACCACAACTGCGAGGAGAATTTCGAGAAGAAGGGGTCGACGGAAATGGCGTCCATAGTTGGGTTCATGACGTTAGGCAATTGCCAGTTGGCAGCAGTCAAAGCCCAGAATCGTCCTTGGGCTCTGGCGTGGGGGCCTTGCCATCCATCTCCATATCGCAGTCGTGGATTGTTGGCCTTGGATCCATTGCCAGGACCAAGACTAGGACCAGGACCAGGACCAGGACAGTGCGGATCGGACTAGGGATCGGCAAACTTCAAGAGACAAGAGCCGAGCTGCTCAAAAGCCGTAGACGCAAGATAAGGCGGCCATCGCATTGCCCTCGGGGACCATGAGCAAAAAGCCCACGGAATGGCTGATGCGGGGTTTAGCGACCGTCCTTGAGACATTGCAAGGCAACGCGTCCCCAAGCGAGGTATTGACTGGACAGAATGGCCTCGCTCTCAGAGGAATGAGGAGTTAGTGTAGTTTTCCCGGGGAATCTATAATTGCTTCTGAACACATGGTTGAGACCAGGTACGTTGTGCAGCTGCAAAGACGCCGAACCTGGCAAAGATCTGCCAGGGCGCCCACAATCCGTGCCAATCTGATGAATGACAGTCTGAAGCCAGGTCAAGGCGAACAACAGAACAGCCTGCCTGCTGCTGAAAGTGTCGTGGCCAAGCAAGCTCAAGCTGTCCTGGCTAGAGCTGGAGCTGGAGCTGGAGCTGGAGCTGGAGCAGCCAACGCCAACCAACGCCAACCTCGCAACCTAGTCACGTCTCGACAAGCCTCAGGTCGGCAACGGCGATGAAAAACCTGCACGCGAGACGATAAATAACGCCGCGCGCACGCCACAAAAACCTTTCTTTTTCTTCCCCGTTCCACGCCTTCCTTGCCTTCCCTTGCTGCACAGTCTAGTGACTGTTGAACAGGCGTTGAACTGCCGGTAAGCACTGCATCATGCTGGGTGAAAAGTTTCTCCTGGTATGGATCCGTCCCGATGCGATGTGATGCGCTTGGTCATTATTCATGATCTGTTCCTGCATACGAGCGAGGAGCGAGGAACGCGGAGCTCAGGCGAGCGAGATGGTACGGATAGGATAGGATAGAAATCCTTGACGAGCTGTGTTCTGACGCCAAGGCTATGCGCTGCCAAGCTTGTTTTGCTCCGGGAGGAAGCTAGATAGATACATGGCAGGATCGATGGCTAGGTCAGGTTGGTAGGTATGTATGGGTTCGGTTCGTGTGTTGAGACGATTCTTTCCGTTCTGGATCGCCCACAGGTCAACCACAGGAGCGAGGTCCGCACGAGTAAGTCGACATTACTCCACTAGTCCAAGCAAAAGCCGAAGCCGTTCATGGGGCAAAAGTTGTGGCTGACGCACTGTGCCATCCCTGCCTGTGCAGCCGACGCGCCGGGACCGCCAACGAGCGCACAAACGTGCCTGTGTGCGCTTCCCGCTCCCTGTTGATGGAGATGTGGCCCAAGTGGGCAGTGGGCTGGCAAAAGAGCCTGGTCAGTGCTTCTTCGTGCCGTCCGGAGTACGGAGCGGTAGCGTAGCGTGTGCTTTGCATCTGCATTTCGTGGTTGTGGACCTGGAAGGATTGATTGCGCAGGTCTGGCCCAGCGATGGAAGGGAGATTTCTGATTTCTTCTTTTTTTCTCGAGCATCCGTCAATGCCGAGCTGGTCCTTCAGTCTGCGATGCTGCATCAAGTGCCGATGAATCCAATCTCCGCTCGCTGTACAGTAATATGGATGCATGCTCGTTGGAATCGGATGCTTGTTTCCTTGGACCAGGTCGAGCTGTGTCACTGCAGCAATGGCACGTGTCACCAAGGAACAGCTCCCATCCCGAGAAGCTAATTCCAGAAGGGGGAGCCGGCAAAGACTTCAATACCGTAGAGCGGAGCTCTGCTGATGGAGAATGAAGACGGTAGTCCATTCGGATGACCCAGTGTACTGCGCATGAAATACGTTTGTTTCAAGGCTAACAAAGGAGCCGAGCCGGACCGCGTGCCTCCCGCCTGTCCATCGCCCCAGGTCCGGTCCAGAGTTTGCTTGGTCGCTTGTCGGCTTCGGCCGAGAACCTTGATACGAACAAGGTGATTTTTGACTTCTGACAGTACGCGTCCGGGGGAGTTAGGATGAAATGATGGTGGTGCCGGTGCAACTGTAGACTGCCGTATCGTCCATCGGCGGAGGGGAGGCTCAGGTCCGATCATACCGAACTAGGTGGTGACGGCTAGTGCGTGTTGGCGCCGGAGCGGAATGTCTTGAAGCTTCTACTAGGTTGCCGCGGATAGCAGAAGAGAGGGTATTGGAATACCTACCTCCTCGGGCTTGATTAAAGTGCCAGTGCCAGTAGGTACTGGCGCGTGATTCATCACAGGATCGCAGGCGTCGATCTTTTCGCATGAAAGGAAGCCGCTGCATGTCTCGTCCAGAGTTCCTTCCACAGCTGAATTCCACCGCCCGCAGCCTTCGACTTCCCAGCTGGGAAGGACAATTGCACGCACGCACGGTACCTTGCCTTAGGTTTGCGAGCGCGATAGGTAGGTAGTTAGTACTTTGAATTTGGCACAACTAACGTTAGGTAGTGTTGAAGAGCTGACTCGAAACTCGAACGTAGCACCACGTAATGCGTAACTACGCAGTTGTACTACATGATTCAACCACGCACGCATTGGATCCTCCAAGTTGGGTGCAAGGTGTGTGAATCCCGGCGGGTGGCTGCTCAGGCCTAGCAAGTTGGCAGGCACTTGGACCACCAGGGCACCACTAGGGCACCACCAGGACCACCACCCTTCCTCCTTCCTCCTCGTCCTAGCATCAATATGGAAAAGCAGGGGCCACCCACCCCTTGGAAGGTGGCCTTCAGACCCTTCAACTGGCCGATGGACCCTCCGGATTGGCGGCGCCATTGGGTCCAAGCCCAGCCACCAAAAGCCAGGCTGGAACTTCTTCCCACTTCTTTTTTCGCCGGACTTTGGTCCATGGATGATGGATGGATGGATGCTATCACTCGCCCTGGCTACCGTCCGTCATATTCTGCTAACATGATCTGAGATCTCGTCTGGGCTGGGGCTGATGGTCAACTCTCCTTTGCATATGCGCATAAGAGTACACCGCGGAACTGTACTGTACAGAGGTACCAGTCCAGGTCCAGTCCTGCCCGCCTACCGATACCGATGCGATGTGAGATGCTGCGTTGGGTGATAGTGGATGAGCCGGTCCTGCAGGGTTACACGTTTCGAGCAAAGCTCCCTGGAGCTCATGGCCCCGAAATCCCCCAAGAGGCCGACCCCATCTCACCAGATCTCGACCATGGAGACGAATGCAGTAATCCAGCTACCGCCTTGGAGTCTAGCGGCAGCACCTCGGGAGAGAACAAGCACACGCGAGGCCGGCCGCCAGACCAAAGTCCACCACCATGAACGGATGACAAGATCGACCTGAGCTGGCTGCTTCATCCCCTGTCTGTCTCTGCTGAGGCGCACGACGACTAACCACTCCTAGTATCAAGGCATCGATACTATCACCTCCGTCTGAACCTACTCTCTCCGCCTCGTCGCCTGTCATGACGGTCCCAGCCAGGCACGCCGGCAAGCAAGCTTAGCTACAGTACGAATCGAGATCCGAAATGAGGACTGGCAGATTCTGCTCACCCTGGCCCCGGGTTGGGAGAACAACCTCGCTTCCTGGGTCCCTCACTCCGTGCAATCCCCGCCCTGGAATTCTGGAGAATGGCACATCGCCATTCCCACCCACAGCATCGAATCAGCGACTTGCCATTGATATTGCCAGGCATCCATGCCCTGGCCTCATTAACCACGGCCAATCCCTTCCCCAGCAGTTCTCTCAAACAGGTGTCCAGAAGCGTGCGTGTACGCAGAGCAGAGAGAGGCACGCATGTTCAGGCCGCAGGTTCCAGAATGTACTGTACTGTATGTATGTACACTGGACCCCTCAAGACGAAACGTCTCGTCAGTCAACGGCTTTGTTCGGACACGGACATGGACGGATGACGGACCACCCTGCCGTCTCAAGCCGCCGTCCCAGCAAAAGCAACAATGGCGGATGATGCAATACGACTACCTAGAGATGCAGCCAGGTCATGGCAGCATCGCCGGCTCTTTTGTGACTCTGGCTGGTTCAATCACCAGCCTAATTGCGCACCCTGTCTCACTCTTAGTACCTGCCTACGCAGTACGGAGAGGGACGGTGCTACTCCGTGCTTTGTCGCCCCAGGACAGGACCCGCGCTCTCAGTCATGCGTTGCTGAAGAGGGTGGCTTTTTTTCCCTCTGCCTTTTCTTTTTCCTTTTCTTTTTTGACTCGTCTTGGTCGCAACTATTGGGCTCGTCCCCATCCAACCTACTCTACTCTGGGCCCACCATTTCAGCCATCGTCAACGTAACCCCTGCCTCTCCGAGGCCGGTCTAATCCCTCGTTGCGTTGCGATGCGGGTCTGAAGCTGGTGCTTCTCTTGTTGTCCATTACTCGTCGTCCTGGGGGTTTGGAGCCTCAAAAGCCTGAAGGATGGATTGCAAAACGCCAAACTTTGTCGTATTGATGGATGCTGCATGGAACCATGATAATCTAAAGCACAGAAGCCAATCTGATTTGTTGATGCCGTTTGGCACCTGTGCCCTGTCTCTTGGAAGCCACATTTGGATCCGTCCACCTGTGGGGGCGTCGGAAGCTAAGCGTGGACCAACCGTCGTCTCTCGTCAACACCCTTGACATGAGCCCTGTCAGCCAGGTCGGTGGATCATGGGATTGGCATACATACAAGTCAAGACCGTCTCGGCCTTGAGTGGTTAGCGTCTTGTCCTCTCAATCCATACGTACTGTGCGACACTGACGACAAGGGGGGGTCTTGCTTCCTTTCCCTGCCACTCTCTCACCCTTGGCTTCGTTTTCACGGCTCATCGACATCCCGGCGATAGCTGAATGTCCCTTCTTGTCGAGCTGCTGCTGCTGCTACCACTATCAACAAGACCACTACCGCTACGGACGGATACCGCTAGACCTGGGGTGTCGCGGCACGCGGATCTGATCCAGAGACGGCGTCGTCAAGCTTCACCTTGACTATACCCCCCTCCTTGCCCTCGCTCTCTCCTCCGCCCTCTGCTCTGGCCAGACATCTGCTGGGAACGGGCTTGCGATCGGAGACCCTGGGGCGTCCATCCTGGTAGCTACACTACACCACAAGCACCGGTCCCTGATCCCCCACCGTCCGTCAAAGATCACCCTAGCACTCATCTTGTGTGCGTGCTTGTTGGAACCAAGGCGGTCCCTGTCCTGTGCTCCCATCCCAACCCATCCAATCCATTCACCACCAGTCGCCTGCGTCTACCTGAACCTCTTCCTCCCCTTCGCTGACTGGGAAGCGCCCATCCCATCCTGGCCTGGCATACAAGCGGCACGCGAATCTGGCTACTCTTGGAGCTAGTCTAAAGGTCGCGAGAAGAGAGACAACGTCGGTCCAGTGCGGGGCCTCCTACTTGGACTCGTCCCTCATTCCCCGGCTTTGCGCCTGTCCCGGTCCCGCAACCTTGTCATATCAACCTCGTCTTCTTGCTCAAGATCGCAAACCAAACCTGTCGCTCATCTCAGCTCAGCTTAACCTTGTCTTGCCACTAGACTAGCAGCCCTCAATCCCAGTGCTGCTCAATTCTCCGTCGACCAGGTGCCGTCGCGATCTTCCCCCCTTCCCTTGACTTGACTGAGGCCACACATCATCCTCTCTCGCCAGTTAAGATCCTGGACCGTTGCCACCTCAGCAGCCCAGGCTCGCATCACTCTCTTGCAGACTACTACGACGCTGGAGTCCGATTTTTTCTCCCTTGGAAGACGGTATATCCCCTTGCTTCGAGCTTGCTCCTTGGTCGGTAAATCCGTCCTGCATGTTCTTTTCGCCCACATCCGGTTGGAGATAGCCGACGACACTTTGCAATCAACCACGAACTCAGACCACCTGTCGACGACCCTCGTCTCGCCTGCGGCTTGTTGACCAAAGAATCCTAGTGCAGCATCCTCCCGCTGCGAGAGCATTGCAGCAGGTGACAGCCCTGGTTGCGCCGCACCCCATTCTCAGAACCGTTCGTTTCTTGCAAGCAAACCACCAGAGTCCTGCCATCGTCAAGGCCAATTCCTCGCGTCTTTGTTGCTCTGAGGTGTCTCCTGACATTCCATAATCTGCAACTTTGGTCGCTTTCACGCCATTGCCGAGCCCATCCCTAGGAGTCAACTCGCGTCTTTAACCCAGCCCGGAGAGGTTCTGACCAGAGGCAAAGTCACCGCTCTCGACACCATTTTGACATCATCCTTTGGTGCTTATTAGTACCTGCAACCTGCTCAAAGAACGCTCGTCCAACCCATTCCGGACTCACACCGTTCTATCAATCATCTTCACTCTATCCGGGCCATCGAGTTACTGACCTTTTTGCTCACGACGCGCCTCATTTCACTGTACACCGCCCAACCACGGCATGTACTAGTGTTGCTTGCCCCAACAGTCATCTCGTGTTTTGCCGTATCATTATTCAGCATCTCCTGTTCGATTCAGACCACACTTTTTTCTGACGACGACGCGTTGAAGCAAAACACAGTTTGCGCCGGAAACGAAAAGATTATTCCCGTCTACAGCCTTATATATACGAAGCTCGGACGGCCTTTGACTCACGACCTTCTAACTGTCTCATCCAATCGAGTTGCAGACTGCAACGCATTGGCGCATCTGTGACTGTCTTTAGCTACCTACCTACCTACCTACTGTTGGATTTTCAAGATAAACCTGGATCAGCCTACGACTCTCGGGAGTCGCAAGGAAGATGGTCAGAGACTGGCCGAGGGACAATTTCCCTCGCCACCACTCCTACCTATCCGACCGGTTTGTTGGTGATGGGATTGAAGATGGCCGATTCCCGGAGGTTCAGGAAATGCACCGCCGACAACCCCCAATTGTACAACTCGCCCAACTCAACTCTGCGTGTCTAATTCAACTGCTAACATGAACGAAGCAAATTGACGAAGCCCTTCGCCAGCACTGTGCGATTGCGGCGAGACGATACTTTGTTGCTGTGATAATGGACGACGGGAGCCCCATGACCTTTTCTGGTCCTGGTACTTCGACGAAACTTCCCAGCGATGTTGTGAAGCAATTCTTTGATCTCGACAAATATCAGAGAGTTATGGAACGATTGGACTCCGGTTGGTCAACCCATGCACGATATTTATTTGGACTCAAGACTGAGTAATAACCAGGAGCGAGCCCTGTTGTTGATGATGCCTTTGGGGGGTTCGACACCTACAAGCCACTCGTGGATTTCCCACGGAACCGTCCGCAGGATCGCCGCAGACTATCTAACTTTGACGACTGGGAGGCGCCAACACGACCAGGCCGCAAGAGACCACGAGCACGCCACCCTATCAACGACGAGGAAGAGTTGCCCATGACTGTATCGACAACGCTCAAGGGCATCAAGATCGGTAACTCGGATGACGTCTGGAACTTTTACGAACAGCGATTCAAGAACTGCCAGCAGACTGCCTGCAAGTTGATCGCAAAAGCATGGGTGAAGGCCGTGGAGCCAAAGAAGCAGTCGACGCACCCCTACACGGGCAGTGATGAGAAAGCTCCTGACTGGTGGCCTAAGCCATGGGGTCCTACTAAGGAGGATAAAGTTCGTCACAAGGAGCCAGATCATCTCTACAAACGAGGCAAGTTATGATTGCTGTGATACTGGCTATGGCTTGCTAACATGGTGTTCTAGAACGAGTGCACCTTCTCAACCACATCCTCAGGATGATTGTGGAGCCCAACAGCAGACAGCACCCAGACATCCAGAAGCTGAACCTCAACGTCAAGAAGCTTGAAGAGATTACAATTGAAGCACTGTCAGGCTTCTTTGCCGACAAGGAGAACCCAGCCAACGCGAGGAAGCGACCGTACTTGAACGAGATCTTCAAGGTGGCTAAGCAAGAGGAACGATACAAGAATGATGAAATTGGTAGGTTCTCTTGGTTCAGCTCATACTTGCTTGAGATATTGACGCCTTGTAGATGGGACCATGGAGATATATGTAATGGCGGACGACAAGATCCCCGAGACATATGCATCTGGAAACGACGACGAGGGGTCCATCGCCAAGGACGAGGAAGATCAGGACGCGCCATCAGCCAAGCTCTCGACGGTGCATGGGCTTATTCCATCGTCAACTAGTCACAGTCACAGTTCTGGTCCGTCGCTACACGGAACGCCATTCCTTGACAACCTGCCGGTGCGAGGCAACCAGTACCCTTCTTCTATAATGCCAGAGATGGCACAGGAGCAGCACACGTTCGTCGAGGGCAGCAACCTGCCAGTCAACAGCCAATCCTCGGTTCACTCGACGGGAGGAAGCCTCGCTATGGATATGGGTGTACCTCCACCAGCCCATGATTCAGGCCGCCGCTCCTCCATCTTTAGCCCTCCAGCAGAGTACGGAGGACAGAATGGATCGACCATGTATACGCAACAATGGCAGCCCGGCTCCACGGCACCCAACGCATCGTCCATGTACACGTTTACGCAGCAGCCACCCAACCCCTCTGCATCAGCATTTGTGAACCCCGCGGTCCCTATGAACCAGACGCAGCCATACATGGGCGCTTCGTTTGACGGACTCCCGCGCGGATACGATCCGAACCAGCCGCCGATATTCCGCTCCGGAGCCGTACCACAGCCTCCGCAGGTACACGGCACGCAAGGCTACGACTATATGGCACACGACAACCGAGGACTTCCCGGCGTCAAAGTGGACGATGTGCCACGAAACCCGATGCACTAGCTGCGATATATGCGTCTACGGCACAGCATGGCACGGCTGTTATAGCCAACGCTCTTTGATGATGCAGCTTCTCTTCGGTCTTGGGATAAACTTGCTTTTCCTATATCTATATAGATTATGCATGACGAAGGACCTGGTCAGACAGCACAGGTTATTCAAAGACAGACCGGACGTGGAACCACGGGCAACATCGATATCCCTCTCGGCCCGGGTTTCAACGCCGGCTCTAGGTACGGCGGAATTTCTCGATTGCTTCAGACGACGGGCGGTCTTCTATTGTCTTGCCCACATCCATGATTCGATACCCCAAACAATATACTTGAAACAAAAACTTCGGGGCGGCTTGCTTGATTTTTGCGAACTACAGCGGCATTTTGCATCATCATATCATATCATCTTATATCACATACTTGGTTTGATCTTGGTTGTCTTGTATTTCTGTGGAGGTCTTTCTTTGGCTCTCTTTCTGCAGCGGGTTGGCATAACGGATGAAGTGTGTTCCGTTGATCAACAAAGGGGGGGAAACATGTGCGTTCGTGCGGTGAAACTCGATGCCAAGCTTGGTGTCTGTTAGGACCTTGCCACTTGGCTAATGGCCTCGCTTGGTTTCCAACCCAAGCGAAGACCTATTGGCGAATGGATCGAGGGGGGTTATTTTCTTTGATGTTGACGACTAGACACGCGACGACGATTGATGGCGGCGAACGTATTTGTCATTGGCTACTCTTCTACTCTTACTCGTTTCAGCTCGACAGGCACAAAAGATGCGAGTACAGAGTTTCTTCTGAGTGAACGTTGTTTGGTTTCCTCATCTTTCAAACTGGTTCGATATCATCTCTTTGCCCTCTTCACACGTTTCTAAACGCAGTGGAGAGTGGCTACAGGAGTGTGTATCTTATACTATCAGGTTTCAGCCTGCGCTCACTTTCATTCTGGTGTGAGTCGGTTGTGTGCTCTTGGTGGCGAGAGAAAGGGGAAGTTGATGGCAAGATGGCGAGTTGTATGCTATGTGTATGTGATTAGCACGACCAATCACCTGTGTGGAGATTCGAAAGGAACTTGAACGAAAGCTCATGTGCAGTATAAAAGGGGTTAGGGATAGTTAGTGACTGATGGAAGTTGTAGGCTTGATAGGACCTAATTATAAACATTTGAACGCAAGCAGCCCAATATAGCTTTTCGTGCTTAAACTACCATGATGCGGGAAACGACCATCACGACAAAATGAGGAATAGGTAGGTAGTCAGTCACGATGGTACACATGCAAGCCAAATTTGGTACTCAACTCGTTTCAACGCTTAAGCTATTGTATTGATTGCACCATGAATCAGTCCTGTTACCTCAACCCTCTGCCGACCTGGAAGTAATTCCTTCCATCCATCCATCCACCAACGCCAAGCTACTGAAAATCGATCAAATCAAACCTAACTCAAGGCAACATGATTCAAGCCAGGCAACTGAATGCCGTACTCGGATGCACAAAAAGATGATCCTCGCCCCGAGTATCTGTATCGCTCCTGGCCGATGGAGGAATGTTGCCCGAGGCTCCGCAGTTAAACACAAAAGCAAAGTATAGAATCAAGACGAAAGATAGAGGGTGCCACAGCTGCTGGTGGGCAAGGCAGGTGCATGTGAACGGCAACATTAGACGGGGTATACGTTAGAATGATGACAGCGTCGACAGGGAATCGAATGCCAACGCTGACGTCGGCTCCTAGCTCGATGTAGTGGTGGCAGTGTTTTCCTCCTTGGGCTGGGGAGGCTCCAGGCCGGCGTTCTGGGCCACCCGTTTCCAAGTTTCGAGCTCACGGTAAAGGCGCTCGCATTCTTGCTTGAGCTTGTCGTTGGAAGCACTCAGCTCTGTGATAGCTTGCTCCGTAAGCAGCTTCTCTAGGGTCCACTTCTCAATGTTCTGCTGTTCGTTCTCCTTGAGCTGCGAGATGAAACTGACGGCTCGTTGCAAGATGGACCCCTTGTTCTTCTCACAGCCGGGTACAATCTTGGCAAGTTCATTGATGCCTTCATTAATAGTTTCACGACGACGACGTTCCACTAAGCCGAGGTTAGTTAATTCTAGTATCGAACAGTAGCAACAAGCAATGCCTACCTTCTTTGTGGTTATCCTTTCTCATCTTGTGCCATTCCTCCGAGCCCACGGTTGGTTTCGGGTTGGGAGCCGCAGGAGGGTACCGAGGTGGTTGGTGCTGTACACCATTGGGTGGTGTGGGCTGATGCTGAGGAGGGGCAACGGGAGGGGGCGGAGGTTCCATGATGCCGTCAACGTTGGGTGGTGGCACATCTGGGTTGAACGGGGCATCGTGGCCATGATCGCCATCAGCGGTTGCCTGAGCTGCGAACTGTTCCTCTGTTGATGGCGGAACATGAAGAGTAGGATACATTCCTAGGGCAGCCTGGGCGGTGCTGGTAGCACTGGCGGGATCCGGGGCCTCAGGGTGGTCGGCCTGGGCTGCCTGCTGTAGAGCGTTGAAGTCGGCGACATTTACGCCATTGGCATTGGCAACCTGGGTGTCCATGGCACTGTCGATGAAGGAAGCGGCATCGGTCGACATGTGGGCAGCTGGCGCAGGACGCTTATTCCTGGTCAGATCAGGGCTGCCTGACTCACGCTTCCGCTTATGACCAGGCGAGCCGGTCAGGCTAGAGAGATCTGGCTGTTCGGCAAGAACGGACTCAGCCATGGTTCAAATGAGTTGGTAAGATGCTGGCAATAAATGCCGAGAGATAATGAGATTTAGGCGGGGGTTGTTCGATCAGACGCGTGCGCCGGATGTCGAAACCGTGCGCAAGGCTTGACGATGTCGAGGCCACAGATGAGAGACGTTGACAATCAGTCAGAGATCTGAGGAGGGAAGGGCAGTTAGAACGAAAGCTCTGCAATATTTGGGCGAGACGAAGCATGAAAGGAAGATCAAGGCGACTGGCGGGATCCAATCTTGAGTGTAGAGTTGTCAAGAATCAAGCAACCGTTTCAGTGCAAGTCTCGACCAGGGAGGCGCTTGCCTTGTTGCCAGAAAGACGGACAGGCTTTGGCCCGTGAATGAAGCATGCGATGAGCTGTATGAGCCAGCAAGAGACAGAGCCACGACGTTGTCAGGTCTTGGTCTCACTCGAGAATAAAAGTGACTGAACAACAGCGAAAGTGAAGATGCCAATAGCCGTCGCGTGGGATGCGACAGAGCGGCAGCGGAAATGCGCCGATGCTGATTCAGTCACTCGAATCTGGACGACAGAACGACGTGTGATCAGGCGATGATACACGCCGGACTAGACAAACAACGGTACTGCGAAGAAAATGATGTCTCGAGGCGGGTTGTGGTGGTGATGATGACGATGATGATAATAGCAAGAGGCACGAGGACGCGACAGCGATGGTGATGAGGAAAGAACAGCCACTTGGCAAGGAGGAAGAAGAGGAGCATCACCGATCAAGAAAAGGCGCAAATAATTCCCTTGGGCCATAGCGCAAACAGACGAGAAAAGACATGGTGCAGAGCATCAAGCAAAAAAGGCGTCGCGAACAAGTGAATGAGATGCATTGAAGCCGACATACCTCCCAGATCATGTGCCTTGAGGCGTGCACTGCAGGTAGCGCAGGTAGCGGGCCTGGTTTTTGGAGATCACGAGTTTCTCGTCTCACGTGTTTGGCGTGATCGACCTCGTGATATCGCGCGAGTCCCAGTTGATAAGTCGAGAGGGTTCGCGTCGTCAACTCCCTGAGGGGGGAAGCCAAAAACTCCAACGGAAATAAATGAACAAGAAGGGGGGGGAAAGGGGAGGAAAGGTCTCGATACGCGCTCGGAGAATACACGCGGGGTCTTTTTATGTTTTAACCAGGGGGGAGAAAGAGGACAAGGAGATTGAAATCTCGCCCAGAGGGCGCTTCTTTTTTGCTGGCGCGAACGAGGTCGCGGGCTGCTGAGCTTGGGCTTGGGCTGGCTGGCTGGCTGGCACTGCTGGGCGAACGAGTCGGGTCACGCGGCGGAGGAAGAGGGTGAACACGTGCAAGTGGGTGAGGCTGGTAAGATAAATAATGCGGGTGAGGTGAGAGGTGGCCTGGCGACGTGATGCCTGAGGCAGCGACCCAAGGGCGGGTGTGACCAATGAGAGGACCGGGCGTGCCACATATGGTCGAAATGGGGTGGTTGCCTTTGCGGAAAGGCGCACTGAGTGTGGGAAAGAGCCAGGGAACGAGAAGGCAACAGCTGAGAAGACGGATCAACGCGATGAAAAGGTCAGGAAATGTTGCTTGATGACCTTGCCTTCAGGTCTGTATGAATCTGATTCTCTTCTCTCACTGCTGGCTTTCTGTTCTCTATCGATCCTCGTGTACATCGTCAGCAAGCACGATCCAAGTCCATGTACTTACTGGCCTGGTCCACGCAACGCAACGCAACAAGCCTCGATGGCCCGAGGCATTCACTGCCTCAATAGCCAACACGCAAACCTGCCTACTCTCTCCTTAGACCCCTCATCGGCGTCGGGGGCGACCCCAAGGTCAAGGGTCTCTACACCCAAAAGAGAACCAACAACCATGTTCGCCCCCATCAAGTGACTTGGGTTGACGCGGGTAACTGCACTGTAACTCGACGTACCAAAGTACCTTCAAGGACCCCGTCACGTCCGCCGCCGCCGCCGCGCTTCAAATGAAATCCATCCTCTCCTTTTACACTTTCTGGTTTCCTCTTCTTCCATGTCAAGCTTTCCCGCCCAGATTCCCAAATGCGGGAAGAGGAATCGCACGGGCCAATAGGGATCGATCGTCGTACGTCTTCCCATCACCACACCATCTGGAGGGGGAGGGAGGGGGGAAGGGAACCCGGCGAGAATGAGGAGCCCCCCTAGCCCAGCCCAGCCCAGCCCAGCAATCAATCACCTGATCCATCCGGCAAACATCACTTGACGCCAACGAGGTGAAACAGATTGCGTCCTAAAAGATAACCGGGCCCTCTGCTCGTCTGACACGGGATCTCGACGTGAATCATGGCTCAGACCGTGGTCCCAAGATGGGACTCTGCTGTCTCAGGATCGATTCCCGATATGGGCTTGCTGTTGGACGACGGACATGGCGCCTTCAAGCCTCAGGAAGCCAAGGCTAGGTAGGTGTCACAGCGGGATCCCGGAGACCTGAGGAGTCACAGCAAGTTGCTGATGGAGTGACATGGCGTAAGTAAGCCAGCTGGCTGTTGCTATCCAGAAGATCCGTCCATCCATGGGAACTTGAATAAGCCCATGTCAGTCTCCGCTGCGGCATGCACCCGGCCGATGTTGGGAACCGTGGGAGCCTTTCGGTACAAGTACATGAGCGGCAAAAAGTGTATTTACAAATAAATTGATGCTGAATAGTTCGTTTGGGAGCTTTCAAATCATGGAGACGTTGGGTGAGTTCCTCATGTACCTGTCCATTTCGTACATTGGCGAAAAGTAGCTGGTCGCACCAATTCCCAAGAGGCTGGACTCGACAACTCCTCACTTTGTGTATCCGAGGGCAATGTTACTCTAGAAACCACGTTCCTAGACAAATGCAAAGAAGATGTCATTCTTTGTCCAGCTCCTAGGGAGAAGTTGATTTCGTCCCCATTCGTAGCCCGGCGATCTGCTCTCTCTCTCACTTACAGTGAGGTGCATGATTATTCCCACTGGACGCGGTACGTACCGGGAACTGGAGCTCTCCCCCGGACCGTCCACTAAGAAACCCACCTCACGATAACGTCAATGGAGCGATTCCTATCATCGGAGCCACTGCGATCCTGACCTCATCTTCGACATCTGCCTCTTGCCTGGCATCCCGTCTTTTTCTTCTTTTCGAGCATCTGCAGTCTTTTTTCTTTTGCAGCACGCCTTCACAATGGGCGACCACGAACTCTCCGCCATAAAACACAACGAGCATCTTCTTCTTGTACGTCCCATCCTCTCGCCATCCAGCATCACCGCCTACTCTCCCGTCTTCCAACTCTAACGATCATGATACTAGGATCAACCCCTACTCCGGCTCCCCTCTGAACTTCTCCGAAAGAACTTTCGCGCCGCACACTTCACCATCGAGAAGGATACCTCAGCCCTCAAGACCCTGCTCAAAGACTCTGCCACGGCCGCCGTCTCCGGTCGCGCGTCCCAACAAGATGTCCTGCGAAACATCGACGCCATGATCTCTCGCATGCGCGGCGTAAAGCGCAAGCTCTCCGCCAACGCCGCAGAAGAGTCCCGTCTACACACCCAGGCCGCCGCCCGCATCGCCCACCTCGATGAGCTCTACGCTCTCGACACGGTAGAAGACGTCAAGTACGAGAGCTGGAGCAGGAAGAGGCTGGACCGCCTGCTGGCAGACTATCTGCTGCGTCATGGATATAATGAGACTGCAAAGGAACTGGCGCAGCAGCGTGGGATCAATAATCTCGTTGATATTGATACTTTTGTTGCTGCGAGCCGCACTCGTGATGCCCTCTTGAAGGGAAGTGTCGCTGAGGCACTGGCATGGTGCACAGATAACAAGAAGGAACTGCGGAAGATGGAGGTGCGTTTTCAATACCTTCATGTTACTCATGGCAAAGCTAACCTTTTCCTAGAGCAAACTCGAGTTCATGCTTCGCTTCCAACAGTACATCGAGCTCGTCCGCTCCCAGTCTCCAAACAAGCTCGCCGAAGCCATCGCCCACGCAAAGAAACACCTAACTCCCTACCGGGGAACCTTTCCCCGCGAAGTACAGCAAGCGGGCGGTTTGCTCGCTATCCCACCAGGCTCGCCCGCTTCCGCCGCATACGAAGACCTTTACAAACCCTCTCGCTGGGCGGACCTCGCCAATCTCTTCACAACTACGCATAACCAGCTGCTTGCGTTGCCCGCCGTCCCACTTCTTCACGTCGCCCTTTCATCTGGCCTGTCCGCTTTGAAGACTCCTGCGTGCCATGCACACTCGCCTACATCCTCATCGCACACCACGCCATCCTCTCATACTCCTGCTGCCTCCGAAGCAGCAGCCGCCACCGCCTCAGCGCTCGGCCATGGGGTCTGTCCCATCTGCTCCACGGAGCTCAACGAGCTCGCACGCAACGTGCCATACGCACATCACACACAGAGTCATGTCGAGCATGACCTCCTGCTACTTCCCAATGGCAGCGTTTACGGCAGAGATCGTCTCGAGATGCAGGCCAAGAAGGCGGGTCTGCCTGCGGACCAAATCAAGGACTTGCGGACGGGCGAGATCTATCCTCTTGATGCCTTGAAGAAGGTGTTCATCACCTGAGTGTTAGTTTATCCAGGTTTTAGGTACATTGTTTTGGGGCGTTGTATAGCATACATCTTTGGGTTTGGCGTTTAGGAGACAACACATGTATGATACATGCAATCGTAGCGAAACTAAAGCATTTCACTACCCACAAGATATTGTGGCAGAAACATTCTACATCGCCAGCCCTGATGCCAGGTCACAAGTTTGGGTACCAAGTTCACAAGAACAATTCAATACCTACGCTGGCCGAGATACTCAAACAGAGCCATGTTCCAATGGACGAAACACCCCCCTATTGACCGATACAATACAGGATACAGCAGCGGCGCCAACGCCATCAAGACCACGGAACCAGCATATCAACCCTCCCATCCGTACCCTTTTTCCCGTGCTCCCTAGAGAAAACCCAACCTCGACATCCTATGCCCAGAAACAAAGAAAAACCCAAGAGCCCTTGAAGCGACAGGACAGCGGGATGAAGGGTGTGGATGCCATCGAGGCAATATATTATGAGTGACAAGCAACATGTCAAAAATTTCCCGTCGGCATCGCTCCGTCTTATCGTGCGCTTCCTTCTGCAAGGTATAGTTTGTAAGGTATAGATTGCGCTAAGGCAGTGATTATAGGAGGAAGAGTGTGAGTTGGTAAGACGAGTATAAGCAACGAAGGGGCATAATACAGAAGACGGAGCAGCTTTGAGAATATTAACATGTTTCCTAGCCTGGGGAGAGGCTCCCACAAGCGTCTATCCCTCATCGGTTTCCGCCAAAGGCAAAGCTGCCAAACACACCACCGCCACCGCCAGGGGTCATGGGCCCCGTGTTGGTGATGCCGTTGGTGTTGTGGCCATGGGGCCCAGGAGTAGTAGCAAGCCCAGCGCTGGTAGTGTTGGGCGTGCTTGGCCCTCCAGTTTGGCCATTGCCATTATTCGCACCATCGTTGCCGGCGTTCTGCTGGTTCATCATGGACATGACGACGCTTGAGTCTGGGAATCCCAGTCCCCAGACCTTTCCGACATGCTCATCTGGAATCTCGCTACTAAAGATCTTGTCGCGCATCTGGAAAAAGACCTTGCCGGTGAGGAGGGAGTCGGAGCCTGCCTGGTGTGCCGAGCCAATGCGCTTAATCTTGAGGGTTTCGGCAATGTTCTCGAGGCCGGACTTGTGCTCAAACTTTTGCAGGATCTCAGCACTACTGGGGTCGCTTGGTGTAAGAAGTCCAGAGTTGTGTAGCTTGATGGCATACTTCATGAGATGCTTCACGTCATATGTTGTCGGGAAGTAGAGCTTCATCTTGGTATCGAAATCGACCTCGTCATTGGGCAAGGGCGTGCAGATAAGAAGCTTAGTGAGATAGCCAAAATCGTAACCGCCGTGGAAAGAGATCCATCGCACGTTGTCGAAGCACACTAGACCGGAGGGGATAAGTAGGGAGGCGAATTCATGGGGATCGATGCCGTCGCGTTCAAGCAAGCTAAAGTCGATACCCGCCTGTTGGAGTGATTCGATCGACTTCTCGTTATACATGTCATCCTTAAGGGAGAACTTGAAGTTGAACTGCCAGGAGCAGGGGAAGGGGGCGTTGCTTGCTGCTCTTCGAGCAGCCAAGCCGAAATCGGAGTCGTTTGTTGATGGCCGTGCCGGAGGGGTTTCGCCGTCCTCGTTGAAAAAGGTGAGGCCTATTTGGATAACCTTGAGCATATCGACGTTGGTTCGCAGACATTGGTAGTGGTAGTCGCTCTTCCCCCGGAACCCTCCCATGGGCCTTGCGACAACACCGGGGAATTCGGTATCCTTGGAGATTATTAGCAAGTTTCCGTAGATAGCGCCAACTACCCGAGCCTCACCATCGCAATGTATGGATATTTGTCCACCAGTTCTCTCAGCACAGCCATCTCCTCGTGCAGGTTATGTTTCCACACCTCTCGTATCCTGCCCTTGTTAGGGTGCGACCTGATCCCCGGGTGCTCCATCAAGACGTTCTGGTGAACCTGCCCTCCGTGCTGCGGCTGTTGTAGGCCAGCTGGACCGTGGAAGCCCATCCTTGCGCTTTGGCTGCCGAACCCTGTGTCGGCGAACCCTTGGCCGTTAAGGCCAGCAGTAAAGGCATTGTTGTTAGCAGCAGAGAAAGGTCCAAGCTGCGCATTGGCGTTCAGGTACTGGTTGGCGCCTAGGTGGCCGCCTTGTGGTTGACCGTGTGAAGGGAAACCACCCTGATGATAGGGCGCTGCGCCGGCGGGCCCGCCGCTGAAGCCCCGAAGTTGCGGCGGCGGCATGGGAGCGTGGATAGGGCCACTCGGGTTGAAAGGAGCGGGTCGGTTATTGGTGTTGTGCGCCTTTGGGAAGAACGGACGGGCGAGATCGCTTGGTCGTTGAGGGCGGAAGGTTCCTACAGACGGGTTGAATGCTGCTTGCGGTTGCAGACGCGACGACTGGCCGTGGCGAGCAAACTGGTGCGGCGAAAAAGGTCCTGCCGCTGGGTTGAGTCCTTGGAGTTGAGGCTGCGGCCCGGCTCTCGGCGGTGGTCTAAATCCTAGGGGCGGTCGCCTACTCGATAGCGGTTGAGGTGCTGCAGGTGTCGGCGGTCCCTGACCTTGGGATTGATCCTAACCTTGCAACGGTTTCTAACGCGACGACTTCCTGGGATACGTGTTACCTCGACGGCCGCGATCGCTGAACATTGAGGTGACAAAGGTGGATCGGACGATCTGTGCGATACCGGCACAAGCCAGATCGAGGACTCGCGACTGGTGTGGACGTCGTCAAGCACTGCGGTGCGGGATCGGTGCTGGCGTCTGATCGATCCCAAGTCCACGTCGGATGGTGGAGAGTGGGTGGAGGGAAAGTGACGATAGATATACGCGCGGGGTTTGCTGTTCAGCGTCTGATGCCAGATGTGCTGAATAACTTTTTTTGGTGTATTTTTTGCTGGATTTTTCTGTGAATAGTAGATACGTTGGCCCGGAGAGGGGGGATTAACGGGTGAAGCAATGGACCGATGATGATGATATGCTCTGTTCTGCCCCAACAGCACGAGACTCTTTGAGGGCACAGCACAGAGGTCGATACGTGAGGAGACTGGAAGCGAGTCCAGAGCGTGGTCCGTGCACGGGCCATCGGAAAGATCGGGGTACTTTGTTCCGATCCGGAGCCTGGACCTGCCCGGACCTCTGAAGGAAAGAGCCCCAGTTGCAGTTGACGGGCAGCCCATCACTCTAGCCCGTAAGGACGAATTGGCTCGCTCTCCATTCGCCCATCGTCAGATTCAACTTCCACCCCCAGAATCTCTCTCCCTCAGCCCACGATGCTTGCCACGAGGTACGACGCGCACGCCACCCTATCAATTGGCTTCGTCAATTGACATGATCCAACTGGAATATCTGACCTTCCGCTGTGCAGAGTGCTACGAGCCGCCTCGCGCGGGCCCAAGCCCAACATCACCGGCTTCAACATGCGGGCCTTCCAAGAATCAACCGGCCAGCCTCGATACGACCCCTGGGAGCGCAAGTCAGTGCCCTCTCGACCTCCTATGTTCGCCATAGAGACCAACATACTGACTATTCCCTCTCCTACAGCGAAGCTTGGCGATACCAGGGCAGCTACACCCGCTGGAACCGCTTCAAGAACGGCTTTCCCGGCCTCGGTATCGCGACCGTCGCCTTCGTCGCCTACTGCGGATACGAGCATTTCTTCCTCGAGGACGAGCACCACCACGGCGAGGAGCACCACTAGAGCGGGCGTGTGCGGGACACCAAGAGGGGGTAAAGATGGTATGCATGCATCGCGAGGGATGTTAGAGGTTTTGTACATATATCTCGTCCAGCGAGGAGAGTGTTCGATCAGACGCCGGAACCAGGAAATGAAAAGAAATCTTGATCCAATTCATGCCCCGCGCGAGTTAGTCATGCTTGTTATCGGAGGAGGATCTCATGGGCATGCCGAGGTATTGACGCATCCACATAGCGTTGACACAAAACAACTACACAACAGCTATGGCAAACCGAGTCCTGTGGAACGTATGGCCTCTTGGCCAGGGGGAAAGGCCAATTCATCAACTGCTCCCCGCTTCAAGGGTTCTCACTCAGTTCTCAATCAGCCTCTCACTTATTCATTTCACCCAGACAAACCAAGGCATTCAGTTACTAAGTTCAGACACCAAGATAGTGCCAATGTATCCAGATTGTCTTTGCATCTAACAGGATAAGTAATGGTTGAGGTATCATGAGAGACTGGCCTGTCTCTATGCTATAACGAGAGTAAAAATGTTCCTCCAACCTGTGCAGAATGGTATCAAATGCCCTGAAACGCCGCCGTGTACCCAGTTCGGCTTTGTTGTTAACCCCTCAAAAACACCAATAAACAAAAGAAATAACGAGGTTCGTTTCACAATTGCCGCCATGACATGATGCATTTTGAACGCCATGTTACCGTGTGACAACGCCATTGAGCACCCGTCAAGGGTCTCATCTCAAGTTATAGTGGGTTGACAGCAGCTCAGGGGCTGGCATCACAACACCAAGCCATTGACGACATCTAGTGCGCCCTCAACAGCTGTCTCAAGCTCTTCAACTCTTTGCTTGAGCCCCTTGTTTTCATCCTTGAGAAGATTGACTGTATCCCAAGCGATACTGGCCTCCTGCCCTTGGCAATTGCGACAGGTCTCAGGGGCTGTATTCCTAGGTGCCTCGCTGGTCATTCCCTTGAAGAGCTTCTGGATAGGGTTCATCTGAGCGCTGCTGTTGCGGTTGGCCCGTGGAGGCTCAACAATGACTGGCTTATACTGAATTGTGGGGGTCGCGACCGGGCTGATATCTGCTGACATGATGCTGGTAGAGATGGTCGGGCTCCGGGATCGAGAAAAGACACTCGCTTCATCCACACTACCATCATCAGAAGAGGTAGAAGTGCTCTTTCGCCAGCGTCTTTGACGATCTTCGTCGATACCCAGGTCCTCAGAAATGGTGGAAGCTCCAGAGGGTGTCAACTCTTTTTCGCGATTTGCCTCAGCCTCAAGATCCGCGCGGTCCTTTTGGTCAGCAAGCTGGTTGAGCAGATACTCGATAAAGGAATCGCGCTCCGCAGCTTGCCGGGCCTGGTCATCGAGCTTCTTCTCAAGCTGTCGAATCTTTTCCCCGGCGTCGTTCATGGAGGATACTTCCGTCTCACGCTCAGCCTTGAGCTCCTGGACTTCAGTTGTGCGTTGTTGATAGGCCACCTGGAACTTGCTCAGCAGTCCGATGGCATTCATCTGTAGGTTCTTAAATGAGGATGGCGAAAATGTGCTTCCTTCAACAGGAGCTCCATTGGGAAAGAGTCCCTTTTCAATGTCGAGATTCATCAGTTCGTCGCCGTAAGTGGGAGAGGCAGGAGTAGCGGGAGTGGATATGGCGCCAAAGATGTTGAATCGAGACAGGGCAGCTGCAGCCGCGATCTTGGACGCCGATGAGCCACTGCGTGGTCGAGCTTCGGGAACCGCTGGGGTTGATGATGATGCTGGTGCGTTGGGAGCAGGAACACTGGCGCGAGAGAACCAACCCGGAAAGCGATTTCGAGGAGCTTCCTCTACAACAGCAGGCAGACTGGTCCTGGCCCTGGGGGCAGTGGTCCTCTTATCGCCGGTGAAAGCCATGTCGAAGAATTGGGGCCGAACGTGCCCGGCGGGAGGGCTCTGAAACTGTGATTCAGGCGCAAGGTCGATGTCGTTGGAGAAGGTCACGGAGTGACGCAAAGGGGAGTGAAGCCTCGGGGAGGTAGGTTCTACATGGAGTCCGGGATCGGGTCTTCGGACAGAGCTAGGGGGATGATGCGCGGCCACAGGAGGAGCGAGTGGAGGAGAGGGAAGAGGAGGAGAAGGCAGAGAAGCCGGTAGCGACGTTGAAGGCGTTGGAGGTGCTGAAAACGTTGAAGGCGTTGGTAGAGGCGCTGACGACGAACACTCGGGAACGGCAGTGGAGAGACGTCGAGGTATTGTTTCCGCTAGGTGCGTGTTGACGGGCTTGGATGTAAGAGCAAGACGTCTCCTCGCGGTCGAGGCACGGACTTTGGAGACAGGAGTTGCAGGGGCGTTCGGGGCATTCGGGGCATCTGACTGAGAACGGTAATCGACCTGGTCGAAGCAGGCTTGATCGTTGAGCCCCTGGAGCCCATCCGGAGGTAGCATGATGTGCTAAGGTTTCGTCTCCAAGGGGGGTTTCACGGAATAGCGTGTAGGGAGATTTGACGGGAGCAGGGGTCCAGCGAAACGGACCCGGTGAGACAGGCGTAGAAGTGACGCTAGCAGCGACGGCAGCTGTCTTGGGGTGATTACTTGTGGGTTCTTGTCGATTGTTTCGTGTAGAAAAGGCAGAGAGACAGGCAGTGAGACAGACGCAGCCGGCGAGAGAGAGGAGGAGGTTGGCGATAGATGAGGGAGAGCAGGATTTGGTGGAGAGGACCCTAGATAAGTATGGCAGGTATTGGAGGTAGGTAAACACAGCCGGCGTCGAGTGTCTCTGCGCGTGGCCAAGTCCGGTTGGGCAAGCGAGCAAAAACTAGGTGCAGCACAGTAGACAGAGCCAACTACAGGCGCAGCAGCTCTCAAGCGGATGGACGGGTATGGGTTGATGGGTCCGGGGAGGGGTCCTTTTGGTCTGCGTAGGTGCAAGGTAGTGTTGTAGTGGTCTTGGTGGCGACGACGGACGTACACATCAGGCAATTCCTACAGCCACCGGCAGGATAGCTTTCACGAGGATGAGCCATTCCAAAGAATCCATATACAATGCACATACCTGCGATACCGTCCATCACGTTGAATCGAAGCCTTTTCCGGAAAAGACGCGGGCAAAATATCGTCTCGAATTGTCTCACAACTACCTACCTACCAAGTCCAGCCAAGCTTGGGTACGCCAAGGGTGCAGATCCCTGGTCGATGAGGAATGTTGACGCGCGCCACTCCATGGATGTTTCTGTTTCTGTCTGTCTCTCGGGCCTCAGCTGGCGCTGGGGCCGGCGGACCGTAGGCGGACCTCGCCCTCGAAGTCATTCATTGATTTCTTCATTCCCTTGAAGAAGCAATAGTCGCTACATCAAAGCACCGCACAGCGCAGCGACTATTGGCGCTCGAATCAATATTAATATGGCGACCTTTTGCTGGGTCCCTGAAATTGACATTCATCTCATCAAATAAGCAATACGGGAGGATCAATAATAATAATGCACAACTGACTTAATTCATGCAGAATTACATAGCTTGTGCATCCTTACTCCTAGACTGGACCCTCACATTTCTTCGCTCTCGCGTGGTCGAACTCAACCTCCCCCCCTCCCCCTGTACCACGGGAACCTGCAGCCGATGCATCTTCCGGGAAGGATTTGGTCAACGTCAACTGAGTTTCAGACTTTGTCGTACATCCATTCTTCAGCCTCGTGCCTTGCAAAAGTCTGTTCAGCGAGTCCAGGCCCCTAGTCCCTCCCACCAAGCAGGAACAGAATTGATCCCGTTGACAAACCGTGCCGCCACGATCCAGCGACCCCTCGATGCCTCGTCCCGTGCTCCGGTGGCTAATCCTTAACTGCCCGTGGCGTCAGGAAGCTCTCCATCATGACAAGACGGTGAATGGTCCGTCCCTGGTGTGGAGTTTACAGGCACCAGGAGTATCAGAGCTTGTTCAGGGTCTAGGCTCCTGCGACGAAACTCTCCGACATCCACTTCTTAGCCAGACTGATATACTCACCCATGGTCAAGCTCAGATGCCAAGCGTCGAGCATAAATCACACCAGCTCTCAACTATGGAGAAGGACTATCTCTGGCCCGAATTCCAGCTCTATCAGTTGCACCGGCCTGAAGCCTTGGCGTCCCTAGATCGACCACGAGCTGGTGCCCTGTCTCTCTCCATCTGTGTTGATCACGTAGGTACTAGCAGCAACGTCATCTCTGTGACTTCCTTCGTAGATCCAAGTCCATTGCGCAAGAGGCAAGAACATACGGCCGTGGCTGGGACGGGCGTTCCTTCCCCTCTCGCCCTCAGAGGCAAGTGCCTTCAGACGGTGAACCGGTTCAACGAGGCAGCAAGGCAAGTACAGGAGGAATTGCTAGGTCGTCTCTGTCTTTCAGTGACGGGCGACGGGTGTGAATTCCTATGAATGATAGCTCTCAAGAGGCAGAGTACGCATCTTCAGACCAAGCACCAGTTCCTCAACCCGCTACGAGGACATCACCACTTGCCAAAAGGGGCATATCTCCAGCTACATCACATCATTATCCTTCTCCAGCACTTTTAATGGAAGACCCGAGATGCTGTTCGCAGGCATTGCCGAGCTCGTGCAAACAAGGAAGGCACGATGGCAGCGATAACTGATTCCCTCAAGTCATCCTTCCACTTACAGCTCTCATGTGTGCAACTTCCAAAGTTGGACTGGAGATGACGGGAAGGTGCTCAGCTCACCATGGGAAGACAAAACCTCTCCTCTCTCACTCTCGCCTCTTCTCTCTTCTCTTCCATCATCCATCTTCATCTTCATCTTCATCTTTTTTTGGCTGTCGTCCATCAGATTCACCCCAACACCATCATCTTATCTTGTCTTGATATCCAAACTTCAAACCATCACCCGCGGTACTGCTTTCACCTTCCCAAGTCCACCTCTTGCTAGCACTCAGTCCCTGTCTCCAGAGTTCCCTCAGCAAAAATGCAGAACCCCGATTCCAGGATCCCCAGTGGACGGTTCATCCGTCTCATCCTCAAGCTATGGCTCATCACCTTCAGCATTGGGAGTTTCGTCACCTTCATCCTCGCCGCCATCACTGCCGGTGCAGACTGGTCTCAGCTGCAAGAGGCTGCCGTGCCAGATGGATCGCCGGCTTTTGTGTCGGTCCCCCGAGACGGGCGAGGCCTCGTCCGTCGTGACGACGATGACGACTACCGAAGGACGCCTTTCAGCCAGGCAAACGCACGCTTCCCAAATGACCGTGGCCTCCAAAACGCCTTCCAGCTTGTCCGAATCGAGTCTAACGACCCTGCATGGCTTCCCTTCTTCTTTCTCTCGACTATTGCCTTCATCTCCTGGGTTGCCACCGCTGTTCTGCTCTTCTTCGTCTTTGCCCGAGGCAGAGGTATCGGCAGACGCCTCCCTTTCTACATTTTCCGGGTCCTCCTCCTAATCGTCCTCATTTTCGCTCCTATCTTCATCTTTGGCTGGTCCCTCAATGATGGAGCCTTCTCCCTTGTCTGCAAGAGCAACTACCCAATCGGCCAGGCAGCACTTGTCATCGCTCACCTCACTTTGTAAGTACTGTACACTCGGGTCTACCAGAACTCACTAACTAGAATACAGCTTCATTGGAATCTTCCTGACTTTGCTTGGGGCTATTCTAGATGTCCCAACTGACTTCGGCGTGGACTCTCGCCGATCCAGTGGTACAAGTGGGGTCTAAGTGAAGAGGAACGACAGGGGAACATGATCCGAGGATTGAGAAGCTCGGGTAGTGGTTCTGTGATGGAAGTCTCTTTCAAATGAAGTTTGGGGATTTCGACTTTGTATCATTAGCTTGGCGCATGGGTTTCTTAATTGGGACAGCATACACTATTATGGCAGTAAATGGAGATGGAGTGAACCATACAATTGTTCTTGCACGGTGAATGTTGAACCTGACTCTCTAACTGACAATTGATAATGGTATTGTGCGAATGTCTCATGGCTTGAGTCCCATTCCAATGCCTTGCTAAATCATATCCGGAACTCCTCTATACACGACCCATAGCCACACCGTCAGCCAGACGGCCGGTTCCATTCCTTTGAGATGATGCATGTCTCATTTCGTTTGCTCCCGAGTACTGTAAACCAGATGGAAAATGGAAAATATGTCGGCTTCATTGGATGGAGCTTTCTCAGCCCATGTTCAGCCAAAGGTAGAAGATGATGGCAATGAGCTGATCACGCTCATCCCATCCGAGACAACGGCTCATCTTCGTGTCATATGCTTTCATCGTCATTCCTACAAACACGGTACACCTATGGTTCAGCCATGCCCAGACACACACATCTCACAGCTCTCTCCCCACGCGCGGGGCGCCATCAGCGTAGCTGGACAGAGGGGAAGTAGCGCGGGCCAGCATAACCCCGAGCAATGATAGACTGGATGTCGATATTGCTGGCGGGGTCGTGGTGGGAGCTCCACATCTTGAGGAGGATGAAGCGGCCCGAGACGGGGGGGTCGAAGCGGATGGTGCACTTGCTCTTCTTCTCTTCGATGAAGAAGCGGGCGTGTGGCGAGAGGAGACCGCCACCGCCCACAGCGCGGACAGCCTCTTGTGTGGCCGAGTTGTGAGCCTCCCAGGCCTCGGTCAGAGACATGTTGTTGTTGGAGGAGCGGTCACGTTCCCGCTCACGCTCACGTTCGCGCTCGCGGCGGCGGGACGAGGGTGGAAAGCCAGATCCGCTGGTGTTGGCTGCGCTGCTGTAGAGCCGCCAGTGAGAAGGGTGGTGATCTTCGAGGTACTCCGGGTCGAATATTTCTGCGCCGTCGTCGGACTCCGAGTCGAGGGTCTCGAAGGGTAGGGATCCTATACGGTTGGGTGCGCGGCGGAGGAAACGGCGCCCGTCGTACTCGTCCTCCTCATCATCGCTATACTCTGCTGTGACACGGAAGTTGGGGAGGTCCCAAAGAAATTCTCGCGGCATCTGGGGGTGGCGGGGCTCATAGTCGTCGCTGTTGCCGCGGTAGTATGCTGGTCGGTATCTTGTGGTCGTAGTACCGTTTTCGTGATGCTGGATAGAGATGGTCTCGGTCGGGATGGGTTGTAGAGCTCGGAAATCTCCCTCCCCGGAGCCTGACTCTTCACCTGCTCGCGGCATGTATTGAATCTGATAATGCGCTGTTCTGCTGAGCATATCGTCCTGGTCCATGGCCACAAAGACCATTCCCTCTCTCACGCTGTTCAGATAGTCAGCCAAACTGTCATGTCCACGGATGGCCAAAGACTAAAGGAACATACGGATGTGAATAGTTCATGGACGCTGGCGCCTTGATGACCAACTCCCGCAGAGTAAAGACTGTAGCACCCTGATGGCGCAACACTATATTGCACCTGTTGCCCTTTGTGCAATACACCGAGGTGTCGTCCTTAAGAATGTTCTCGGCGGCATATGACGACTCGTTAGAGAACATTCCCCCGTCACAACTGACAATCTCCATCTGGAGCTGGCCAGGCTCGACCTGGCCGTACTTTCCATAGCGAAAGCCCTTGAAGGCGGGCGTGAGGCGGTCCGAATCCAGCTTCCGTCGCTTGTGTCGTCGGTTCGAGTCGGGGAGATCTTGGGGGCGGAGGGTCGGGGAGTAGTTGGGGGGCCAAGGGCGGCGAGAGGGGGGGGGAGATGGGTGAGGGTACAGTATGTACAGCGATCAAGTTCTATACAGGAAGCGCAAGCGGAACGGCGGGGGTATCGAGACGAAAGAGTTGCTTTGAGCGGATATGTCAAGGTCGTAGCCTAAGTAGGAAGATAAGATGGATGAGATTGAAGAACAGCATGGATGAAATGGACCGTGGATGAGAAGATGATGGAGGGGTTGCCTGCGGATAAAGGCGGTAAAGCCACAGCGAGGGAGGCCCTGTATGTGCCCCAATGTTGGTGGCTTCTCAGAAGGACAAGGCGTTGAGAGCCACTAGGTCGTGCAGGGAATGGCTGTCAGCAAGACAAGCAGGCATGCGTGTTTGTGTGAGGATAGGTATTCTCCTTTCCATTAGTCTACAACCCTTACTCCTCTTACTTGGCCCAAACACACAAGATGCTGGAAAGCCCTGTCACTCTTGCGGTGTGTATCTTCTCAGCCGAATGACGTGCAACGTCTGGACTGGACTATGACTGGACCAGTCTTGAAGCACCCGATATGCGCTGTGCAAGACTCCTTGCATTACGCAACCCGTTGCTCTCGTTCGCCAAGTCTTGCTTTCCCGGTGTCTTATTATTAGAAGCAGTGCAGCAAGCCTTTCCGTGCCAGCTCAGCTCAGGTCATTCATCAGCGGGCTGGGACGGGAGCCTGTGTTTGCTTGTCTCGGTCTTGGTTTACAGCCAACCTGATGTACGAATCCATCCATCCAATAGGTCGAGAGTGTGCATCCGCGCTTGTCACACGTGACTGCCAGGTACCGCCATGCCGGTTCCCTCTCCCCGGTACCTAACCGCTTCATCATGCGAGCTGTAAGCAACAACTGAGAACACTGTGAGAACAGACTGCAAGTAGCCGTGAGTTCCATATTGAGATTCAACCTATAGATTTCACTCATATTCACATCCAACTTTTCTCTGTTCAACCCAAATTCTCTCATGTAATTACCCCCCTTGGCCCGTTCCCCAGGGCGCGTTTGTTCCTCCCCACACGGGCACGCAGCCGCACAGGCGAGGCGATCCCACTAACAATTTTCTTTCAACCAATCAGAAGAGCATCATCAACGGCCAGCTCAGTAAACTTGACTTCCAGCTTGCGACCTTGAAAGGCACCCTACCATCCTCCGAGATTCGATATATGATATCAGAAACAAAAAAAGGTCACGTCCAACAAGCAAGCAAACAAACACCGAAAGGCGCGCGCCTCGTTTCCGCCTGCAATCTCGGATACCTACCTGCCTACCTTTCTCCTCAGCAATAAACGTCGCATGAGGGTCTTGGGCTGAATTGCGAGAAGCTGCTGCTTATAACCCAGCGGGCTGGGCATTCCTTGTCACGCGCGTTTCGCCTCATCTCATCCATAACAACGTCTTGCGACTTTGCTCGGTAACCTCGCAGCCTTGCGCCGACATCAAAGATAACGACAAGGGCATCTTCTGCCTCCATCTACTCATCAATCTCACTCTCCTGTCCTCTCACCCTCCGCGCAGAGTCTGTTCCGATGGACGCCTCAAACAACAACCAAGGCCAGCCTCCGGTTGCGCCTCAGGTTCAGCAGCTTCCAGATGCCAGCGCGGCCGCTGCGATGGCTCCCATCGACGCTGGCGCCAACCTCAACGGCAACGGCAACGCTATTCCTCAGCTACCAGATCATCTCCTCGGTTCAATGAACCCTGAAGCCATGGTTGGCATGATGGCTGATCCCTCACTCATGGCGGATCCTACCATGTTGGCTGCCATGCAGATGCCTCTAGCAGACCCCTCGGCCTTCATGATGCAACCTGGTATGGCCATACCGAACGGTCAACCTCACGCCTTCGGTGTCCCTGTGGCACAACCTGCCACGGTCAGCGCAGGTAAGTCTCAAGCCAGCAAATTACATATGCGCCACCTCTAACATGTTCAGATGAGATTGCTCTCTATGATCGCCAGATCCGCCTCTGGGGCATGGCAGCTCAGGCCAAGATTCAAAGCGCAAACATTCTCCTCATCACCATCAAGGCCCTTGCCAACGAGATCGCAAAGAACCTTGTTCTCGCTGGCATTGGCTCTCTCACCCTCTTGGACGGGGCAGTCGTCACCGAGGCCGATCGCGGCTCCCAGTTCTTCCTCTCTGAGGATGACAGCATCATCGGCCAGAACCGCGCCCAGGCTGCGAGTGCCGCCCTCCAGAAGCTCAACCCTCGCGTTCGTGTTCACGTCGACACAGAAGGCGTCAAGACAAAGGGACCTAGTTACTTTGCTGGCTTCGATATCGTTATTGCCACTGACCTTGACCCCGAGTCATTCAACATCATCAACACCGCCACCCGCCTGAATTGCAAGGCATTTTACGCCGCTGGTTGCCACGGTCTCTACGGATTCATCTTCAGCGATCTCATCGAGCATGACTATGTCATCCAGCGTGACCTTGGAAACGTACCAACCGTCCCTGGCCCAGAGACACGCACCCGTACCATCGTCGATGTCCAAACCCGCAAGGAGGGCCCCAAGACAATCGAGTCCGTCACCAAGCGTGAGCTCTATTCCACATGGTTCCTCGCCAGCGACGTTGGCGGTCTTCCCGAAGAGTACACCCAGTCCCGTCGACGACTCAAGAGCGTAACCCCTGCGCTCTCGTGTCTCCGCGCCCTATGGGAGTTTATGCAAATCCAGGGCGGCCGCGTCCCCAGCAATCGCGATGATCTTAAGATGTTCACGCAGATTGCCACCCAAAAGCACAAAGCCCTCGGCCTCCCCAGCGAGACCCTCCGTCCAGAGTTTCTGCGCAGCTTCCTCCAGAACCTCGTCAGCGAGATCTCCCCCGTCGCCGCCATCCTCGGCGGCCAGCTCGCTCAGGATGTCATCAACGTGCTCGGACAGACGCAGCAGCCCATCCAGAACATGGTCGTCTTTGACGGTAACACCATGGAGGGCCTCATGTACCCTCTGCACCCTGAGGGCTCCCTCGGCTCCGGACTCCTCACCGATCACCAGGTGCCTAACGGCGGCGCCCCCATGATGCTTCCCACAGGCATGGATGCCCTGCCCATGGGCATCGACCCAACCGCCATGGGCGCCCTGCCTCATCACAACAACCCCATAATGATCCCCGGTGGGCTGCCCCAGAACGGCATGGGTCTTGCTATGCAGGACGCCTCCATGACCGACCCTACGCAACAGTTCAACCCTGCGCAGCCACCTCAGCAGGACCCTCAACAAGTCCCCCAGCAGGCAGCACCACAACCTACAGCAGCCACGGCTGAGCAGCCCGCCCAGGAGGCACCAGCGAACCCCAGCAACGCGGGCGCAAACTAGAGATGGTAGACTACGACGGGGAGCATGTCGTGCAAAAGGTATCAGCCTCGCCGACAGACCCAGTTAAAGAAGTGACGCGTCGCAAAGACTTGTAGATTTCTTGGGGATTAGGAAAGGATCTGCTATTTGCGCTAATTTACTTTGATCTTGATCTTGATGCTTGGGATGGACGTCAAAGGGGGTGAATGGGATGATGGATGGATGGATGGATGGATGGATCGTCGTGGATAGATGATACCTTTTTTGTACATTAAATCAAAAGACATACCACGCCCATGGATTCTTGAAAAGGGACATTCAAAAGTTCGCATCGCTCTCCTAGATTATCTCATCACAACTGTGATCAAACTTGAGTAAACTACCACTTAATCACCTACCAGCAGGCACTAAGTTAGCACGACGTTTCACATTCCACAACTATCGAAGAAGTGATTCGTCCTCATACTAATGCCTTGCTGTTGCCTACACGGCTACAATCAAACTGTGTAACTCGGTGATACACTTCTTCACGTTACACGACAAGACTGATGAGTTAATGCACGTCGATTTTGCTGCTTGGCTATGACTATATACGGGCGTCCCTCCACGACCTTCGTATATCATCCTCGGTATATCCCCTTCCCCTTCCAAAAAACAAATGCGAGTCCCCTTTTATATCGCTTGTGGGACGCCACTCGGGCTGTCCACTTGCTAAAGCATCCATTTGATGCCTTCTTCCGTTTCCGCAACCAAGTAACTCTTACACAAGAACACGGTGGGGAGATGTCAAGTCCTGCAGTGCAAGCCGGGCAACAGGTGCCCACTTTCAACCTCCCTCAGTGCGTTCAGCACTTAGAGTGTGCCACCAAAAGAAGCCAGCGTCGACGAGAGCAAATTAGTTGTGGGGAAACTGACGGGGAATATGGTAAACGAAAACGAGAATAACAAGCAAATCATCTGTCCCTGATATGTGCTGTGACCAGGGGGTTGGTTCGCCTAACGCCGACGATGCGAACGAGGGAGGAGCATGCCTCCAGTTCTGATTCTGATGCTCTTTCGTCCTGGTACTGGAGTTTCGAGAATCATCGATGATGAGATAAAAACAAGGGTATCGTAGCAGCTGTGCTGCAATGGCATTAAAGAGAGTAGTAGCTCTCAGCCAGGATGAAAAGTATTCATCGCCATTTCTTTTCGAGATTGAGTTCAAGACTCTTGCTCGTCGGTGTTGCCAGTGGCGGCAGTCGACTCGTTTCCGTTGACTTGGGTCTCCTTGGGAATATCAGCCTCAGTGGAAGCCTCCTCTTTCTTGAGGGGTTCGTCAGTGACACTGGAGGAGGCTGTGGTCTTGGTAGCTGCGTTCTTGGACTTTGCCGCCTTGATAACTCTGGGCTTCTTCACAGTGGGCTGAACTTCAGTGCTGGCGGGGGCTTGTTCCGCAGTCTTGGACTTGGCGGCCTTCGTGGTTCTTGGCTTCTTGACTACACGTGGAACGTCAGCCTCGACCGACTCTGTCTCCGTGTTCTTGCGCTTTCTGGGTCGCAGGCGTCGCTTGTTCGGATTGTCTTCAGGATCGGACAACACATTGTCCTTGGAGATGAATGAGCCGTTGGTGTCTGCAGGCTTTGCCGCGGGCTTGTCCACAGGCTCCTCCATGTTCTCGTCCTCAGACTCGTCCACAGCCTTCTTGACGGCCTTCTTCGCGGGCTTCTTCGCAGACTTCTTCGTAGACTTCTTTTCATCTTTGAGAATCGACTGAGGCTCGGCAGCCGTATCTTTGTTTCTGGACTTCGGGGCCAGAGGTGGGAGACCAACGAGCGGCTTGGCAAACCGGACAGACTTGAAAGAAGTCTTGGTGGGTAGAGCTTGTTGAGATGGCATTGAAGAAGAGCTGCCACCACCCTATCGGGCGTCTTGATCTTGGCCTAGCTCTCCACGTTCGTTCTTGTCCGCCTTACCTCGCTTGCGTGGCTGGTTGACGTTCCAACCTCGGATCTGGGTAGGACCGGAGCTGGGAAGGGCTGCCGCTAGTCCTGTCTCTTTGTGGTCGTACGGGATGGTCTTGAGCTCGGGCTTGTTAGGCCAGGCTCGATGCGCAGGGACAGGAGCTGGCTGGAGCTTTCGGTACTTGTTCCCGGCATCAGATGACCCGGAAGGGGTGGATCGATGACGATGGACCGGGTTGGGAAGACCCTGAGAATTGTCTTGCGGGCTTTGAGCCATATGTGGAGGCATGGGAGGGGGATTCGCATACGTTGGAGACAGGACCTGGTGTGCAAAGCCCTGGTGAGGCGAGGTGATATATCCCTGCCCCGTGGTCTGCGGGTTTGGCAGAATACGATCAGTCGCGATCGGCTGCAGCGGCGCGTGCTGCTCAGGGCCTGGGTAGCCTCGATGGTAGTTGCGAGGAGGACCTGGAGGGTAATACGAGTTCCCCATGTTACCGTGGCCAGCAGATCGAAGACTGGGCTCGAGCAGAGTCTCATCCTGGATAGACTGGTTACGTCCTCGCGGCGGTCGCAGAGGAGGCAGAGGCTCAGCGCTAGCGTTGTGAGAAAATGGGATTCGCGCTGCAGGGGGGGCGGGTGAGTGATAGTGAGAAGGTCCTGGGCCTGGAGCCGACACAGGCGGGACTGGCGCGCCGGAGGGACCAGGAGGAGGGCCCTGAGGAGGCTGCGACCAGTAGGCGCGAGAGTAGCTCGGGGTCTCGGTGGCGTAACCACTCATGCGGCGAGGAGGGTATCCCGGGTCGATGGGACGTCCGGCAGCCATGTGGCTATCACGATGGTCTGGGTTCGATGGGTTCGGGTAGCCAGTATGCGAAAGGTACCCCTGGTCCTGAGCCGGGTGTCCTGGGGGTGGGTGAGGCGCGTACTCAGAAGGTCGCACCGGCTGATGCTGTGGCACAGCGTGTTCATGCATGGGGGGATAGGGCATGGTTTCCCCAGGATGGCCATGCACCGGGCCGCCCGGTTGCATCGGCGGCTGTGCACGGGGTTGGTGCAGATAGCCTTGAGGAACGTCGACGGGACCGTATCGAGGATCCACGGGAACCTGGCTTGGGGTGACAGGCGGGAGCTCATTGCTTCGAGGGAGCGAGCTTCGAGGGTCGACTTCGTGCATGACATGAGGGCCTAACTGTGTAGGAGCAGTGCCGTTGACACTGGCATCAGGATAAGGATGCTGGTCTTGGATAACCATAGGCTCATGCATGGGAGCTGGCTCATAGATAGGAGCGGGCTCGTAGGCCACGACAGGCTCGGGAGCCACAATATCATCTTGGGCTTGAATCATCTCTCTGCTGGAAGCAGGCTGGTTAGAGATGCTCACGACACTGCTCAGCTCAGCCAAGAGGTCAAGGCCGGTACTGGAGCTGGGTTCGGGCTCAGGAGCAGCGGCAGGCTTCGAGTCGGTAAAGACATCACGGATCGCGTCATAACGAGCGGGCTTGGGCGCAGGCTTGGGCGCCTTGTTCGTTTCCTGAGCTTCCAGGAAGGCGCTGGCATAGGTCAGAACAGAGAGGTCGGTGAATCCGGCTTCAGGCTGAGGAGCAGGTTCCTCCTCCTCCTCCTCCTCAGACTCCTCTGCCTCAGATGCCACCTCGCTGACAACAGGTCTAGCCTCCAACTCCTTGATGGCAGTACCCAAGGACTTGCTTCGGAGTTCCTCGTCAGAACGGACGTATTCGGCGATATCAATGTCATCCTCCTGGATCTCTTCAAGCTTGCAGAAGCGTCTCATTGAGGCTCCGATCTTGGTACGCCAGGGCGCATCCTCAGAACGGCGATGGTTGACAGTCTTGAGGAAAGACCGAGAGGCATGGGAGATTCTGCCGGAGGGGTTCGCAATGTAGACGACAGGCTTGCCTGGCATGACGTGGGGCGTCTTCGGGATTTTGGGATGAACGCTGTTGGGCAGGATGATGCCATAGCTGGGATGGACGCCATACAGCTTAACCATGTCTTGATCAAAGTCCTCGGGGGTCAAGGCCGAATAGTCGTAGCCGGCACACCAAATATCGAAGTGAAAGCCGTTGCTGTTGGGACCATCGAGGTACTTGCCGCGCTTGGCACGAGTGTGACCCTTGGTGGCATCATTGGTAGTATCTCTGAAGCCAATCTGCCAATCATCGAAATAGTCATGGTGGGGAGTGAGGATACGACTGTTAATGCCCTTCTCCCGCATCGATGGTCGTTGATTGTAGATACGGAAACCATACTCATCAGGCTCCGCAATGCCCTTGGGCAATGGAGGGCTCTTCTCGCGAGCGGAAAGCTTGGTGTTCTGGACCTTGGAAATGGCAGTAGCAATGGCGGCGGGGGGCGGCATGCCATTTCGGAGCGCAGGAGGCTCAGGAGACGCAGGAGGAGAATCCGACTCAGGCGGCGTGCCTGTTGGAGTAGCCTCGACTTCAGCTGCGGAAGCAAGAAGACCCTTGGCGGGGGCTGGAGGAGGGATTGCAGGAGAAGCTGAACTTCTCGTGTTCTTTTTGGGAGTTGGCTGCCCTTCGGGCTGTTCCTGGGCCCTTCGCTTGTTGATAGCACGGCGACCACGACCCTTAGTAGGAGCGGCAGCGGCAGCGGCAGCGATGGCAGCGTCCGCGTCTCGTGCCTTTTGCCACATCTCGGTGCCTTCAACACGAGAGGGGTAGGGAACGAGATGGCCATCTTTGTAGGCTTCATAAATGCCAAACTCGTTGTCGAAGTGCTCATCAGAGATGACCTTGTACTCATACTGTTCATCGACAATCTTGAGTGAGATGTGTCAGCAGTTGCACCACCAATTACCTCAGTGGGTGGGAATAGATCTTGTGCTGAACGACAGAGTAGGGATGAAATTGGTGAGAAAGTGAAATTTCCAACTTACATCAACAGGCAATCCCTTCTTAGCAAGAGACTCAAGAATGCGGAGGCGGTTCTCTGTGCCCTCGTAGAATTGCTCTTCAATCTCTTCAAAGCCGTTCTGTGGGGGTTGGTCAGTACAATTGGATGCCAAGATCGTCAGGGAAATCTCCGCCGGGGACCAAACGTCAGGCCGGGGGAGCAGAAGCGAAAAAACGTACCTTGAACTCCTGCTCAGCCACGTAGTTGTCGGCGTTGAACAGGTGCTCGGCAAGCTCGAGGTCCTTGTCGAGACGTAGCTTGTGCTCAGCAAGTTTGGTGTCGAGATTCTGCCTCAGCTGAAGAATGGCAGGGGCGAAAGCACTGTAGTGTTTGCACCTCTCGGGATGTTGGATGGCCTCCTCAATAGCGCGCTCTGCGAATTCAGACAGGGCGGGTCTGAGAGCCTGGGCGATGACTGAATATGTGTGCTTGAGGTGTCTTTGACGCTCGTAGGCAGCTTGGACACGCGAGTCGGAAAAGTTCTTGGCTCTTCCTCTTCGTGATCCGCCACGGCCGGGCTTTGTGGCAGCCGCCTTGGACACGGCGGCAGTAGAGCCTCCTCTACCACCACCTCTGCCTCGTCCACCGCGACCTCTTCCACCACGACCGCGGCCGCGGGTGGAAGGTTCCCTCGCGGGAGATCCGATCTCAGCCATGATTGACGTGATGGATCATGTACATGTAGGTACGTGGGTGGGTGTAGGTAAAGGTGAATGCTCTGGAGTAGCGGGTCGAGTGACAGGTTTTTGGGGGTGTGTGTGAGAGATGAGAGAGACCAAAGGTAAGAATGTGCCACGCGCCAGGCGGCAGGGGGGGGTTCAAGTAAGGTGTGAAAACGAGACGTGCGTGACTTTACCGCGATAAAAAGAGGCCTTTGCTGATCAAGAGAACGCGGAAGAAGCAGAGATTGACATGAGCGCGCGATGGTGAAAAGGGCGCGGCGAGAGCTGGGTGCAAGTGCAAGTGATCTGAGTATTACGGGATTTGGATGGATGTTGAAAGTGACGAGAATCTGAGAAAGGGTATGGGTACGTATAGGTCAGAAGTTTTCGCCAATCGGCGGGCGGCAGAAACAAAGACAGCGCGCGGCCGAACGACGAGCTGAAAGAGGAAAAAAAGGACCAAACGCGTAAACGTTCTGAGTAATGAGATAACACGTCGACGATGACGGTCGTGATGCTGTGTTTGACGTCGACTCTGTTGTTTGCGGTTGGTTGTGGTGGAAGTGAAGGAGGTTCAATGAGACGGAAAGCGCCTCGAGTGTCTGGTGTCAGTAGGTAACCCTTTTTCGCTCCATCCATCTCAGTCAATGATGGATCCCCAATAATCTGGTCCAGAGGTACCCGGCCGCCAGTGACGGGCAGGGCAGTGCCAGCGGGTGCCAGCGCGCCAACCACGATGGGAGTGGGGACTACCTAAACTCTTGCACTGCAGGACCCCAGTAAGTCCGCTGTAAGCCCACTGGAACAGGTCCCCCAAACGACGGGCACCCTGCCGCCGCCATGCCACTCAAAGATGTACTCAAGTGGCGCTAGCCGTTTTGGCTCACTTGGTGGTCCTATGATTGGACCGGCCACCACGATTTTCCGACCACCGGGGCGTCGTGACCCCTGTCTCTCATCAAGGTCTCCATTCTTGGAGCACAAGGGCACCTCCGGATGCACTCGGTAGGGATGCTTGTCTTTTTTTTTTTCTTCCTCTCTCGGACTGTCTACAAAGGGTAATTTACAACCCGTTTGCCGCGGTGGTGGCAGCCGTCTGTTGATGCAGGAATGCAGGCAGTCACAATGAGCAAACGGATCTGATCTGCTCGAGTCATTGAGGGGGGGGAAAGGCAAACAACTCTCAAGTCCAAACCCATTTACAGCATGACCTTAACAAACGCCCGCCCCTACTGGTTGGTGGTGGCGCTTGAAGGCCGTCTTTTTATTAGACGCAGCTTCGTCACGGTGAAAATCGGCTCATGCCCATTGTATCGAACTGGGGTTGGGGGGCGGCCCTTGACCGTCACTCATTCACTCGCACGAGATCTGGTTGCTGAATCTGCGCACTCGGCCGCATGAGAAATGCTACGTATACAAACTGACTGTACCTACCCAGGCCAGACCTGGGACCGCTACACCGTACCTTTTGTAACAGCTGTTCGTCCTGTTTCCTGAACGGCGGTGGATCCGGTTGGGCACACACCACCAGTTGTTGCACGGCCTTCGGACATTCGGACAAGATGCGGTGTTGTATTTGTCTGTATTGTTCCTATTCGGATGAGAGAATGATCGGTTTCGGTGAATGCGTTTACGGTTGTGCGGTTGTTCTGCAAAATATTTCTCCTTTTGTTAGTGACCAATAGTTTCACCCCGGTTGCAGAATGCACACTGCAGGTTGATGATGAATGGATGCATACCAATCAATGCAGCTCAACTCAAGCGCGTCAATGGCATTGCGATGCATGGGGGTTTAATGTATCCATGAAATTGTTCCAAATAGGGCCGTGATGAATATTTCAGTTTAAAGTCTTTTCCAGTCGTTGCGCTTTACACAACGCTCTGCATGAATTACCTGACAAAGTTGTAACCTCCACTCACCAACGGAGATTATGTTGGGGACTTGATGGTGCTAATTAATGTGCGAGATTGTCACCTCACTATAAGGGACCGTATGTACTTAACGTATTCACGTAGTGCAAAGCAAGATCATACGTGCACTGCATTCATAGCCAGCCAGTCTCGATTCCATCCCCAATCCCTCTCGTCTCTACTCACGTTTCCTTCATCTCACGTCGTCATAACTGTCACATACCCTGAACCACCAGGTACACCCCCTACCCACGTGCGGCGCTCCGCATTTCGCAAGGCTACGCGGTGGGCGCTTCCCGAGGGACCGGGGGAGCTAAAAATGTTAGCAACGGTGCCCGCGACCAATCAAACCTTCCCGATCCGGATTAAACGGAATAAAGAAAAAAAAAAAAAGTTGACCGCCCGCGCCCTCACGTGCAAACAACCTCACTTCCAATCCCGCTGATATACAAGTCGCCGTGCGCGCGCGTGTGACCATGGGAAAGAAGCGGAAGCTGTCGCATCAGAATGCGCAGGCCAAGGGGCCAAAGAAGCATCCGCAGCAGCACAAGCAGGTCCAGCAAAAGGTGCACAATGGCCCCAAGAAGGGAAAGAGTAAGCAGCAGCGTCAGGTCGACGAGAAGCCCACGATACCCTTTGAGCCTCATCACCGTATCCTGCTCATCGGCGAGGGTGATCTGAGCTTCGCCGCGTCCATTGTACAGCATCATGGCTGTGCCAATGTCACTGCGACCGTTCTGGAGAAGGATGCCGACGAGCTGAAAGCCAAGTACCCTCATGTTGACGGCAACATTGCTGTGATTCGCAACGAGGCCCCCAAGACCGAGAAGGCCAATGAGGACGATGAAGAAGGTTCTACAAGGCCTACAGAGGGCGGCGAAAACGATGGCGACGACGAGAACGACAGCCAGGACTCCTTTGAAGATAGCGACAACGAGGAAGACGACTACTACGACTCGGACGATCCAGACCAACCCCCCAGGCGCAAGCGCAAACTCACCCCAAATAACAAGCTCCTCTACAACATCGACGCGACTAAGCTCCCCGCCTCCCTCACACGGTCCGCCGGGTTCGACCGCATCATCTTCAACTTCCCCCACGTCGGCGGCAAGTCGACCGACGTCAACCGTCAAGTACGCTACAACCAGTCCCTCCTCGTATCCTTCTTCGAGCGCGCCATCCCCGCCCTCGCGCCCGGCGCCGCAATAGTCGTCACGCTCTTCGAGGGCGAGCCCTATACCCTCTGGAACGTCCGTGACCTCGCGCGCCACGCGGGGCTCCAGGTCGAGCGCAGTTTCCGTTTCCAGGCGCGCGCGTACCCCGGGTACAGGCATGCGCGGACGTTGGGCGTCGTGAGGAACGCAAAGGGGGAGATAAGTGAGAGTGGGTGGAAGGGCGAGGAGAGGGCGTCGAGGAGTTATGTGTTTAAGAAGAAGGAGGATATTGTCCCGGTAACGGGAAAGAAGAGGCGGAAGGGCGATGATTCCTCTGACGACGAGGACTGAGAGAAATGATATAATAGAATGGCGCAGAGACGGTTGTTTGACACACATATATATATACAAGCGTGGTTGGGGATGGACCAGCAAGGAGCATCTTAGTCGTATGGCGTATGGCGCTTTTGACGGAACAGCAATAAGCATAGCATTGAACATGTGTTTCTTTTCAAATACCTGCATTACACACTCCCGATACCTCCAAAAACCAGTGCAGATTGCGTACATGCGTTAATGATACAGGGGGTATATGATTCGTCCTCCTCTGTCGTCTCGCCCACAGTGAACGCCAACCATCCCAGGATCATCCTCACAATAAAAAGCCCACCCAAATCTCTGGTCCCTCGGCCTATCCCCAATTCGCCAGCTCGTAATCCCCGCAAAATAGCATGTACACGAGTAATGTTCGTTTTCTTCCCGCAACACCAGAATGCGCCGTTTCGGTAGTAGTCCCCAATCAGATAAGGACGTGCGTGGTATGTATAACAAAATGTGTCGAAGTCTCCTCCCCTCGTGAGTGACCCGTTGGGTGAAAGGTGCAACAAATGCCTGCCTTTTATATAGTAATGGTGGTACAACTCGCCTGGTATTGGCCCTCAAACTCCTGAAATGCATGCAGATAGAATTATGCCCCAACCCAGCTCCATTAGTGCTCCTAGGTAACCGCAGTTTGACCTCTCGATATCCCCGCAACTCCTGTTCTGTAGCCTCATTCTGCTCGTCCGTCGTGCAGTTGCCTCCGTTACGCCGATCCCTGGGCTTCATGGCTCAGCTGGGAAGGCTCGTTCGAAGCAATCGGTGCGTGCTCCTCGGCGCCCCTTATGGCATCTTCCGCGCCCTTGGTGCGGTTGGCTTCATCTTCAAGCCTTTGTGCCTCCTCGTTTTCCCTCATGAGGGCCTCCTCCTGCTCACGAAGGGCCTGCTGTTCAGCAGTGATAACATCCTCCATGGCTGATTGTGGAGGAG
>NHTE02000021.1:566542-597124 GCA_002168265.2 Fusarium euwallaceae
GTGGTGGGCTAGGTTCATCCATCTCATCCTCCCTTACCCTCTTCACTGTTGGCCCCTCAGATGAAGCGAGAGACGGGGATCCTTGCACCTCAACCTCAGCTTCCCGCTTCCGTTTACGATCAGGGCTGGTCGAGGATCTGGGACCATCATTATCAGACAATGCAGCCTCGTCCACCTCGTCCGCCATAGGCACGTCGTCCTTTGCGTGGGGAGAACCAGCTGGTCTGCCCGCAGCAGAACCTCCATTGCGATCTACCCTTTCGCCAGGGCCTTCACCATCCTTGGTCTGCTTCTGTGACTCTCGGGCGGCCTTGCGTTTCTGATGCTCGCCGTATTTCTCTACGGCGCGGTCCAAAAAGTCGTTGACAAACTTCTTCATCTTCTTGGCCTGCTTGTCACTGAGCGGTGAATTGGGATCGCCTACTCGATTATTCTTATAATCCGAAGCGACAAGCTTCTTGGCAATATCTTTGCCTAGCCGCTTGAGCTCCTCCTTAGGAAGTTTGTGATGGAATTTGTCGAGGACATGCTTGATATGAGGGAATAGCTGTACGTTGTTGTTAGAAGAAGCCTAGATCAAGTCTTTTGGTCAACATACCGTATTCTCGTAAATCTTCATTTGCTTTTCGACTGGGAGAGATCGCCATTTCTCTGGCTTGGGCTCTTTAGTTGGGGTTTCAGCGGCTTTGGGTGTTGAGACTGTGGGATGTTTCGGCGTCCCCTTCTCTGTGACTTGATCGATGATGCTCTGGATAGCCAGTTGCTCCTTCATGGCTTTGGATGGTGCCTTTGCGACTACCTCTGCTGCAGGCTGGGTCGGCTTCTGCCAAGTGGTAATCCCCTGCTTGTTATAGAAGTAAGTGTTACCTGCAGCATCCTTGGCAGTGAACCACCCCCGAGGAAGTGGTGCGTTGAAAGGTGCTCGTCGTGGGCGCCCGCCACCGCCACCGCCATTGTGGAAGAAGGCATTGTTCCTCTGGGGTACACTATTCCGAGGACCCTTTGGCACTTCAACGTTGTTGAATGGCGATGTAGTCTTGGACGTCGACTGGGTTGCCTCATCCTCTCGGCCTGCTCCTCTGCGCTCCTCAAACGAGTTAGAAGTGGGCGCAGTGGGATCAACCTTTCGTCGTCGGATTCGGTAGCCCATCTCCAACTTGCTCCATTCATCGAGGAGCTTCTTGGACCGGGTCGCCACATCTTCATGGTCGGATCGTGTCAGACCTTCAACTGTCGCCTCGATCTTGGAGTCCTGAATCTTGTTCCTCGTCAAGCGAGGGAACTTGTCAAGAATTGTCAGGATCTGAATGACAAGGTTGTGATCGTCAAGAAAGGTGTTGAGCGTGGTCTTGAGAATCTGATAGGCGTGCATCCGCATGACGCAGTGAATGACACGCTCATCGTCGCATCGCTCAATACGTTCGAGGAGCTTGACAGCGATCCACTTCTCCTTGCACTGCATGAGGGTAGCCATGACCTTTCGGGCGTCGTCTTCGCTGAGGCTACGCGGTTGTATGCTGTTGACGTATTCCTCGTCGTCCTCTTCAGGCTTCTTCCTACGAGGCTTCTTTGCAACTGACGTGTCCCAACCATCGCCGCCATCAATACCAAGCGCCTCGACTGTGGTTGCTGGCAGTTTAGTGGCACGCTCAGTTTGTGTCTTGCCACCGATGAAGCCCACGCAGTTCGACTCGCCGCAGTAACAGGGTTGAGGATCGGCGCCATATCGATCGACGTTGTAGTTGAAGACCAATTCTTCGCCGGACTGGATCTTGCGCAAGGTAAATATACCCATCCGAAGCTTGTCTCCAACCACCCACTTGTCCACATAGCAGTTGGGGTTGCACGAGTGATTGCAGAAGCGACCCAAGTTTCCCTTCTTGGTCGCGTCCACAAATTCACTCTTATTGAGAGACATGAAGTAGAAGTGCTTGATGCCCTCTTCATCGTACTGGAGCATACGACGCCGGAAAGTGGGCTCGTTGATCACCTCGCCAATGTACTCGTAGACAAAGTCATTGGGCTGCAGATCCGCGTCCGCTCGAAGACCGAATCCCTTCTTTTCGGTCTTGATGACAGACACATTGGCGTATTGCTTGCGCTGGAATCGCTGGTTTTGGCAACCGCCTCCACAATTCCCAGCCTCGGCGCTGCACTCCATCTTTGTCGCTCTGTTGATGCAATCCGAATCCTCGCCACAAGCCAAGTTCTCGCCATCGCCTGAAAAGATCAATTAGCATAACCGTCATAAATTCGTAGCTGATATCTTTGCAAACATACGCCATTCCTCTCGACACTCGCAGTCCAAAGAGTCGTTATCTGTAGATCCGAGGTGCTTTGAGCCGTAAAGACAGTCGGGAATGACCTGGAAGAAGTTGTAGGACTCGGTGGTCACGTCTGGGAGGTGGTCGAAAAGGACGGGTTCGCGGGTGGCGGCCAATTTCTGAGAGACTTTTCGAGACAACCTTGGAGGCTTGGTCGAGCTCGGCGTGTCCGCGCTTTCGCTGCGCGACTTGACACCATCGTGTGACGCGGTTGGCGATCGGGATCCGTCGTGGCTATCGTTGGTAGTGGTCATGGAAGCGCTGCCCTCCTGCTTCACGCGCGCGCCGTTCGCGCCCTCCTCGAGCTTGATTTCCCCCATTTTGCTGGTCGTATACTCGTCATCCTCCATCAGTACATGAGAAGCGATGGCTCGAGGGCCGGGTTTCGAAGGAATTTCCGATTGCTATCGAAGGAGCGGTCGCGTTGGATACGTAGAGACACCAGGAGCCTAACAAAGACGCGAGGAATGGCTGTTCCGAGGACAGCGAGAGTGTGGAGCGTGGACGTGGTGGAGCGAGCAACGGCGCATGGGGGAGAAATGAAGCGGGAAGCCGAGCCTAGAGAGAGAGCGATCGAGGCCAACTTCAGGGTCGAATGGTCACGCGCGAGAGCACCAAGGCGAGGAAATGAGGCCAGGACACTTCAAGGCCGTGCATCCACGATTACAGAGGGTGATGGAGGGACAAAGCCGATCTCGAGTCCAGAACGCTCATTCCGCCGATTCGGTCAAGCCATGGCAAAATAGCATGTTCGAGGCGGAATTTTATACCCCCGAATCCCCGACACCAAAAAAGACCCGATGCGCTTCCCTTCCGACCCTTCCCCAGTCGCGCAGAGCCGATCTGTAAGCCACCCGAGTCAGAGGCGCCTAGCGCCGGAGATAGTTGCTAACATTGTTTGCTTCTGTCCGGGCAACAATCACGACCTTCTTATTCGACCATTTCTCGTGGTTTTAAGCCCCGAAGAGTTCTCAATGTTGAGGATGTGCTTAGGATGCGCTTCAGCAGCTCTTGGTAGTCCCAGCCCAGTGCTGCACCGCCCAGTAGGGTCAAACTGGCTTGATCTTCGCGGCCAGGCCGGCCAGGTCCAGTCATGTTCTGCGGTAAAGGAAGCGGTCAGTTGGCTGTTCAATTTAGGTCTGGTCAAATGGAGAAACAAACCGGCTTCATGTTCACGTCAAACAATGCAAACTTGGAGTCGGGCGAGTCCTTGAATCTTCGGACATCGATTCGGATCGGAGCAGTTACCCCGAGCTCTCGGGCCGCCCTCTCGCACTCTGCTGCTACCTGCTGGTACGCCGGCTCATTGCCCTCGGCGGGTGTAATTGCTCGTGAGTTTGCAGTAACGGCGACAACTCCATTGTATGGCGCGACGCCGTCAACGTGGTTGAACCGGGTGACAACTGGTAGGGCCCAGTAATTGTCATTACCAGGACCAGGTGGCATCACCGTAACCGTTGCCTCCTCGCCTGATAGAAACTCTTCTAACATGATAGCTGGCGACTCTTTGAAGAGTGATCGGGCGTGATCAGCTAGCTCTTGAGAATCGTGGCAGACGCACACGCCATGACTACCACGACCTCGAATTGGCTTTGCGACCACTGGGAAGGGAAGGCCAAGTTTCTGAATGTCTTGTTCAACATTGGGGCTCTCGTTCATAGTCCATGAGCGCGGCATTGTGAAGCCGCCAATGCTGCGGAGTAGATCATTAACGAATTCCTTGTCATCGTACCTTTCGACAATCAAAGGACCTTGGCAAACGACCCTGATGCGATCCTGATGCTCGGCGATGCGTGCAGAGGTCTGAAGGGGATGCGCTGCGAAGAGAATGGTATTGGCCCATAGGTGATTAGCACCCTTTTCGATTGCTTCCATGATTCCATCTTCGGTGTCGGGGAAAGACCATCCAGCTTGGTCTTCTGGTTTGAGGTCATTGCTGGGACAGACAACCTCAATATCGGGAGACTGGCTCAACGTGTAAGCGATATCGGCACCTGAATCAAGATAACCTAAAAAGCCCAATATCAGCAAATGGTGACAACTCGGGCGGGATTTGATCAATTCACCTCCAGGTTTCTTTGGCTTCTGAATGCCATTGATAATGGGGGGATCGAGACCTTGATAAAGCACAGCGACACGGGGTTTCGGTGTAGAATCCATTTGTTGTGAGATGTTGCTCATGGAGCGATTGACGGAGAACAGTAGGAAGCCTGGCCGACTGCAGGCTGGGGTGGTGTGCCTGGCAGTAGCGCGAGATTGAACGCACAGCGTTCGAGGCAAAAACTTGCATGCAAAAATCATTATGAATTGAGCAATAGCGTGTCTCAATGGGTAAAAGTGCAACAAGTGGATTTTGATTCTGTTGAAGGAGTTGTCCTGCCTGGGGAACCGATCGTCATCCCGAGGCGTGCCAGGCATCTAACTCGACGTGTGGGTGGATCCTTTCGGTTGTCATTCTGCCGTGTAAGCTGCCCTGCCGACTCAAGCTTGTGTCGTCGAAAGTGCAAATATTGGAGTACCAAGAACGACACATTTCCTCCAAGGCGCGCATAGGATCATGTTGTCAATTGTTATTACTCTTTTCTTCACTCCAATGACTTATCTTATGAGTATGGATTGCTATTGTCCTCAATAACAATCTAAGCTAAGCTTAAATGCCATTGTTCAAGCTATCATGAGTGGGCCCCAGTTAGGAACTGCCAGCTCATTGTGCATGCCTGCAACATCCCCGGCGTCTCAAAAGGAAGGCGCAACGCCGTGGCGGGACTTGATTATAAAAGGGCAAGTACGCTCGAGTCTAAGTTGACTTCATTTCTGTGTGTTTGATTTTCCTGCTCCTAAAAACAACCAAAATGAGCCCAGGTATCGCGACAAATCCTGGCTCAAGGCTTAAGATCCAACTGTATCTAACCTGGACGGACCCTTGACGAACCCTTGGACAGTGCCCTGGCCACTAAATGCGACAAGTCGACTCTGTTGCCAGCCTGATTCGCAAGCCCATATTGATTCAGTGACCAGTCACTCACTCATGTCGCATGGTTTCCACTGAAACGGCCTCCACGAAGAAGAGGGAACAAAGAAATGGAGTAAAGAGAAAAGTTCATGGCCGACAAGCCAATAAACCAAGCCACTCGCAGTATTTGTCCGTCTCCCCTTGTCTTGTTGCACCAACAGCCCCTTGCCCAACCCAAGCCGTACAGAAAGGGAACAGCCGCTGACCTTGCGCAGCTTGAGCCACATCGTTGGTGGGCACCGAGAACAAATACGGTATCGCCATGCCTGCGTTTGGTCATAGTGCAGCCGCATGCGTAAAAGACCAATGACGAAAGCGAGATTCATGCAATGTGTGTCGATGGGCTGAGCTCGTGAACACGAGGCATGGACGTGAGCCCTGGACATGTGAGAAGAAACAGATGAGGTTGGGTCAACGACACCTCGACAGGTCGAGTCAGGCGCTCTCAAGTTTTAGTGGGATTGGTCACCGAGGCCGACAAGACCCGTCCTGATGCATCCGCCGCTACCGCACTTCACTCCATCTTACAGCACCCAGACGGGTTGATCAAAAAGGAGGGTGGCTGCAAGCTGCGGTGCCTTGGCTCTTATTGAGGCAACCCATGGACCGTGGGGTCATGGACAAGCAGCAAACCAACCTGCACGGCAAATTGGAGGCTCTGAAGTGAGACAGAACAGGGCTCACGGGCAATGGTATCGAGACATGTGCTTGACCAACTTCCTTGTTTGGCCCCCGGCTTTCGAATATGGTCATGACTGATAACGACACTTCGCAACCCAAATGATGCGCCAGAGGCCAAAAGGATTGCCAGATCCTGGAACAGGCTTGAGCTGTACGACGGGACACACCCACACTCGATCAACGAGCCCCTGATCCCCTGACGCGAGTGCTGGATCGCATCTTGTGCATCGCCCTCTCGGCCGCTCCCGTGCTGGGGCTGTACTGTACCGGTATAGCTTGCAGCTGATGCACCATTGGCAGCCTGCGAACCGCATGGCAACCAGCCAGCGCCTTGGGTGGCTCTGAGGGATCCAGCTCATCTCGGTCGCGGTCCCTCCTGTGCGCCCTTTGTCTCTTGCAGTGGAGGTTTGCTCTGGTCTGACACTGCCTGAGGGTGTGCGCTTTGGCTGATCTGCCACCTGCCTGGCAGCTGTCATCAACATCAGCGGACCAGCTATATTTTCCTTGGTACAGGCAAACATGAACGCGTTTTTCGTCCTAGCCATCACTCTCTTTGGTGAATGATCTTGTTTGCATCTCGAGTACCATTCACCGGGCCTCTTTCTTGCATTATCGTTTACAGTCGCGAACCACAGCCGGGTCCATCTTTCAACAACTCCATCTGCGTGTCCCAGGCTACACTCGTTACCGATTCTCGTTTTTACTTGGAGAGTGAATATCGGAATCCTTTTGCGCAACATCGACTAGCAGACTCCCAACCGAGAACCAGCAAGATACCGTCTTCTCATACGTGCGGCACAAGCTGCGGTGGCAAGGTTACCGGCTCGGACTCTGTAGGATCTTGTACTTCAAGTTCGGCTTGTGCGAGCAACGCAGTGCTTTCGCTTCTTTTCCCTTTCGCTACCACTTGCAACCATCGCTATCGATACTGCTGCACGGGAACGACTGAGCCGACTCTCTGGGTTTCCTTCACAGACTACATTCCGGGATCGAGCGTGGGACAGGCTTCCGACGTTGGATTCGCCGCGGCTCGAGCCTTGTTTGGTACCTTAACGTTGGACTTTCTTTCAACACAGTCGTTAGCGAAGCTCTATTTAGCAATCGCACCAAGCACCAAGGTCGTGACTGTGATGAGTTCTCACCCCTGCTGGACATTTTGTTGGACACGCTCTTGAGCAGCGAGTTTTCGAAACCCGAAGAGTTATTTGCTCTCGGTATTTACTTTATCTTTGAGTTGAGCTAATAGGAGTGATGGAGCCGTTCACCGAGGAAGAGAAGGTATGTTTTCACCTTTGATAGTTTCTAGGAGTTGCTAACATAGTATTCTTAAAGCGACTGCTTCTCGCGGAGATAATCAAGAACAGCCAGCTGGATGTCAAGATTCTCGGAAGATTTATTAAATCCAACCGCATCGAGCCCAGCTGGATGCGAATGCAGCTTCCAGCAGGTATGCATGTCTATTTACACTCCCTCGTCTCTATACTGATTTACTTTTAAGGCCGCCCTATGGCTGATTGCATGCGAGCTGTCGATGGTTTAGATATTAAACCCCGCGGCAGAAAGCGCAAGGTGACCTACAAAGAAGAACCAGACAGTCAGAGCAGCAAGGAGGCGCCCTCGTCAAGTTCTCAAGACCTTCCACCTCTTCCCCGACCTTCTGGGCCATCGAGACATGTACCGATCTTACCACGCCCCTCGTCGACTGAATCTCACGAGCCCCCTTCGTCTCAGTCAATCGCGCCACAGCCGAAGAGGAAGAGAGGTCGCCCATTATATGCAGGCAGGGAGGCAGCCGGTCACCAGCCTGTTCTTCTACGAAACATTGCACCAAAGCCTTCCGAGGAGCCACGACGAGAGCAGCCTAGACAGTTGCAACCGGCGAACGGCCCTGCCCCTCGCGCTATTCTACCTAAAGCACACCGCGATGCTCCTCATCAAGGGGTTGTTCCACCCTCTAGCCAAGTCCCTCCCGCCCAACATCGAAATGTCGGGCCAGCCACGACATATTACTATCCTCCCATTTCTACCAATCCACGCCCTGCTGTCGCTCGTCGAAATGCGCGAAGACAGCTCCTCGGGATTGAAAACGGCCTCCAGGTGAGAGAAGAAGAACATCTACTGTTTCGAATCAAACTAATACCTATAGGGCCCTGTGATCCAGAGATTAGCTGAGCCCTCACCTCTTCGACCTCGATCCCTTAGTGGGGTGCCGCGAATGTCCACCGAAGATACTTCCCCGGGTTTCAGACTTCAGCCCCGAGGCGACGACCGTACTACTACTGGAAAGTCTCGCCTCTCTCGGGCATCATCAGAGAGACCGAGTTCGAAATAGGGGAGTAACTACGAAATGAGATTGCCATGAATACCTGCGGACCGGGTAATCTTACCTACACGCTAGTTCTCGATGAATTACGCGACGTCACTTCTTTTACACGGGCTAGCTGGCTAGCTACATTTTTACAGTACCGGTTCTACTACTGTAGTGCTGTATTTGGGATCACTGATAGAGGTTTATTGCTGTTTTGCTTTGTAAGGATACTACGAGGAAGATGATTGTATTGAACATGAGAGCGCGATTATGGAAGAGCATGTCTGAATGCAGGTCATCTTGCTCTTGTCGGAATAGTTAGATATACATACCCCTTTAGAGAGTGTACGAATTTGTTTTACTTTGAATTCTGTATTGCCTGAATATTATAGTCGTGAGATCTACCGTCAGCTCTCAAATAGTAAGATTAGCCAATCGAGGAAACAAAGCCACAACTACAAAGACACAATCACAAGGGCATAGAAAAGATAACATGCTTTAACCAAGTTGCATTAAACTCCTTTGTCTTTAGACGTAAATCATCCCATCAAGCTTTTTCCAAACACAACCTACGCGCATATCACCAAACATTCGCGGAATATAGATGCGATAGACACCGAGTCTCTAGCCCTCGGCCGAGTGATAACCCAATCTGGCTCCCCTGAACCAGCCCTTGACTCCAATATGTATATGCGACCGTGATCATTATTTTTTGCCCTGCAGCTTTGTCATTTACTCCTTGGCAATCTTCTCAACAGTGTCGAGGAGAATGTCGGCGTGCTTCTGCTGGAAGATGAGCATGGGGCGCAGGCGGATGGCATCAGTGCCGCTGCCACCAATGTTGACACCGAGGGCCTTGGACTTGGCGAGGAACTGGTCGCGCTTGGGGTTGTCAAAGGCAATGAAGGTGCCCTGGCCCTTGCCACGGAGGTTCTGGAACTGGCCAGGGTACTTGCGGGAAAGACCCTCAAGCTCGCCGTAGAGGTAGTCACCAACGCGGGCGGTGTGGTTGACGAGGTCGAGTCGGTTGATCTCGTCGACGATGGCCTTGAAGAGGATAGCTCGCGAGGGGTCACCCATCCAGGTGTTGAACTGACGGTAAGGCTTGTTGGGACGGATAGCGGCATCGCCATAGTAGAAACCGGCAGCCTGAGCCTTCTTGGAGAAGGTCACGATATCGGGAGGAGTCTCGAGGTTCCAGTGCTCATGAGCCCAGAACTTGCCGGTAGCACCGACACCAGTCTGAACCTCGTCCACGATCAGGAGGATGTTGTGCTTCTTGGTCAGGGCGCGAAGCTTGCGGAAGAAGTCGGGCGAGGCGTGGTTGTCACCACCCTCACTCTGAACGGGCTCGACAACGACAGCGCAAGGAGGCAGGCGGTAGTTCTTGATAAGGTCCTCGACCTCGTCAAGGCTGGCCTGCTCAATCTTGCGGTTCTCCTCAACGTTGTCCTCCAGGGGATACTTGAGCTTGGGGAAGGTAGCTTGGGGCCAGTCAAAGGCGGGAATGTCGATCTTATGAACAGCCTTGGAGCGGGTAGTTGAGAGCGAGCCGAACAGACGACCGTGGAAGCCAGTCTTGAAAGAGAGAATAGAGAGCTCGGGGGCACCAGGGGCCTGGTTGAGCATGGCACTCTCAAGCTCCTGTGCAGTGAACTCAACATCAGGGCCACCACGCTCGAGCTGTCGGCGGTACATGAAGGCAGCCTTATAAGCTGTCTCGTTGGCATCGGAACCAGTCATGGCAGTGAAGACATGGTCCAGGCCGCGAGGAGCAACGGTGAGGAGACTAGACTTGAGAAGTTCGGCCCAGTCATGCGAGGGGAAAGCACCGAGGGCGGGACGGTTCACAATAGCGCTGACCATCTCAGGGCTGGAAGCAGCCTTGATGAGGGCGGGGTTGTTGTAACCGATGGCGATGGAGGCAATCTGAGCGAAGCTTTGTGCGTGTTAGTGTTATTGTTCAAGGCCAATTGGCTTGTCAAACAAAGCAGGGAGCTCTTACACGTCGAGAAGCACGTTACCATCAGGGTCAGCGATGTAGTTACCCTTGCTCTTGGTATAGTCGGCAAGCATGTTCATGCTGCGGGTATCAAAGACCTGAGTGAGCTCCTCAATGTGCTGCTTAGTCTTGGGGCCAGGGATGGCGGTCTTGACGGTGGGAGCCTCGGGTTCGCCAGGAAACAGGGTCTTTTCCGAGGCAGCGGCAGCCATTCGCATGTTTCGCGAGGTAGCAAAAGAGCGGCGGGCAGCGACGCGGGAGGCGGAGAGGGCAGCGGGCCGGGCGGCCACGCCAGCGCGGAGGGCCGACATGATGATGATGTTTGAAGGGAGCTTGGGTGGATAGAGCGGTTCACGAGTGTTGAAGGCGAGAATCGGTCTACTATAAGGAAGAGACAGGTTGTTAGTGACTTGTGGTAGACTCAAGAGGTATATGGTAAAGAAGGGAAGGTGTCGTCATGATAGGCCATCATTGGATCACCAAGGTACAGAGAGGAGAGCAAAGTATAACGAAACAAGAGAGGGGTAGGATAACTTACTTGAACTGACACTCTCGCTGTCCCTTGAAGCACAAGCTCAATGATAGATATCGTGACAATTGAGAAGAAACAGACCAGGAGGGAGACTGGCTGACCCTTTTATATCATGGCCAGCCCTGGAATCACCTCCCGCCCGCGCCCTCCAGATGTCGGGTCTGTCTCCCCCCCCTCCAGATGTCGGGTCTGTCTCCCCCTCCCGTCCCCCCAAAAGATCCATCCAGTCATGACTTCTTCTTCCCGCCTTGTCTCGAGTCCGGGCGTTAGCGGCTGCCAGAAGCGAAACTAAAACCAACGTCTCCCCGCAATCGCTCCAGCGCCTGTCGCTCGCTGCGGCTTGACCGAGCGGTGCGGGATTGGGTTAGATGGAGGAGGGAGACTCGCTGGGCTGGGCTGGGAGGAAACAGGAAAGAGAGGGGTGAGGTTAGCAAGTTGCCTCTAGAGGAAAGTACCTTGGCTGAGCTACCAGTGAGCTCTCACCTTTTCCTCGGTCCTCCACCTCCAATCTTTTTTGGATTCTCACACCCAAACTATCTCCAACGTTCTGAAAAGAATTCAAATCATCCCGATACATTGCCGAATCATCTTTGAGACTACAATAATTAGTCAACTCGAGTCCCTTCCTACAAACTCCATCGACCTTCTCTCTCTGTCAACGTCAAGGCGGCGTGATAACAAACAACCCCTGCCACCTTATCCACCCCAGCTAGATCTCGATAGGCAAGGCAAACCGCATGGGCACCTCTCAGTGCCGAACACACCGTGCGTGCGTGCGCCGATACGTACCGGCATCATCATTCGCCCTGCTCTCCATTTCATGCCAGATTCGAACGAAACCCGTGAGGCCCGTGAACCTGCCCTCGTGGCTCAATCTGCCGATGCAGCTGGCCAATCACCTCTCCGTATACCCAAAAGATGTGGTAATTAGCCCTTGGGAATTTGGGGAAATTCTCGTTACAGAAGCTCTCACGGGTTGGCCTTCCTGTTTGTGGGACACGCTATCGCATGGGAGGACCTTTCGCGTTTTGTCAAGCCGCGGGGTATCTCCATATCAACGATGGGGTACTCTACCGAGCTTGAACAACGTTTTTGATCAAGGAGAGAGAAACTCCTTACTACGCTGGCTCTAGCCGAAATTTCCCATCCTGGCGATTCACCGAGCTTCGCTTTACCACCCGTGAACTCGCCCTCTTTGGTAGGTAGGTAATCCTCACTCAGCTGGGGTTGTTCTGGACCCAGATGTACCGCGTCTTCTTCGTTGGAGCCTCACACCCCACGAACTGGTCCGGTGGCCGTCATTCACAACCCCCCCGGGCCGGTTCCGGTCCCGGAGCCGTCCACCATTATCGGCTGCAAGAGTTCCTCGGGGGTGAGTGTTGACGTGCTGTATGTATGGATGTAGGTGGTGTAGTATCTACGGAGATCGGCAACCTGATAAGCCCATCGATTCCAATTATTACTGCACAATAATTTAGCATGCAAGGTACGTAGCACATGAGGGTGGTCCAGAAGCCTCCCCGTTTCGGCAGGTCGAGGGAGACGGGAGGCGGGGGTCCGTGGAGCTCATGTCTGAGGTGGCTAGTCGTCTCACTTGACCTGACATACTGGACTAGTCAGTATACAAAGGTCGCTTCGTTCGCTCCTTCGTGAGCAAGGCCAGCCATGCAATGTATCCATGCTTTCGTCGTTTCTTGTCTGATGGCTAGAGCAATCTGGTTCCAAGCGAGACTACGCCAATGCCGATATCAGTCACTGGCTTGGTTACACCCCATCCCGTGCCGGACAATGATATCCAGAAAAGTCAACAGTCAATCATCTTGAGCAATCAGTAAAAAGCAAAGTTCAACCTGCTAATGATGCTTCTGGGACAAATTCAAAACGACAACGCCGTCGCCAATGTTGATGCCAATGCAATGCAATGCCAATAGTACCCGAGGAAACTCGCGCCCAACCATCATCATCTTCTCCTTCGTCTCTCCAAAGTCCAAGCCTGAGCCTGGTTCCGGTAGAATCTCATAATTACCAAAAGGGCGATACCCAAATCCTTCGTGTCTCGATCTTTACACCACCGCTGCTACTCCAACATAGGGTCGTTACTCGCTCCCATGCTCGCGCATATACCTGACAAAAGTCTTCTTGTGGGTCTGTGATTTCTTGTCAGCCTCGATTGCATGATCATGACTACTAAGTACTGTTCATAGAGTAAGACCTACCATTCCAGCGTATTTACCGTCCTTCAGAACACAAATGTACCGAAGACCCAGCTTGGAAAACAATTCGTAAACCAAATCCATCGGCGACTTGATATCGAGCGCAACCGGTGCCTTCCAGTCATGTTAGCAGCAGTCAGGTGAAACTAAGCAAAAGAGAACTCACGGGATCAATGTATGGCGTAAAGTCAGTCGGATCGAATACGCCGGTGTCCTCGTCAATGCTGGGAATCCGGTCCATCAAGCAAAGATCCGTACTTTCTTCCACCAGCTGATCCAGCGCATATCCCAGATCAGGCACAGGAATCAAGCCTACCAGGATACCGTGTCGCACGATAGGCAAGCCTCCATCAAGCTCACCCGCTCGGTGCAGAAGCTCGAGCTTGACTCGCAGGCTGGTTGCAGGCACCAAAGGCGAGTTCGTAATGTCAATGAGTCGCTCTCGTCGGATCCGTGGTACAATATCTGCGAGGTCTTCCGTGAAGATCGGCTTGTGCTTGTTATCCAGGAATGGGTACGAGTTCATGCTTGTGAGGAGGTCCTATTGCAAACAGTCAGTTACTACACCGGCCTACATACGCGGGAATCAAGACTTACATAGATACTGTTGGGCTCGATAGCATCTGCCGTCCACTTGGCCACAAGAATGGCAAGTGAGAATGGCAGCACATAGTCAAGGCTACCGGTGAGCTCGAACAGAATGACAGCCAGTGTCACAGACAATCTCGTCACGCCGCACATTGTAGCACCGGCCGCAATGAGACCATACACACCAGGTTGGATGCAAGATCCGTCCTGGCTGAATGCACAGCTGCCCCAGACACCCCAATCAGGGACTCGGAGCACACTCCATTGCACAGCATGACCAACAATTCTGCCCATCAAGCCTCCCACAACCATGGACGGGACATAGATTCCAGCAGGTACTTTCTAAAACGCATGTTAGAGATATCTTGAGTTGTCTGGTTGGAACAAACGACTTACGATTCCAAAAGTAATGACTGTCAAGAAGCCCTTGATCAACAGCGCCACAAATAGGTGAAGAAGGATTGGGGGGATGTCATCAATGGACTTGGGGCACAGTGTTTGCTCTTCCCAGTCCATGTCTGACCCATCGCAAGGTGAAGCCAGGTTCAGGAGAAGCTCAGCAACAGGGAGCCTCGTCAGGCCATTCCAGTAACTCATCAGGCCTGTCACCAAGGCCACGAGAAACACTTCAAGAAGCGGGAACTTCTTGATCACCTTGATTCGTCGGAATGACTGGGCCCAGTACTTGGACGCCTTGATAAAGAGGGCTCCGACGGCGCCACCAATGATTCCCACAAAGATGAAACTAGCAAGCTCAAAGTATTCCCAATCAACGAGGTACCGCACTTCGAACAGAACGATCTTGTGGGTGCCGTATGGGTTAAGGAATTTCAGTGACAGGGCTGCCACGATGCAGCAGAAGAATGTCCTGAACAACGTCTTGGCTGGGAAGAAGTATGATACTTCTTCGAGGCCGAAGAGAACGCCTCCCAGGGGAGCGCCGAAAGCCACGGCGACACCGGCAGCTGCAGCGGCCGAAATGACCTCTCGTCGCTTGCCATCGTTCTGGTCGTATTTGGAAAAGATACGACAAAGAATATTGCCCACACAAGCAGCCATGTGAACGTATGGGCCCTCCTTTCCAAGACTCATCCCTGATGCAACACTAAGGATCAGGGCAACCATCTTGATAAAGAGAGTTCTGACACCTAGGAACCCGTGAAGAACGAAGCCGCTCAGAATAACACGGACTTCAGCCACTCCACTTCCTGCCGCAGAATAGTAAATCATGGGCGGATTCTCCGGCTTCGAGTCAGTAACTGGTTGAGGAGTCGAAGATTCGCTGCTGCTAGGTTCGTCGTAGGTCTGCTGTGGGTTATCGGCAGCAAGGTTCTCATCAAGAGTCGTGAGGTGGTAGGCCGAAGGGACAACCGTCTTGGTCCAGAGAGCCATCCAGCATGCAAGAAGCGCAAGAATGAGAACAAACACCATGTAGATGATGAAGCTGCTCCAGATGTCTCCAAAAGGATAGTTCAAGATATGAGCCCAGGTTGTCCAGTCTTCACAGGCACCATCTGGACAGCACCTCTAAGTTTCAAGTTAGCCTAGTTGGTCTCGAAGCAACCTTGTGTTCCTCATGGGAGAATACACCGAGTTGATACATACCTGTCTGTTGAGATACCAACCCCGAGAGCAGTAGCCATCCTTGAAGTCAAACACGGATGATTCGGCAACATCGACCGTGTAAGCCATCAGGGCGACAATAAAGCCACTCAAGGCACTCAGTATCCAGCCTTGGGCACCGTCAAATATGACGCGAACCCGACCCCAAACATCCTTTCGACTTCGCAGCTGCTTGACACGATACGAATCGGCAATGGCGTCGTGGACCCAGTCGGTACTCGTAAATTGATCGTACCACACACGCTCGTCGGGGAAAATGGTGCCTTTTGACTCGGCCATGGAGGACTCGTGACGATCCGAGAGGGCGTGTATTATTCTCGAGCCCCATGACGGGTGTCGGCTGTGGTGTCGTGAACCATGATATCCACCTAGAAGGAAAAGACTGTCAGCCAAGCTCAGTACTGGCGATAATATCATATTTCGTACCTGTGTAGCTCTGATCTCTGGAGAGAGAAGGATTTTGGTTCCGTCCAGAGCTTGACCCTGCAATGCGGATTCGCGATCTCGAGGTCGCGAGAAGCGGTGATCGTTCGTCTGGCTCGCCGACAGATTGATTCCGACTCAAAGGATGCGGGCGTCGAACAGACCGTGGAGAAGGCGGCTGAGAGCCTTCACTCCCACGTTCTGCCATGATGGTGGGAAAAGAACCAAGTTGGAGGGAGCCCGCGGTGGTAGGCCTAAATTATCGCCGAAGATGGGATCCAGAAAACAAAGCCCAACACAACAGCACCACCCAAGAAGCAATAAAAGAGAGAAACGAGAACCAGAAAGAAAAATCCGAGAGAAGGGGCAAAGTCTGCTCCAAGCCTTTCCTTTCGACGCCCGTCAGTGTCTTACTGGGGCCTTGATGGTTCGTCAGTTGGCACACCGTCACCGTCAGGGTCCAGGTGACCTTGAATGGGCGTGTGCGCGTGGAGGCGCCAAGCGTGGCTCGGTATCGGGATCGCGGGGAGAATTGCAAGATGGAGGGCAGACGGGGAGATCGGCGAGGAAAAGAGTGCGAGGTTCGTAGGTCTTGTTGTTGAATAAATAGGTACACCAAAAGTGTCGTCGACCAAGGTTTGTAACGGTTCTGTACCCGTCTGTGGATGACAACCTTACTCGAGGATGATTCGGCCGAGTCGAGTTTATCGAGAGCCACAGGGTCGCAGGGGGACAGCTCTAAGACCGCAGTCTTGGGCCTTTTGAACGGTCCTCTTCTAGGTAAGGTATACAACTCGAGATCTCGGTTGCCCGTCTGTCGCACCTTGTAGGGCAAAAAGAGGTCTCTCAGACACTCTTCAACGAGGTCGAGGAGGGAGAGGAAGGCCGATGAAGCGAATTCAAAGGGAAATGTGATGAAGCGAAGTACAGAGACAAGGGAATGAATGGCAGGTATGAAACCAACCCCCATGCCCAGACCCAGGCCCATGCCCACCTGGCATCCATGTCATAGCTTCGGAGTACATCGGCCTCCTGCAGACCGTCGCTGAGGCAAAAAGTACCTCGGGTGCTAAACCTGGGGGCATTTCGTCATTGCCCAGCGTGCTCTTTGGCTAGGACCCAATTGACGGCCCCTCCACTGTAATTTTGGCGCTTGATGCGCCGTTGCAGCTGAGGACCCTGAAGTCCAGGTCTCAAATCCTCCACTCTCGGGAATGGTTATCGGGCAAGCTCCGACCAGAGAGGAAGGTTCTCAACCGCTCAATTCAACTGACTGCAAGGCACGCAACCATATGCACCACGTTTTTTCGTTGTGCGACAATTGACGTAGTGTTGATAGATCTTCAGTTCTTGACTCAGTACTGACTCTCTTCCCGCGTTGAGACCGCATGTCTTGGTTGACAACGCAGCGCCGGCTCGAACTCGAATCCCCAATCTCCACTCAAATAAGGCGATCTGACGTCAAATGCCTCTTCTCTCCCATGACTCGCGATCTTGTTCTTGATAAGCGCACCTACACGCGTCCCTGGTCTTGTGTAGCGTTTCGGGCGGGGTGGGGTCAGACAAATGTCAGAAGGCACGTCGGGTGGCGTCCAGTTCAAGGTATGCCATGTAAGACTTCGTACTCTGTAAGTAGGGAATACATTGCCTCATCTTCAGCGAAGATTGTCGCTTCATTATTTGCCCAAAGTGAGCGGGGCGCTATGTATGTACAGTTGACTGTCTCTCTCCGAGACATCGCCGCACGGTCAGGGGTCATCTGAGCTTCTGACTCCTCCGTTCTCGGTTAGGTGGTAGGTGGAGGCTGGTCTGGTCCCTGGCACGAGGATATCACGTGCCACAATTCCCGTCGCGAAATGTGGCTGATGCGGGACAGGGATATCGTGGCTAGTAATGCTCAACCTTATCTTATCGCCAGACTAAAAATTTCCAAACGGAAAAAGTACTGCGACGATTGCGACGGCGGTTGAACTGGTCGAAACCGGTGCATCAAATTCTTTCTCATCCTCCCACCTCTTGACCAAAGTTGCCTTTTCTAGGCGTTTCACAAAATGGCCAAGAAGAGAAAGTCAAGACAAAATGATGCGCCCTCTGGGCCCAAGGAGCTTGACGCTGGCGATGCGCGCCTTGGTCCCATCACCACCTTCGAGGATGTTGCCGACTCCGAGGACGAATACTTCATGAACCGAGATCAAATTCTGCTGGAGGACGGTCCCAACTCGAAGCGCCGAAGAAAACAAGACGACGACGAGGACATTGAGTTGTCCGACGAAGAGATCCTGGGTTATGAGGACTCGGAAGACGATGACGATGAGCGACCACGCAAAACCAAGGGGTCTGCCTCCAAGGGCGCGGCCTCCGAAGATGAAGAGGGAAGCCAAGATGGAGAAGAAGGTGACTCTGGTTGGTGGGGTTCTTCGAAAAACGAATACTACAATGCCGACAACATCGAAACTGAGGCCGACGCCCTTGAGGAAGAGGTCGAGGCCAAGCGACTTCAGCAGAAGAAGCTCTCCAAGATGGCCGAGGAGGATTTTATCTTCGATGGTGACGAATGGCTAGCTGAGGGTGCAGAGGCAGACGGTGGCGAAGAAACTGTCACTGAAGTCCTCAAGGAGGTCGAGGTCACGGATGACATGGGCCCGGAGGAGCGATATACCCTCCTCAAGAACCGCTACCCTGAATTCGAACATCTCGTCAAGGAGTTCCAAACCCTTCAACCTGAGTTGTCGGAGCTTCAAAAGGCGTCTCAGGGTTTGTCAGGGCAGTCCCTCGAGGCAATCAAATATTGGGTTCTCGGGTGCTACGTTGCTGCTCTGGCCAGCTATTTTGCTATCTTGACATCTCCAGCAAGGGATGCCTCCAAGGTGCAGAAGACACTGGATCCCGCAGAACTCCGGGACCACGAGGTCATGGAGACGCTGATCAGCTGCCGCGAGGCTTGGCAGAGAATCAAGGACATGAAGTCCACCAAGACTATTGAAGACGATGTCATTTCAGAAATCGCTGAGGAAGGTTTATTGCAGGCCATCAATGGTGAGGCTTCCAAGAAGCCAAAGAAGAGCAAGAAGACATCCAAGCAAGAAAAGGCCGCAGCTGAAAAGTTGGCAAGGAAGCTCGAGAAGGCTAAGGCTGGAGAAGATGCAGTTGCTGATCTGTACGACCTGCCTCTTCCTGGCAAGAAGTCCAAGAAACAGAAGAAGGCCGTAGCTGAGGACAAGGATGATGACAACTCGGACTTTGGGGAAGAGGACGCCCTCGACGAGCGGACAGCTGCCGACAAGGCGGCCCGCAAGAAGAGTCTCAAGTTCTACACCTCTCAGATCGTGCAGAAGGCGAACAAGCGTGCCGGCGCTGGCAGGGATGCTGGTGGTGATATGGATATTCCTCATCGCGAGCGTCTTCGCGATCGCCAAGCACGTCTCAATGCCGAGGCGAAGAAGCGTGGACTGAAGAACTCCAAGATGGGTGCAGACCTGGATGACAACAGCGACGATGAGGATGCTACAACCGCCAAGGCTGTTCGCGACGACGAGGATGAGTACTACGACATGGTAGCGCACAAGTCCAAGAAGAACAAGGAAGAAAAGGCCGAGCGATACGCCGCATATGCTGCTGCCAGCAAGGCGGACCGGGTGGTAGAGACGGAGGAGATTGGCGAGGACGGCAAGCGCAAGATCACGTATGCCATCGAGAAGAACAAGGGACTTGCACCGAAGCGCAGCAAGGACGTCAGAAACCCCAGAGTCAAGAAGCGCAAGCAGTACGAGGCCAAGCAGAAGAAGCTCAAGAGCATGAAGCCCATCTGGCAAGGTGGCGAGCCCAAGGGAGGATACCAGGGAGAGCTGACGGGTATCAACACGGCGGTTATCAAGAGCACAAGACTATAGATTTGAATGCATTGGAAAATTTGTTAATAGCGTTAATTATTGGAGTGTTCTTTCACAAATACTTGATTGTTCCTGTGATAGTGGTTGTCGTGTAAGTCCCTACCCCTGATTATCAAGGGCGGGTCGGATTGTGCGTGCGTAGTTGGCCCCGCCAAACTCCACGTTGCAGCTGCGTTGCTTGATGGTGAGCTTCCCTTTAGCAACCTGCAACATCCCACCTTTGACCACAGTAACTCGGCACTAATTAGTGCGAATAACCCCTACTCGATGCCTGCGAACAGGTAACACAGAGAGCTTCCATCATTACCGCTCTCGCGAGCTACGAACCGAAAATGGCCAACTTCGACCCTTCCAAGCTCACCTCGACCTCCCAGATCTTCTCGACGAACCACACCCTCCCCCAGATCCGTGCTATTCACAAGAACCTCCATGTCGCTATCGAAGAGAAGTCGACCCGTCTGCGTACGCAGGTCGGAAGCTCGTACCGCGATCTCCTGGGGACGGCCGATACCATCGTCCACATGCGTGATGACAACGATGTCGTCCAAGAGCTGCTAGGCAAGATGGGTGGTCGTTGCGGGAGAGGTATAATCGGCGCCAAGGCAACAGGTCTTTCCAAGTTTGTGGCGAAGGAGAACAACTCGGAAGCGTCTATTGCTGCGCGGCTACGCTTGCTCGACGCCTGCGTCTTGGTTGTTGGGCGAATACTGAAGGGTGGAGGCGGGTTCGGGGACAACGTCAAGAAGGGAGATAGACTGGTGCTATCAACCAAGGTTCTCGTCCTCAGTCGACTTTTGATCAAAAACCTTTCCGAAGATGCGACCGACCCGAGCAGTCTTCGTGCTATTGAGACGGCCAAGGCATCCATCAGCAAGCTACGACGAAGACTGCTGAGAAACGTTGAGAAGGTCTTCGAGAGGGCGGGTGATGAGACAGAGAGGGAGGATGTGCAGAAAGCGCTCTGCGCCTACAGCCTGGCAACCAGCTCTGGAGCGAGAGATGTGTTACGGCATTTCCTCCATGTGAGAGGCGAGGCCATGGCGCTTTCGTTTCAAGTGGAGGAGAGCAATCGCAAGAGAAGCGCCGACGATGTCATCCAGAGTCTCAAGCTCTACTCCAGAACACTATTGGATGTCCAGGCTCTGGTGCCAGGAAGGCTCTCATTGGCCTTGGCTGGGCTGAAGAACACTCCTCTCTTGGCTGATCCCAGTTTGAAACGACTTGAAGGCCTGCGGTTGGATGTTTACGAGCGGTGGTGTGGTGAAGAAATACAATACTTCACACCGTACATTCGACACGACGATCTTGATGGCAGCCATGCCCGAGAGATGCTATCGGCTTGGTCCGAAAAGGGGTCTGAGGTGTTGCTCGATGGGCTCAAGAAGACCTTGGACACCATGTCCGAGTTCAAGATGATCATGGAACTACGAACAAATGTTTTGGAACTCTGGATCCGAGATGGTGCAAAGGCACGGGGCATTGACCCGTCCGAGCTACAGGATGCCCTGCGCGATGCCATCAACGCACGCATGTTAGCTGTGCTCGACAACAAGGTCAGCAAGCTCCGCCTAGTCGGGTCCGAGGTTTCTGCAGCTCTAGGACGATGGAAAGATGGCATTACGGATGAGCACGTTAGTATCTGGGACGAAGAAGGTTACGATGCAGCTCTCGCAGGCGGTGCCGCGCCTTTCGTCCAGGAGGTCGTGTCCCGACTCTACGGCCGAAACGACGCCGTGTCCAAGGCGGCGCATTGCTACAAGTCATGGTACCATGTAATAGACGACGTCAAGGATGTGGTGGAGCAGCTCAGGAAGCAGCGCTGGGATAATGACTATGATGAGATTGAGGACGAGGAGACGATCGAATCCAGACAAAAGCTGCTCAGCAAAGATGACCCGCAGATGTTGCAAGAGAAGCTCGACACGACTCTCGACAGGTCATTCAAGGAACTCGAGGACCAGATCCAGAAGCTATGGGATGAACGGGCTGGGTCAGCGCGGAACGGCAAGTTGGCCATGTACTTCCTCCGTGTTCTCAGAGACATCCGCCATCAACTGCCTCAACGCCCGTCGATCAAGACCTTTGGATTGGCCATTGTGCCTTCGCTCCACGAAAAGGTCTCAGTGGCAGTGTCATCGCCTGCGCTAGATGAGTTCTCTACTCACGGGGTCTCCCAGCGAGTTGTGGCTGGGCGCCCACTCTGGGAAGGGGAGCCGGCCTTGCCTAACCAGCCGTCACCAGAACTCTTCCAGTTTCTTCGATCCTTGTCGTTGGCCATGTCGGAAGAGGGCGTGGATCTGTGGACCAAGGCCGCTACGTCTGTTCTCAAGAAACATTTGAGTCAACGGCTCTGCGAGATGTGGGATGGTGCCCTAGCAGAGATTTCATCTCAGAAGGACACACCCAAGGAGGAGCCTACTAAGGACGACGGTGATGACGATGACGACGACGATGATGAGGAAGAAAAGGAGAAGGATAGCAAGGACCAAACACCCGGCCTAACCCCTGAGCAAAAGACAGACCTCTTCACCCAATGGCTCTTTGACGTTGCTCTCCTAAAGCGATGCATTGGCAGCATAGGGGAGACGAGCGATGCTCTCCAAAATCTTGAGGACAAGATGTACGAGCATTCCAAACTGGACGATGAGGCAGCACGACAGCGACTCACCAAATCGGCCAACGAATTTTGGCAACGAACCCATTTGTTGTTTGGTCTGCTAGCATAGGATATGGACGAATAATAAATGTTAGATATAACGAAGTCTTGAGAACTCTATCTTACTCTTTCATAAACTAACAAGGCTCGCACTCTACGCACAAAGATGATATGTATCTCAATATGAAAGAAGCTTTCCTCACAGCTTGTGTCTCTTGGCACCGCTTGCAAGCTTTGCAAACTCCTGCTGCGGCACCCCCGTGAGGAACCTCTCAAGACCGGCAAACACCTCGTGTACATTCTGATTATGCATGAGTTCCATCTCAGGCCTCTTGATGAGCTTCTTGATTCCCGTCAAGCTATCCCCAACTAGATGCTCACCCAACCTCTCATCAACCTCCTTCAACACCCTCTCGTTAAACTTGACATCATCCGCCTCGTCAAAAATCTCATTAACAAATCCACATCGCTCCAGTTGCTCAGCCTTGATACGACGACTCATCAACAACGCCTCGTTCGCGCGGGCAGGTCCAAGACGGAGTACAAGAGCCCGCGATGCACCACCCTCGGCGACGAGACCGATGGATGAGAAGGGTGTGAGGAGGAAGGCTGAGGGCGCGCAGTAGATGAAGTCGGCGTGGGCGACGAGGGCTGCTGTGAGGCCTACGACGGGTCCGTTTAGGCCTACGACTAGAACCTTGGGGTGCGTCGCGAAGGCGTGGGTGATGTTGAGGTTGAAGGCGACAAAGGTTTGAAGCCAGGTCTTGTGCGAGTCCTTGCCCGAGGGTGACTCGCGGGTGAATGTTACATCAGCTCCTCTGTGGTTCGTGTTAGCTTTGAATATCTATGTGCAACTCTAACTTGTGTTGCCATTGTTAAACTGGAAGGGCACTTACGCGGAAAAGTAACGGCCCTTGGCTAGGATGACGGTAATAAACACCTCATCGTGGGTTGCGACCTCTCGCATCTTCTGGGCAAGATCATAGTAATGAGCTCCGTTCATGGCATTCAGCTTGCTCGCATTGTCAATAGTCAAGACGGCAACGCGGCCGCGATACTCGAGTGTTATGATGGATTCGGCCGACATTCTTGATAGACAATGAATAACTGAAGCTTGAAAGGATGACAATGTAAGAGATGGGGGGATGATGAGTGAGATTGAATGGAAAGACAAGTCATCAAACAAGGAGAGAGAGAGAGAGAGAGAGTCTTACTCAGTTTCTCTCTTTATCTGTAGGGTAACGGAACATGGGGTCTCGCTCAATGACACCCGGACAAGGATTCCCCACAGTCCGCACCGAGGAGCCTCGGCCTGTTGTGGGTCCTAGAGCCGGAGTTCCCACGGCGAGGAAGGTGGGCAATAGATTCAGCACAATTGAGGAAAGAGGAACAATTCTTGGATACTACGTCTCAAGAGCTTCAAATAAAGGCATTAAATGCCTTTTCAAATCACACAACCAACTCCATTTACCAAAGGCATACCCTTTAGGCAAGCCCGAGCATGCAATTTTTCTATCTTCATCAAAGAGTAAAACCGCCACCAAGACCCCTCCCCACCTCTCTCTCCCTCTGCACCACCACATAAACCTTTGCAGAAAATACCTTTGCAGAAGATTCCTAACGACGCTTGGGAGCAATGTGCCTCTGCTTGGGAAAGTTGAGCGGCAGGGACAGTCTCGCAAGGTGGACCGTCGTCTTGGTGTCCTTGTTGCTCACGGGCCTGACGCGGCCTCCAATCTCGTGGAAGTAGCCGTTCATGCTCTTTTGGTCAATCTTGAGGTCGTCTCGCAGGTTCTGCGTGTCCACCTCAAAGTTGTCGACGATGGAGGCAAAGACGCAGCAGTGAGTCATCAGCAGGTCTATGTGGAACTTGCGCATCTCGCCCCGGTCAGAGAACTTGCGCCGGATGCTCTCGATGACGGCCTCGGGCGCCGGCGCCAGAGCCTCCCTGAGCTTGTCGCGGGGCGGTATGGTTCTGGTGCCCCGAGCTTTGCCGGGCTTGCTGTGGAGGTAGAAGAGGAGGACGAAGAAGAAGTAGCGTAGCACGCGGAGTCGTGTCACGGCCTCCTCGTTGCCAGCCACCCGGTTGACGCGCGCCGCAACAAAGCGCGAGGGCACCTGGATGCTCTCCTTGTGTTGCACCTTCTCCTGCCATTCGCGGACGGGCACAAGGTTGAGGATGTCGGCGCCGATAATCTTCTTGGGGTCGTAGACGTCTTGGATCTCGGTCGCGTCCACGTTCGCGACGGGCACAGGCTTGGCCTCGTCCACCACAGCCTGTAGCTCTTCTCGTGATGCCATGGTCGATGTGACTTCTCCGACTGAGCTGAGCATGGCGCGAGCTGCCGCATCGATCTTGGTAGGCGCATCTCCCGCCTTCTTCTGAGGCGCGATGGCGTTGAGGACATTCTCCTGAATAGCCTTCTTGGCCTTCTTAGTACCAAATGTCTGACCGAGATCCGTCTTGAGCTCCATCATGGTCTGTGTCAAGTCAGTAAAGTGCGCCATTAGTAAAATCGCATCACGGGCGTACCTGTTTAGCATCGCGCTCGCCCATAGCAGCAGCCGAGGCCTGCTTCGCGCGCACGGCGCCCCGAACCGTCATCTTCTTGGCCTCCACCACCTGGAGCTTGCCGGTCTTGGGATCATAGATGCCGAGGAAGTGGTTCAGTGCAGGCTTGGCTCCCCTAGGACCCTCCGCCTTGACTGTGTAGTCTAGACTGCGATGCGCCGTCGAGTGTAGCAAAAACTCCTTCTCGCCTGCCGACTTGGGCTGCTTCGTTTTTGACTTGGCGCCATTCTTAGGCGCATAGGAGTGGAAGGGAGTATTTTTCGCTAATTCGAAGCCCGGGACGGTAGCTATCAAGAACCAATTAGTACTGCGTGGCTCGCGATCTCGAGACGACGGTGGTTGGTACCTATGACGGGCGGGCAGAACTTGGGTCGGAGGACGGAGGAGACGGTAGCTGACGAGGGAGGCGCATCGATGGCGACCTTCTTCTTGGGCTTGGCCGCGGACTCGCCGCTCCTCTTGCGCTTCTTGTTGCTTTCCGAGGCCATGGTCAGGTCAATTGTGCCGACTTGACTTCGTCGCTGGAGGATTTGATCTCCCAGAGGTGGGATGGAGTTTGGCTGGAGATCAAAAAAATTTGGGCGGGCGGCAGAAAACGGGGAGCCCGCTGTTTAGCCGCCCGAGGTGAAGGCGGTGACAGCTGTGAGGAATGGAAGGAGGTCTCATGGGCAGGCACTACAGAATGCGGGGAATTTTGGAAATGCGATTGTGGATGAGGGTGTCAATTGTTTCTGTTGAAGCTGTGTGTTCTCTAATTCCACTCAGAATTGATGATATAACATAATTCACTTCATTGTGGCGAGATGAGAATTGAATCTGTGAACCACTTTATGCTTCTGCAGCTTCGAGTGCGCCCCACCAACCTCGCAAGTTGCACTGGTGGTGCGAGTCTGTGTGACGTCGACCCATATTGAGCTGATGCTCAACACCAAACACAGGTTGCTTCCCAAATCATGATGTAGAAAGCCAATTCGAATCCACCGGGTCGTTTGGACCTTGAAGACATTCAGAGACACGTTCATGGGCCGAACACAAGCTCTGCTGCATCTAGCTCACACGCACAAGCTTGGAGCTTGGATCGACGTCACGAGGGCACAAGCACAGAGCAAGAAGCGCACACATTCGAAGGTATTTTTCGTCCTTTTTCATTTAACGTTCATTCACGTTTAGTGCATCGTCTTTGCGAGCATGGTGATGGTTCGACCCTAAACACCGCCTTTGTTCCCGACCGTCCAAATTGTCAAGTTCCCATCCCGTCGTAATGTCCCATGTGACCGCCAACAACCGCTCTTGTGCGGGGTTCTGCCACCCTGACGTAGATCCCCAAAGTCAAATCCCCAGCTCCGTTGGTCGCGGGGAGAGATCCCAAAGGCGTCACGGACGGTGAGCGCCCAGCTTCGGCTGCTGGTATCGTTCAGGCGCGTGAAGTCGTAACATCATGAGAGATGAGTCGAGTCAGGTTGAAGTGCGAGTTGTTTACTTGCTGTAAGGGCATAGTCAGTAAATGCGAATCGCATCGACGGCGGCGGCAGCAGGGGAAAACTCACGATCGAGCTCTCATCTTTCTTCTCTTGCGCTTAAGGCGGCGAACCCGCTTCTTTCTCCATTTGGCTCTCATCTTGATCGACGATGCTGTCGCAGACTGTTAGCAGCTGAAGTGCAAATGCGCATCGCCGCAAGCAAGTAGCTTAGGACGGGCAATGAGCATGACTCAGTACCTGTCCCAAGACAAGCTTGGGCCGGGGTCGCGTGTACTTACTCTTTCGTGGATGAGAATCGTGGTGGGATGAGGAACAACTTCTGGTGCTGCGCGGGGAGATTTCAAGAGCTTTTGGGAGGTCATAGGTAGGGCACACAACCCCTCGTGGTCACGTGGGGAAATACCACCACATTTGTGGGTGCAGACAGTGACAGATGCACAGTGCGCGTCAAACACACTGTAATGCGCACAGTGCAGCTTGCCTCGAGGCAGGAGCAGAGGGAACAATTATCTGAATCGGGGTCGAGAGAATCGAGGACAATCAAACAGGATCTCAATTGAAGACCTTACTCTCGCACGCAAGTTGCAAAAGGTCAACTCAAATCTTGACCTCGCGCTTCTTTGCCTGCGATACGAATTCTACTCCTTCAACAACCCCTGCAGGCCACTTACACGACTCGATGGATCAACATTGAGACTTGTGAGACTCAACATGGACTACGAACAACAGGATCGAGCGCCATCACCAGGCTCTCCAGCTGCCTACCTTCATCTCGTAGACAGCCGAAGCACTCATCAATCTCAGAGTATGCCCTCTTTTCCCACTTCACGAACTGCCCTTCTCCACCACGAGTGGCTCCTTCTAACTAACTTCATAGTACTGCTTCCACTCTGGCACAAAGACATCTTCAAAATTGGGCGAGACCCTAATTGCAAGTGAGATTCTCCCGATGTCATCTGATGGAACTTTACTCACATTTGCAGCACGTTGGCGATCGACGATGATGCTGACTTGATGGTCTCTCGAAACCACTGTGAAGTCTATGTCATCGAGTACGAACCAACCGTCAACCACATTTACGTTCGCGACAGAAAGTCATCCAATGGGACATTCGTCAACGATCATCTCATTGGTCGTGGCTCAGAGATTACCGCTGGATACCTACTGCAGGATGGCGATATGATCGAGATTCGACCTTACTAGAAGTTCACAGTCGTTCAAGAGCATGCCCCTCCCCGTCATCAACTAACCAGTCTGCAACTTGAGGAGTGCGAGGTATGTTTTATTGGATGTCTCTCGTTAAAGCCTCACCTGACATGGTTGCCGCAGTTGTTTGCGCATAGGTACCAAGTCACTGAACGCCGTCTCGGCCAAGGGGCAGAAGCTGCCGTCTGCTTGGCGAACGAGGTCTGGACTGGGAAGCAATTGGTCTGCAAAATCGTCAATCTCGACAAGATTCAAGGAAAGAATGCTCAGGAAGACATTCGACGCAAGTTCCAAGAGGCCGACATCTTGCGCCAGTTGCGACATGTGAGTACTCGTTCTTACACATAAGTCGCATTGCTAACTTGACATAGCCCAACATTCTGCCTTATGTCGATGCTATCACTTCTCCGCACACCCTGTAAGTAATACTGTACTCATCGAGATATCATTGATCTCACAAGATATAGCTATACCTTCACGGAACTTGCCTCCGGGGGCGATCTCATGTCCTTCTTGTTCCGCCATGGGAGAGTTAAAGAGTTTGACGCACGAATCATTATTCGCCAGGTAGTTCGTGGGCTTTGCTACCTTCATGAGAAAGGCATCGTTCATCGTGATCTCAAACCGGAGAACATTCTCTTGGCATATTCTCCCAAGATTGCATACCATCGGGTCATGCTCTCCGACTTTGGTATTTCGGCTATTCATCACTGCAACAGAATGACTACCAATGCCGGAACGACGGCATACCAGGCACCGTGAGTTTATTGCATGAACTGTCGAATGAAGCTAGTATCTGATGACAAATAGGGAGTTTACGCGAAGCGGGCAATCTCACACGTCGGCGGTTGATATCTGGTCGTTGGGAGTCGTCACTACCATCCTCCTTGCAGCTGAACAACATGACGAAGACCTCAGTCGAATGGATGACAACGAGATTGAGGGATACATCCGCGTTCTATTCCACAGCTTGCCGCGTCTGCCATCGCTGGATGCGTATGACTTTGTCTGGATGTGTCTTCAGAGAAACCCATCGGCGAGAATGACGGCCGATGAGGCGCAAGAGCACGAATGGATGTGTACTCCATTGAAGCATCTCAAGTTCTTTCGAATGCTTGACAAGAGGATCATGTCTAACTGGAAGCCTCAAAGCAAGCTGAAGCCAATGCCTTGGGAGCTGCCATCACTGGTTAAGACTGGCCCACCTACGCCGACGAGAGAGCTTGGGTCTTCCAGTCAGTACTTCACGGGAACGCCGGTGCGAAGCAAGAGACAGGCCGACGAATCGACTGTTGTTGATGAAGAAGGTCTCGCTCAACAAGGCGTTGACAGCAAGGGCGATGGAGTCTCGTCGCCTTTTGTGATGCCAGCTCGCTCATCACGTTCAAAGGGTACAAGCCTCAACAGGGAGAAGAAGAAAGATGCCAAGTCCGAGAGTCTGCAGCCACCATGGCATGGGTTCCTCAAGCCGGAACATCCAAGACATGCCGAGGTGGGAGAGAAGCGCAAGAGAATCCCCAGGATCAAGGTCCACGGCACCGAACTGCATCCACTGCCTGGACTGGCCAGACACTTGCCGCGGTCTGTCAACCATTTCCATCGGGAGAATATCCTCCTGGAACTTCAGAGATCCAACTCCAAGTTTCTCGTTGACGAATCTTGCTCTATTCCAAGCACCCCTCTCGAGATGCTTGCAGGACCAGTGCCAGCTCCATTGAGCCCCAAGAAGCGAAAGAGCACATATGATGCAATGGACAAATCGGCCGGAAGAGATCAGCTGGCTGTGCCCAAGATTCAGTTCTGCTGAGGCAGAGGCACTTTGCTGAGGCACTGACACTTCTACAAATGGGTTTACTTTGAGGGATTGGGAGTTTTGATGTTTAACTGGGTTTACGGGTGTTCTCGAAACAACCACCCACCATGGGGAACAGGAACAGGAACGGGGCATTCTTTTTCTCTTCAGGGCGTTTAACGGATGAATTTCACATCAAGGATCTGGGGGCATCAAGAAGGATCTGAGGAAGCGCGATCATGGAGATGTACCCGGGAAACAGGTTTATGAATCTGGCGCGATGCTCTCTTTGGCCCATGTACCTATGGATGGGAACTGGGGTTAATACAGACAAACAAAAGGTTGCTATCTACATGATCATCACCACTCAGTAAGTCCATCCTTCAAAACGTTCCACCAACCCTTGGGTTGATACTCGTCATCCCCCACATTCTCAGGCCTGTCATTCTCATGCCACTTCGGAAGTGGTAGGATACATTTACTCTCTTCAATCCTTGCCATCCACATCTTGGCACACTCAAGTTGATCCTCTCTAGAACCATGAGTATACCTCCAACACGTAGGATCATAATCACCTTCCTCATTCAACCAATCCCACATGGTAAGACACCGATCCCCGTTCCTCTTGCACCTCGAACAATCTTCCTTTGTCGGACTTCGAGAGGCTGCGGGTCCGTAGCTGAAATTGAGCGTTCGCGAGCATGGGAGACCTCGGGCTTTGCACTGGAGACATGGCCATCTCTTTGTTGGCTTGGGTGGCTTTATAGGTCGTACGTGACGATGGACGGCTATCAAGCTCACGGGCATACCATCCATGTATCGTAGAGGACCGTTCTGCTGTCGAAAGTACTCGATGCTGATCCACCCATCAAGACGGGATTCAAGATCCGTCATGCGTTGACAATATCCCTTCCACGTCTCACCCTCAGCACGCTTCAACCCAAGTCCGACGGTAACCTCCTTCTCCACCTCATCATCCATGAAACGATCAATCTCGGTCCACGTGAGCTTCTCAATCGGGTCCAACTCGGGTCGACGGTAGATGTACGGCGTAGGCTTTTCTAGCATGCGTAGCATGGCCTCTCTCGCCTCGCCTATCTCCCTTGCTGCTTCACGGATAGGCTTCACGGTGATCTTTGCGTCTTCTTCGTCTTGGAGGCGGTAGTATTCTGCTACTCTTCTGTCATGCGCTTCTTCGCGTTGACGGAGGACCGTCTTTACACGAATGGAAAAGACTAGTTTGACCATGGTGAGGAGGTTAGGGGGCGGTCGAGGGGG
>NHTE02000021.1:597224-686891 GCA_002168265.2 Fusarium euwallaceae
GGGGTTGATCGTGTCCTTTTTGCTGGGCATGATGTATATTCTGGGAGTAGGCTTTAGTTTGAAAGGTTGGGGAGTCAACTTACCAGGTTTTCTCTTTATAGGGGAGAGGCAATGGATAAAATGTGACGTGGCCATGAAACTCATGTGTGTTGGTTTATATGCGAGGTGAATTTTATTGGTGTGGGTTCAAGTTGGTGAACAAGCTTGAGCTGTACGTTTCTGCAGCAGAACAAAGAAGTTGGATGCAATCTTTAATGTGAATGATCAATGCAGAAAGCGGACAAGGCAGAAACACCCAGTGACTCAAAATCGTGATCACTCTTGAGCTGGTCAAGTTCTGACTGTACATGCAATGTCATATTCCACGTACGTAAAGGGCTGTTCGTTACCATCAGCTTCCACCGAAACAGTCACCATGAACCAGATATCATGACCCAGATTTCCAACCTCGGAAACCTAGACGTTGTCATTTTTTTGTTCTTTGGGAATACCCATGTCCCTATACATCTTCCATATCGTAACACGAATGAGAGGCTTCTCCCTAGCCAATCCTTGCACCTGGGACGGCGTCAAGCACCGCCATGAATTTGCCAACACAAACAGAGATGAGTTGTCATCTCTAGCAACCAACCCTGGAAGCACCTGGAAATGCCTAGTAGCACATCTTCTTTGTCCTCCTCATAATCTGCCTTGCCACGTATGGCAAGGCCCCCATGTCAATAGGCCAAGGAACGACTTCCAGGGCTTTCAATATTTCCACACTGAAAGCAATACGAGCAGCAACTGAAGTGAAAAGGAATCCAGAAACGCCCTCCAATGAGATCTCTCCGTCCAATGCCTAACTAAATCAAATCAAAACCAAACAAAACAATACCAAACGCCCGCTCCATATGGATAGATCCTATACCTAGGTATACTCGGTGACAATCTGCCGGTCTGCTTCTGTGAGCCGCAGGCCGAGCTCCCGTGACGCCCTGAATCCCAAATATGATGGCGAGTAACACATGTAAACCCATAGATAGGGTTCTCAGAATGGTATGATGGATATCGTCGTGTATTTCATGGTGCTTCGCCATCACTTCGTCAACCTCGTAACTTACGAGGATGCGTGTGAAGGAACGCTGCGTGGTGTCACATCGCCGCTTCGTCGGCGTGGTGCCTGCTGGTAGGCATGTTGAACATGGCTGTTGGCCTCTGCAATCATCTGCTTCTTCTTACGAACAGCGCCGAGCCGTCCAGTGATCATCTTGATCACTATCCATCTGTTAGCTCCTAGTTCTGAAACAGCCACTCGAAGTATCACTTACTCTTTCGGACATGAGCCTCCTCGTCACTGTCAAGCTCACCGCCATTCATTTCCCTGACAGCGTTGTCGGCTTCCTTGCCCGTCGACAGCTTCCTCTTCTCCATCTGAGGATCCTCATCACTGTCCAGTACCGCCTCGAGCATGCGGATCGCAGTAATGTACGAAATCTCACAACCGCCGAGATTCTCGTTGGTGACTTCATCAATCGCTGCCGCACGGCTCATCTCAAGTGCCCGATCGTACATAAGCTTCTCAGCGCTGATGCCAGGCGTCAGATAAACCTGCTTCATCGTCGATCCCGCTGTAGAGGCAATCGACTCGGTCCCGTGGTTTGACGGGTGACTCGGGTGGTCCTCAGGTAGTTGCTTCTGTGCGTCCATGAGCTTTAGACGGACAACCTCCGACTTCTCCAACACCTCGTTGAAGCGTTGCCGAACCCATTGCACTACGGCATTGATACGCTGTACAACAGTCTGAGCTGTCGCTGCTGATAGACCCGTACCCGGTTCTCCTCGACTCTTCTTGGACCACCAGAGACTCGCTATGTCCATGGCTCTGGCGAGGAGTGTGAGCGACTTCACATATAGGACAAGGGCCTCCTCTGACAGCGCAACAATGGCTTCGACCGTGAGGCCTTCTTCTTCCGTCACCATCTGCTCAGGTTCAAGACCGCCCAGTCCATGATCTGCCGACGGCGCCAGAGGGACAAGCTGCTTATACTTGACCTCGGCGAAACCATACACACAATCGCTTCGTGTGGCAAATTCTTCGATGGCCTGCGCGGCTCGTCCATCTTCATCGGTGCTGTGGGTGCTCTTACCGTCACCGAGCAATCCGGCCGATGTCTGTGGAGTCGGATATGCCGGAAACGCCTGGTAAAGTGGGGGAGATGGCCCCTTCTGGCCTCGTCCAGGTGAAACCTTGAAGCCAAAAAGGCGGAGGCTGGCATCCTGGATAGCCTTGGAGATGGCGCTTGAGGCCGATCCGGGACTGGCGGAGAGCGCCTTTTCATAGGATGACCTCCGGTCGTGCCGCCCCTGAGTTACCAAGGCGGTACGTGAAGATGGAGTCGGAACTGCCCCTGTTGTCGAGTTGGGTGCTCCTTGCTGCGTGTATCGTCGAGCCAGGGGTCCAGATCTATGCGAGCCATCGCCCATCTTCTCATTGGCCGCCAACTCATCAGCGAGGGCGTTGACCTCGACGTGGCGCCTCTCAACAACAACGTATTCTCGCTCCAGGGCGACATCCTGAGCTGCTTTTTCCTCTTCTGAAATTGGCGGATTGCTTGATGCTCGGCCCCTGCGCGCCTCTCTCAAAAGAGACGTGGGTGGTGAGACCTTATCACGACCAGATACCCGGTCCTGAAGGCGTGCTTGGTTGGGTGCCGATGCTGCATGATGAGGCATAGGACGACGGATGCCCAAGCCCTCTGCGAGTTCACGAGGAGAACTGCCAACCACCCGATGGCCTTCAGTCGTTTGCCGAGGGTATCGACCTTCGCCTGGGCTTCCTACTTGTGGCGACCTTGGATGACGTTCTCTGGGTGACCTGGACGCCACGGCTTCTCGTGGTGATTCTTGCCCGGTATGTCGTGGGCTGCGTGATGATGATGAAAGTCTCTCCCTCTGATGAATTGTCTTCAACTCCTGAGGTTCCAGCTCTTCTTCTTCTTCTTCTTCTTCTTCGGGAGGGGGGATATCATCCTCCACCAGGCCGGGAATTGGGCTCGTAACGACAGGATGGTTGAAGAAGTTCTCAAAGCTGATGCGCTCGACCGGACTTCGCTTGAGCAGACTTCTAATCAGCGCCTTGAGGTCAGCACTGATAGTTACCTCCCTCGGGAACTTGATAACATCCTCAGCGCCCTCGATCTTTCTCAACAATTCGACATGGTTTCTAGCCCGGAACGGAGGACGACCTGTGCTCATTTCATAGAGGACCGTTCCCACAGACCAAAGATCGGCTTTCGCGTCATATCGCTCGTATCGGAGAATTTCTGGGGCCATGTACAGGGGGGACCCACAGAGCGTATCAGCTAGGGAAGTGGAGGGGAGCACACGGGCGAAACCGAAGTCGGCGAGCTTGAGCATGGGAAGGGATGGGAGGCCAGCGATGGGGATCTGTGAGCCTTGGCCAGCCTTCATGACCGGTCGACCTCTGTGATCCCGGAAGGCCTGTGAGGGCAGCAGTAGAAGATTTTGGGGCTTGACATCGCGATGGACGTAATTCTTTTGACGCAGGAACTCGAGAGCGCTGGTTAGTTGCTTCAAGAAATGTCGAATAACGACTTCGTGAAGACCAGAATTTGGTGCGCTGGGATACTTGCGTGCCATATCATGAGTGGCAGGGTGGGTGGCGAGCTTCTCTCGCTTCTTGATAAACAATGACAAGTCTCCAAGCTCGCAATACTCCATGACGAGGTTGATATGTGTTGCTGACTCAAGACAATCATGGAGGGCGACGATGTGGGGATGGCGTAATGTCTTGAGGATTTGGATTTCGCCATATAGGTTCTCTCTGAGCTTCTTGTTTAGCCGTTCTAGCTCGACGGATTTGATGGCGACGGCAGCTTTGGTTTCCTATTCGATGAATATTTGTCAGCTACTGATAGGAAATGTAATAGATGAAGGGGTGTTTCGAGCTAAAGTCCCCGTGATACCGAGTTGATGACTGACAAGTTACCAAGGTGATGGAGCTGCACCAACAAGCAGCGCAACAGCAACATGGTGCAATGACGGGGGAACAGGCTGAGGAGACAAGGAGAGCTTGGTCGTACCTTATGCCAGCCCAGATACACCTGGGCAAAGCTGCCTTTGCCAATCTCGGAGCCAATGTTGAACTGTCCTACGGCACGTCCGCTCGACTTCCTGGACCCCGAGGAGGTGGAAGACTCCTGTGGGCCCGCCATGGCTTCCTGTTGGTGTTGTCGATGGCAGGAAGACTGTCGAGCTTTGTTGTAGCCCTAAGGCCTATAAGATTCGGAAGACGTCGGCCGCAGATGAGGTCGTCATGTAATCGATGGGATGGGGAGTAGTTGGGAGAGCTGAGCTCAGATAGAAGACACGAGAAGGAGGCAGAGCGGTCGGGGGGATGATTATCAACCGGATCGAAGGTGCCAGGTACGGGGCAGAGCTGGCAAGTGTAGGCTGACAGTTGATGGACAAGCAAGCAGTCGGTGAGGACGAAGGTTCCTCGCTTGGATGGATGGCCGAGGACGGATGGGGGAGAGACGACGGGAGAGTAGCGCAAAGGCACCTGTGTAGGTAGGTGCAGCTGTAGGTATCCGAAAGGGTGGACCGGACTTGACTCGGTGCGCGCCTGCACTGCAGTATCGAGCCAAACACAAGCGTTAGTGGATGGTAGAACGAGACGAGGTCGAGGCCGAGGGCGAATGCGAGGACAAGAAGGATAAGGTAAGAGTGAAAGTTTGAGGAGGGTGGAAGAGGTATGAAGTTCTGGGGGATGCGTGTGACAGTGACAGTGATGGTGACGGCACAGCGACGGCGATCGCGGCCTTGGTCGGTATGATCTAATGATTCTATAGCGAGCGACAAGGGCGAGAAGCAGAGCCGGGAGACGGTGGCCGGGGGGGACCTAGACCTAGCTCGCTAGGGTACTTGCTGCTGGTGCGGTGCTTGGTGCTTGGTGCGACAGGATAGGATAGGACAAGATGGGAATAGGACGCGCAGGACGGATGAGATGGGGGCGGGCAGGTGACTAACACGGAAGGGAAGGGCGTCTGAGGCGGTTCGAGGCGTTGGCGGCCGGCGCGATACGAGAGTTGGCCGTTGACCTGAGTCGAGAGCTTGAGCGAACGACGAGCTGGAGGGTTCGGAGAGCGTGATCGGAGGCGAATGGTATCAGTCTGGAGGCGGATGGGGCGGTTAGACGACGCAAAAAGAGAAGAAGCAACGAGCGGTGACTCGGACGGTAGGTTGCTTGATGGATGTTATCGTCCACGTCCACTTTGCCAGAGAAGAGCTAGAGTCTAGAATTATGCAGGTCGATTATTCGTAGGGAGCCCGGGGGATGATGGATGGAGGGATGGCCACTGCGCTGCGCTGTCTGCACTGTCGCTGCTGCTTGGGGGTTGCTGAAACGGGTTTGGGTTGTGTGCGAGAGAGACGACGGGTGGAGGGTTGCGTTGCGTCACACACACTCACACATCCACGGGAGCGGCAACGGAGGCGGCTGTGTTAGAAGGGACGAAAGAGAGACAAGAGTTTAAAAGACAAGGGAACCCAACATAGAAAGAGGAGAAAGAAAGAGAAGAATCAAGGTTTCGACGAAGCTTGAAAAAAGAAGTGCCTCAAGACAAAGTTGATGGATACCTAGACAACAAAGTAGACTCTGCACCCGCAGGCTGACAATCCGTGAGTGACTGTGAACTGTACTGAACTGGAGCCCCCCCAGCCGGGTTTCTAGAAGGGCATAATCAGGATGGGGGATCCATAATGGGGCCCAGGGCTGGGATGGAGGCTTTGAATCGATCAATGGATAGGGTGGACACGCCTGCACCTGCGGAAACAGAAACGCAACGCGACCACCTAAAAGTACCTAGGTAGCCCACGAGTACCTCTTTAGCGCGTCCACCCATGGAAGGGAACTGCCGCAGCGCAGCAGGCGTCAGAGGGGTCCTGGGGCTTGGGCTGGGCTGGCTGTCCGGGGGGGGCGACTCAACCAGGGGGTCACACCAAGCCTGGGCGCGCATGGATTGAGGTGGGCCAGCAGTACGTAGTAGCATTGCATCCAAGGTCACGACCCGGTGGACGGGTACTTTAGATTTGTGTGGGAACAAGACCCGGGGCGAAAGTATCTGGGTCATGTATCCTGTCCGCCTGCAGCGTACACAGAGCCCAGGGCTCCATCGCTTTGGAAGGACTGGAAGGGGGTGGGAAGCTACCTAGGACGCAGGCTCACGCAGGGGATCGTGGAGTGTGGTGGACGGAGCCTCCAGTCAGTCCCCAATGACTTGAACGCCCTGGTGACTTGTATTTTTTCCCTCTCTCTCCATCCCAGAGATCCTGTCGAATAGAAGCAACTCTCTAAGCGAACAAAAGAACCAGTGCCAGCTTTGCGGGGGGGCACAGCCAAAAAGCAACTGGTATTGATCCCTTTTGATCGACCCCGTGATACACCCAAAGCAGGAGTCCCCCCCATCCATGCCATGCCTCGGACCAGGATTCAAGGGCGACAAGAGCCGGCCAGGCTGGGGGAGGCAAGCGAACGAGTGAGTCAGTCATGTCAGCCAGCTAGCAGCAAAACAGAAAACAGCAGCCGAACCCGAAGCAGTCATGATGCGTGATAGGACGGAAAGTGACAGAGGCTAAACCACCTTGGTTGAGCTAAAGTCAACACTGCTTCGTCGAAACATTGCGAGTACGCTGGGTGCCTTGAGGCAGAGTTCAGTTGTTGCCTGACCTGGGATAAAAAAGAGAGATGCCTTGTGATGGGGAAAAAAGATGAATGATGATGCCTTGAGACACTGGGCCTCAGGCATTTGTTTTTTTCCACTTTGTGAGAGAAGGAAGGAAACATGCATGGCTTTCCCCCCCTTTATTCGAGAGTCAAAAGTCACGGCATCCCGTCATCGGTCTTGAAAGCCTCAGCTAGCCTTGTTTTATGAACTTGACACGAGGGTTTCATTGGATTCCAATCCGTCTCATGGCTTTTCGACTCAGTTACAAGACAGGTACCGAGGTACCTTTTCGGCCCCACCACTCCGGTCACTCACGCGTCCACCTTTTCCGTCCAACCTAAGCTTAACTAACCATGAATGTCATCGCTGCTGTGTGTGCAAGAGGGTAAAAGGCTTCTTTCCCCAGAAAGACCCGTAGTGTAGGGGGATGATGCCGGGTGCTTATCACAGTGACGATGGATACCAACGTTATCAGTTCCCGGACTCTCGCTGCTATCGTCCAGCGACTTCCCCCTTATCACTGCTTCAGCCCGGGTTGGCCAGGTTTCTCCCCCATGGACGCCATGGCCCGCTACGGCGCTACCTGCCACGAGGTACGACAAGCCCGCGCCGCCAAACCAGTCCAGGCCGGGGTAGGAAACATGATCGCCGCCGATAGAAAAAGAAGAAGATAGGACAAGCCCCGGCCCGGGGCAGAACACATGCCGGGCTTTGTTTGTTGATGAAAGAGAGTCCGACTCGTTTTCCCTGTTTACCGCTCACTCCCCGGAGATAGCTCGCTGTACTGTACTTTGCTCTCGCTCACGGAATCGGCATTCAACCGACGGGGTGATTAATGAGCCAAGCCCAGATGGCGAAAACTGGGGAGGAGGAGACTGAAATGGCGTCAGCAGACTCTCACCCGCTCGCAATCACGCACCCACAGCTGATGGCATTCTCGGGATCGGAAACCCGTACTCGCCATTGTCAGTTTTACCCCATGGCCTGACGAACGGGGGGGCAGAAACAGATCCAAACAGCAGCGGCAATCAAATCTGTCTTGTCTTTCGTTATCATGCCGGCCCTGAGAAACCGCATGTTACCCCATCCATGCGCTCCAGCCGAGAGAGAGAGAGAGAGAGAGAGCCCTGCAGATGCCGGTTCCTATTTGGGGAATCCGCTGAGACAAGAGTACTGTAGGACTTTGCTCGTCGACCACCGCGAGATGCGTGAATCATTCTCTTTTTGTCCGTCTGAAGAAGGATGGGTGGGCAGCCTTGAGGTTGTCGGCCATCAATTGGATGGCTAGCAATGGGAGATATCAATGATAGCATCCCCCAATCCACCCATCCCATTCATCGGAGAACGGGGTGAGACACTCACTCTCCATCAGCAATAGATGTACAGGGGCAGATCCAACCAGTCGCTTATCACGCCAGCAGGGCGACAGAGTGTGCAAGAGAGGTCGTGATCTGATGGCGGTATTCTGTTATTGTTGGTGTTCACAAGAAACTCGCCGTCTGCAGAAAGCGGGAAAAAGCCTCCAAAGATCCCGTCATCATTCAACCCGGCTTCGTCATTGCCCGCCCTGATCGGCATCATCATGCCCCTGTTTCTGGCTCTGCCACGGGACGGGGTCGTTGGGGACGACGCCGCATCGGCTTGCTAGACGCCGCTAGGGCAAGAAGAGGGCGTGTGTTGCCTCGTCAACTTTGAAATCACGATGGGTTGATAAAGGGTGCCGTGCTGCGCTGCTTTGTATTAGGTGCAGCGGATTTACCCTCTTGTCTCCTCAATGCACCTATCCGTGGATGGATATTTTGCTTGGCCTGCAATGCAGTGCAACGACTATCTCGTGCTTGCTTACAGTAAGGTTGCCCATCCCATCTCTTTGAGACGTGCGCCCCAGTTTCTCGATCGGATCTACACGATGCAATCGCCGCCCACAGGCTTATTCTCTTATCTCTGACTCTCGTGGTCCTTCCTTTAATGGATTCCACCTACATAGGTAGCGGCGGGATTCAACAACCTCCAACAAACGTTCCCATCACGATAATCCGGCCCCCCCCCCGCCTTTCACATCCATCTACATACATACAGACAACCATCATCATCCCTCGTGTTTCCCTCCCCCCACGCTGCTCCTCACACCCAATACACAATATGCCAAACCAAACACAAGGGGACCAAACGGACCCCAGACTCTCTCCCATTGACCACTCACGCTGCCTCATGCCGACCATCACCTGATGAAGACCGCGGTGCCTGACCGAGACGCCTGTGCACACGTGCATCTACTGGCGACAGGCTCGTCCACGCTTTCAACGCTAAAGAGGCTGCTTTTCTCTCACAAATCAAAAAGAGGACGTGCATATCGGGCGTCCGCGTCCTTGACTCGCTTCTCCTCGCAGCGCAGCTCTGGCGCTTCATCTTTTTATCTCCGCTGCACATCACCACGGGGTCTCAGATGCCAAGATGGCGTCACCTTTTTCTGAGCCCGTTTCAGCCAACAAAAAAACATCCCCCCCCCCATCATAAATGCCTCTTCCTACGGTCTTTTATTCCCGCCATTGTGCTGATGAGTCAAAATCCTTCGTAGGGTTCTAGGTGTAACATACGATTGTAAGAGCAACACCACGACACCTAGAAACTATCCCCATTACTGGCGTCAGTTTTTGCCTGCCCGTGAATGGCCTCATAGCCCACCTCCTGTCGTAAATGACATGCATAGCTAAAGAAAATTCCCCTTGTCCGTTTGTAGGACCGTCTTCCCATGTAGTATTCTTCAGGTAACCCTCCCAAGGCGCTACATCGGAGTGTCACCTTGTTCATCATATGAGGCCCTCAACCACTCTTCAAACCCCCCTCTACACGCACATGTCTCCTTCTTTCCCATACGCCGCATGCCACGCGTTCGTTTCCCCCAACCAAACTGGAACCGAGATATACAGTGCATGAAATTTTTGGCTGCTGCTCGCAACACTTCTGACCCTGCATCTTTTTTTGTCACAGGGGAAAGAAAGAAAGCTAGCTAGCCCCACCATTCAGTAGGCGCGCCGGAGACCCGAGGAATGCACGCACCTTGTTGTGTGTCTGGTCAAATCGGTGGACCACGGACCTCTCGGATGCCGTGGATTCGGGGGTCCCGTAATCGCCGTGTTTCAAGGGCCCACCGATCCGGCGTCCGGCTGCGGGGGGGCCCCTTTTTCTCTTTTTTCCAATCTCGGGAAGAAGACAGTGTGAGACATGATGGGCTTTTTGGCGTCTTTGAAAGTGTAATTGATTGTAGGTTTGTGAATCATCAATTGTCGGCTTGACGCGATCATGATCCTGAGACAAAGGGTAGTAGTAGTAGTCTTGGGGCTCATAGAGGTGTGTCTTTGGTGCTACGGTACCTGGACATTCATTGCAACCTTGATGATGGTTTCATAATGTGCATATTCATCAAGTTGGCTACTCATTATACTACCTATCAAGGTACATTCAAAGCTTGTTTATTAATGTGGTTTGTCATGAAAAGTCCCAAATCACACCGTGATGTTTAGATCAACATAGAACTTCCTCTTGATCATAGCGAGAGATGAAGCCCCTTGGACACTACGGTAGAATCTTCGCATCATGTCATGACACCAAAAACTTAGGAGAATAACTGCATTTTATTTCATCGCGGGCTATCCAACCTGTACAAGGCCAATCGGCCGACTATGGAACTCCCGTTAAAACGCCTTCCCAGAGCATCACCGATGCTGGTATCTGGTATCTATGCAATTCATGTCTCGTCCTCATTCGCTTTTTCCCCCTTGGCATCATATACCTGATTGCCTATGCCTATGCCAAAATGTAAAACACAAAGCTCTTTTTTCTTTCCAATGAGCTCGCGCTCGGATGCGTCTGATCTTTGGTCTTTTTTGTATCTTTCGTTTAGTGACCAGCGGCCTTCTCAACAGTGGGAAGCTCCTTGATGGCCTCGGCGATGATGTCGAGACCCTTGCGGAGCTCCTCCTCGGTGATGACCAGAGGAGGGGCGAAGCGGATGATGTCGCCGTGAGTGGGCTTGGCCAGAAGGCCCTTGCTCTTGAGGAGCAGGCAGAGGTCCCAGGCAGTTCGGCCAGAGGCAGCCTCCTCGTCAATGACAACAGCGTTGAGGAGACCCTTTCCTCGGATAACCTTGAGGATGGGGGTGTTGAGAGCCTTGAGGCCGTCACGGAACATCTGACCAAGCTTCTCAGCCTTGGCAGTGAGGTCCTCCTCCTCCATGATCTCGAGGGCGCGGATGGACACGGCGCAGCCCAGGGGGTTGCCTCCGTAGGTGGAGCCGTGGGTGCCGGGCTCGACGACGAGCATGATCTCCTTGCTGCTGAGGACGCAGCTCACGGGGTAGAGACCGCCAGAGATGGCCTTACCGAGGGTGACGAGGTCGGGCTTGATGTTGGCCCACTGAGAGCAGAGCATGCGGCCAGTTCGGCCGATACCAGTCTGGATCTCGTCGCAGATGAAGAGGACATTGTGCTTGGTGCAGAGAGCCTGGACCTGCTCGAGGTAGCCCTCATCGGGGACAACAACACCGGCCTCACCCTGGATGGGCTCGCAGATGAAGGCAGCGGTCTCCTTGCCGTGGGCCTCAAGAACCTCCTCGAGATCGGCAATGTTGTTGTATCGGATGGGCTTGCCAGTGCTAGGGTTGAAAGCGCCAATGTTGGGGACATAAGGACCGTAGTTGGCCTTGGACTCGGGGTCGACGGAGAGAGTAATGGCAGTCATCTGGGCGTCTTGTTAGTTCTCTGTCTTGGCTTCTAGAAGAGCAATTGACTTACGGTTCGGCCGTGGAAGTTCTCGGAAGCACCAAAGATCCAGGCCTTCTCCTGGGGAACGCCCTTGACCTTGTAAGCCCACTTGCGGGCAATCTTGATGGCGGTCTCGACAGCCTCAGCGCCAGTGCACATGGGCAGAACCATGTCGTAGCCAAAGACGTCGCGGACCTTCTCGGCCCACTTGGGGAAGACATCGTTGTAGAAGGCGCGCGAGCTGAGGGTCAGACGGCTAGCCTGGTCGGCGAGGGCCTTGACGAGCTCGGGGTGGCAGTGACCCTGGTTGACGGCGCTGTAGGCAGAGAGGAAGTCATAGTAGTGACGGCCCTCGGGGTCCCAGACGTTGATGCCCTCGGCGCGGGAGAAGACGACGGGGAGAGGATGGTAGTTGTGGGCGGCGTACTCCTCCTCAATGGCAATGGCCTTCTCGGTGGAAGAGGCGTGGAAGCGAGAGACGGTTCCGTTGGTCTGAGACATGATTGCGGTATTGGAGTTGAAGCGATGTGTGGTTTATGGTCTCTATCAAAGAGACAGGAGCAAGTTCAAAAGTTGAGCGAAAGAATGAAGGTCAAGGTTCAGTTCGCTTGCTTGTTGAGTCTGAAGAATGAAGAGAAAGGAAAAGACACGAATTGAGACGGGAATGTCGAGGCTCTTTAAGGACGGAAGCGGCGAGCGGAACGGAGGCGGAGGTGACGACAAAAAAACCATTCATGGGTCAGCAGATCCAAGATTTCTCACCTTCTGTTAGGTAATTATTACTGCAGAAGCCCCGAGGCCGACGGATTGAGTCGTCTATAGACTATACCCCTAAGTGCAAGTGGGAAGAGCCAACAAGCGTCGGGTGCGGGCGCATTCGCCCATGGAGGTTGCAAAGGAATTGATTGTTGTGACAGGGGGGCAAAGCTCGGCGGAATCCAGGCGGAATAGGATGCCGCCGCCGGCCGGAGGAGGAGAGGAGGAGGAGGAGACGGGAAGCATCAAGAGAATGGGATAACTATGTCATGATGGAGGGTCTGTCTGACTCGGGGACAAGAATCCAAGTGGATGGCTATCATCTGTTTCCGTCGTGTTTAAACAGTGTAACAAGTCTAGACTCCCTTTGCCCTAATAGATTGTCTCGGCAACAAACACACCGCGTTCGGTCTGCGGTGTAGATTTTTCAACACGTCGTCGATCCGGCACAAGAGGCTCTGCCTGATGACAGCAGAATCTGGGGTGAGAGGGGGGGATGATGGAGGATGGAGGGGGGGCCACTTTGACAAGGGTGCAATGTGCTGCCATGCCATGTCATGCAAGCTTGGAGGAGAAGCTAAATTGAATGGTGGCCAATCGAGGGACTGATATTACGAGGAGGCATGATCTGGCAGTTGGAGATTGACTTTGACATTGAGTAGAGACAGATGAATAGTAACTGTAAAATAATCTCTACGGAAAAAGACTCTCTCAAGAGGCTCTCTAGACACTCTGCAAAAGGCCAATGCCACAGATACCATCCCATGTCGTCATGGCTCACCAACAACCAACAAAACCAACAATGATTCCCCTTCCCTCTGCAACGGTGTATCCCTGACCAATCAGGCCATTCCCCAGCTTGGTCGAGCCTCACATCTCAGATCAGATGGGAACCGCCCTCTCTTCCGCCTTTCCCGCCGCCCAGCTCCACAGATAGGAACGCACCCAATAGCTGAGTGAACTTGTTCCGCCTTTTCCCGCCTTTTCCGCCAGAAATGCTCTTAACTCCGCCTGATGCCGCCGACACCCCCGCCTTCGTGGAACGGTAGACGAACACCGTCGTCGTATCCGTGTATCTTGACCGCTACTGTCATAGTCTTATCTCTGTCTCGATCACGAATGTTTACCAGATGAAAGGTATCAAGACTTTTGAATACATTTGAGTCGAGGTCCCAAAGGGGAAATTCACCAAATATTCTAGAACAAGCACTCTCTTTAAAAAACATAGTAGTTTGTCAACTACCTAGGCGCAGAGCTGATCAACTCCAACTCCAACTCCATCCACAAGTGGCCCACAGAACTGTGGCACAACCCAACTTCAAAACACCACCCACCTCACGGTTTTACGTACGATGCTCGCCGGCGGCCAATTTTCTACAAACTTGATTACGTACCGAATTTGGTGACCGAAGCTGAAAGTGTTTTGGATGGATTTTTTCTTTTTCTCTCTTGCCGCGATTAGAGATTGCCCATGCTTTGAGAAGACTGGGGAATGTACTTGATCATCATCCGATTTTGGCCATGATGACGCTGGCACAGATCTTGGGAGTGTAGGATATGGTGAGAGATGCTTTACTAGTGGTCAGACTATGAAGCGATCTTTTTGATTACCAACCAAATCTTACACTTAATTCTGACAACAACCTACACCAATACCAACATGCCTTGTTATTCCAACATACACAGATGTCCCGTGTGTGGTCGTTGGTGGTCGTAGTGGTGTGGCACACCTGTGGCTGGTGAAACCCACCTCGCATCTCTCTGACAACACATGACGATCAACAACTCAACCAATCAACACCAACCTCACACCCTCAAGATGGGAAACAGACCAGCTGTCTCCAAACCAACCAAGGCCAATTGAAGCAGCAGCACCAACAAGTAACAGCTCCATCATGCATTCAATACAAACTACATCATCTCTGGATCGCGCTCGAAATAAGAGGAACCGTCCTGTGTTTCTGCGTGACATTTTCGTCATTCGTCTCATCAATGCTTGGTGGATCGCTACCTTTTTTCAACCTGATGAGTTCTTTCAGTCTCTTGAGCCTGCTTGGGATTTGGCTTTTGGTCCGAGGAGTGGTGCTTGGTTGACATGGGTATGTTTGTTTTCCGTGTCATGACTCTATACCCTCATCTCATGATCTAGAACTTGATCTATCATGACTTTGATTGAGCTGTATCTCTCACTCTACCACTTACACCGTCAACTCATGCTCACTCATAAACCAATCCCTTGCCGTTCACACCCTATACCTTGATCCTTTACATGCATCTCATCATGGAATTCTTCTAACCCCTTCATAGGAATGGCAACATCAACTTCGATCCTCCCTCCATCCCGCCCTCTTCGCCGGTGCATACCTGGCAGCCGATTTCATCGCTAGCCATGTCCTCCCAATGGGCATCCTCCGAGCTGCCATCCTAGTCGCAGCTCCTCGAACTCTCCAAGCTGGCATCGCCGCCCTTGGTGACTGGTACACCTGGCAGCTCGCCGTATCCATCTACGGCGACAATAGCAACGTTTCCTTCTTTGCTGCAAGTTACCTCCCTCCCCTTATTGAAGGCATCTTACTAACACAACCTCAGCTCTTCCTTCAGCTCTTTAACCCTTGGCAATGGTACTGCTCTACTCGTACCTTTTCAAACTCCCTCGAGATGACACTCACTGTCATGGCTCTGTACTACTGGCCCTGGGAACTTCTCGGCGCTGCGCAGACGACAAAGGAGAACCCCAAGCCAGCTCCTGTTCTCCGCAACCTCTGGTCTCTCCGCGCATCTCTCTGTCTCGCCGCCTTTGCTGTTATTCTCCGCCCGACAAATCTTCTCATCTGGGCGACTATTGCGCTGGTCGCTCTCACTAGGATCTCTCTCCAAGGGTCGTCACCTCTTACACCCTCTACGGTGCTTGTCTTGCTGCGTGAGGCTATCTTGTGCGGCTCTCTTGTCCTTGCTATCTCCATTACCTCGGACCGTCTGTACTTTGGCTTCTGGACCTTTCCCCCTTACAACTTTCTCTACTTTAACCTATCCAAGTCCCTTGCCGTCTTTTATGGCCGGAACCCCTGGCACTACTATCTTCTTCAGGGACTTCCTCTCATCTGCACCACCAGCCTTCCCTTTGCACTCCTCGCTCTTTATAAGCCAAGTGCTCATGCCGTCTCGACGAGCCAGCTCAACACTCTCAAGACCCTAGCGTATACCGTCTTCACCACTATTGGCGCTCTCTCAGTCATCTCCCACAAGGAAGTCCGCTTCATCTATCCCCTCCTCCCAGCACTCAGCGTTCTCGCCGCTCCATATGCCGCTTCCTTTTTCACCTCACAGCCCGCACCCACCACCAACAACCCCCGTCCTCGTCCTCAAATCCGCAACAAGTCATACCTCCTTGCTGCCCTGGGCGTCAACATTTTCCTCGCCGGCTACCTCTCCTTCCTACACCAGGCGGCCCCTCTCAACGTCCTCTCGTATCTCCGCCACGAGTACGAGCGTATTCATCCAGACTCGGTAAGGCTCGCTCAAGTCACACGCTTCTCCTCACCTCCAGATGAAGAGGAGGAGCTCTTTGCCCTCTTCCTCATGCCCTGTCACTCTACGCCCTGGCGCTCACACCTTGTCTATCCTGGCCTACGCGCCTATGCTCTTACATGCGAACCACCTTTGCACACTCAGCCAAATACCCCTGAACGAGAAAACTACCGGGACGAGGCCGATCGCTTTTACGACAACCCCATTCCTTTCCTCACAACGGAGCTATTCAGCCCGGCCAAGCCCCTTTCTGCGCCTCGCTACATTGTCGGTTTTGAGGGCATCGAGTCTTGGTTAGATGAGTTTATCAAGACACCAGAAGCACAGGCACTTGGCTTGTCCAAGATCCGCCGTGTTTGGGGAGGCTTCAACGGCTTCTTCAATGAGGATTGGCGACGTGCGGGCAAGATGATTGTCTGGGACACGGGAGTATACGACAGTGCACCACCTGAAAAGGCATAAAGTAGATCTTGAGACACGCTCATATAGCTCTCTCTGTACTAATATTGGTTGTATTTCACAAGAAGCTCACACGTTGGCTATGCCATACACTTCACCAAGCTCGGGACATGAACAATATCATCATTGTTGGATAATTTGAATCTTTCTTTTATAACGACCCATACTCCTTTAAATTGTAACTCCTCCACCCGCTTGAACGAAAATAAGACTCACCTCACACCGGGCTACATTACACACATGTAATCGACTAAAAGGGTGGCAGAAAGGGCGTCCACGGGTCCTGTCGATGAACCCGCCGCCTACATGTCGTCCTCCGTCATCATCGTCCCGTCCAGTTCCTACTCCTTCCTTCCCCCGTGACAAGTTCATAAAGTGGTATCACTCCCATAGCCCCCCATCTCACCTCGACTCCTTTTCCAGCCCAGATTGAAATGTCACCCCCCTACTATTGCTCCTGTTTTGTTGGCTCTGATTGTGGTTGTGGAGGCTGTGTCTGCGGTGACTGTGGCGACTGCGGCGACTGTGGTTGCTCCGACTGTGCCGGGGGTGGCGTAGGCGGTTGCTCAGACACTTGAACCGGCTTTTCTTCCGCCTTCTTCTCTTGTTGCTGTTCAGGCTGCGGCTGGGGCTGATCTTGGTGTTCCTTCTGCTGTGGTGACTGAGGAGCTGGAGTTGGAGCCGGTGCCGAAGTTGGGGCGGGGGCAGGAGCCGGAGCTGAGGTCGGAGCTGGAGCAGAAGTCTGGATTACCGCAGGCTGAGGTGCAGGCGGTGGGACGGATTGCTGCTGTTGAGGCTGCGGCTGTTGTTGAACCTGAGGCTCGGGCTGAGGCTGCGGCTTAGACTGATGCTGAGCTGGAGCCTGGTATTGCTGCGGAGCTGGAGGCTTAGATTGAGCCTGAAGTTGTGACGGCCAGGGCTGCTGCTGAGGAACTTGGTTCACCAGCGTAATAGTAGCTGGTTGAGGAACAGGAGCTGCACTGGGAGTCGGAGCAAACGTCGGGCCAACAGCTGCTGCAATAGTTGAAGCAACGGCTGGAGCTCCAGTTGCAGCCCCAAGGGAAGCATGCTGTGCCGGGGGGCTAGAAGCCTGCTTCTCGCCCTCCCTGGGCCCGTCTCGCTTGATGTCCAAACTCTTCCCACGGGGTGTGAAGCTTGTTGCGCTCAAGTTGGTACGGTCGGCGGGAGGAGACTTATTCCTCCTCGCATCGGCGCTCTCCTTTGCCTCGCGATACTTGTTCCTAATCCATCCTATGGGACCCTTGGAATCATTGTCCCGGCCTGAATCAAAACTGCTGTGTCCATCACCGAACATCATGGGTCGGTCGGAACTCTCGCTTTTCCGGGGTCGATGGCTTGAGCTTGAGATCGACAGGTTGCTCACGTCGGCGTTCTCATTCAGTCCGAGAACCATGCGTGGCGAGGTCAGCCCAGAGGGTGTCGAGGCGCCATTGTCAGCATTCTTACTTCTCGACAATCGCCATCGCCTCTTCTTTTCCTTCTCAGCCTGTTCAATGGTGGTGATGGACTGCTCATCAAGAACCTGGTCCAGATCCGACCCCTCATTGAAAGACGAGTGCAAGGATGTCGGTGGCGACTTTTTCGATTTCAACGTGTTGTCAGGATGAAGACTTTGATTCGAAGATGCCTGAGATGCCCTTGGAGTGTGTTCTGATGAGACGTCACTCTTCTGCTGCGCCAGAGAGGCAGGGTGAGTGAGCGGAGTCTCTTGAGGATGTTGTTGGCCATGAAGTCGATCTTGCTGCTGCTCGAAGTGTTCGCGATGCCGTTCTTCTTGGATCGGCGCTGGTGGATGCGACTGCGGTTGTTGTGGCAGCACATGTTGCTCCTGTTCGTGCTGTTGTGGGTGTTCCATGGGGTTGGGTAGCTCGAAGTTAGGGGAGGTTGCGGTCTGGTGGGTATACGACAACGAAGCGCTGGAGCTATGCGCACTCGGGTTCAGACTGCCAGGTATCTTCTTCTTCCTCAACTTGTTAGGCTGCCTGCCACTGTTATCTGACGGCAATCCTCGGAAGATGCTAGGTAGATTTCGCTCTTTGGTGGGTGTAGGAGCCTCCTGGGGCACTTCGAGTAGCCTCTCTTGGCTGCGGCCTGTCACTGGGGCCCGGGTAGGTGTGAGATGTCCGCTGCCGCTGATATCGGTCGAACGCGTTGACTGGGGAGATTGATCAACACTCTCACCAGCATTCAGCTGCGTCAAGGGTTCCAAGTGAGCTGGAGAGCGAGGACTCGAGCCATCCTGCCTTTGGAAGCGTCCGCCAGCTAGCGCTGGTGACTTCTTAGATGGAACGGTGTTACTCCTGGCCAGGCCACCTGTCGTCGGGGTCGCTGTCAGGGCAGGGCTGTTAGGAGTCGAAGTTCCCTCGTTCCTCGAGTTCCTTGACGATACGGATCGATTCCTTCGGAGTTTTCCATCTCGTCGCACGCTGGCTGCACCGGCACTTGCGTTAGATGCAGATCGATCCAAGCTGGTGCTTCGGTTCGGGTTGGGAGTGAGGGGTGCACTAGGAGTGCCAGATTCCACCTCTTTCTTAGTCTTCTCATCAGCAGCAGTACCCTGCATGCCAATGAGGAAGTGATCTTGATTCTCAATCAAGAAAATGATGACACACTGGTTCAGTCGATACTCCTCAGGGGCCATGGCATGAGCTGGGTGAGACAGCATGCCAGGCTGAAAGATGGCTGCGAGATTCTGCGAATTCATGCGATTCTCATCCGCCTTGGCGGCAAAGACAGCAAGAAGATCAAGGATGTAAAGGAGCAGCTGTCTGTTCAAGGGTGGCAGCTCGGTGATGAGCCGCTGATACCTTTCGATAGCAGCCTTTTCGTTAAAATTGTCAACAAACTGGGGACCTTCCAGATCGCCCACAGCCTGCTTCGTTGCGCCTCGGAGGGGGTCGCGGAACTTTTCATAGAGATCGAGAGGAACAACAGGTTCGGGGAGGTCGTTGAGATATCGTCGTAGAACGTTTGCGGCATCGTGAACTGTGTAACCATCCCACACGAGACCCTTGCCGTATCTATCGGGGGAATCGAAGATTGTTTTGAGCTCCTTTATTCTCTTTTCCGAGCCGCTCAGACGAAAGATACCCTCGATACCAGTGGCTGGCGATAGTGTCAGCAAGATCCTTTGAAGTAAGCCCACCATATCCACCTACCCTTCTCTTTGAGAAAGACGCCACACTTTGCGACAACTATGGGGACATAGCCGTAAATGTAACTCTGCCCTTTTTCATCGATGAGAGAGATGGCGACGTTGGCATAGGTTATGCTCTGCCGTAGAGGCACACCAAAGATGCCTTGTGATCGGGTTTCTAGGTGCTCAAGTTAGATACCAAGCGAATAAGGAGGGGCGTGAGCGCGTTCGGCAGTTCCTGGATTCAGAAGATCACATCGCTTGATGCAAGCGACTGGATTAATCATGAAGAGCATCACCAAAGATGTCCAGTATAGCTAGACTTGGCGCAACGTCGCGGGGAGTGAAAGCAAGACCGTGGATCGAATTGGAACGACACGACTAGGAGCTGGACGAGGTTGCGCAAAAGGTGATGAGATAGGAGGAAGCATACCCTGGGGATCCTGGTGCTTTGAAGGCAGCTTGAAACCCTTCCACCATGACTTGAGATCGCGTCTGTTCGGGGGCGATGTGGCATTGTTGATCTGAAGCTGAGGCGGCTGGTTGGCCTGGTTCGGGTTGGGTGCGGCGGACGTCATGACGAACGGCTGCGCGTGCGAAGAAGGAGGAGAAGAACGGCGAAGAGGAGGAGAAGGGCGACGACGCTACAGCTGGGCCGGCCCAGTTGCCTGAGTCACGATAGCCCCTCGATCTCAGTCGAGGGCAGAGGCGACGAGGATAAGCGCTTGGCGGTGACCCGTCGACGGCGTTGGGAGGGGGAGCCGAGTCGAGTCGGGCCGTCAGGGAGGGCGTCGTGGTCGATGTCGATTGCACGGAACGATGTGAGACTGCAAGTCAGGAAAGCTAGAAAGCCAGAAGGCCAGAGCAGAGCAGAGCTGGAGCTCAAACGACGAGGGAGTCGAGGACCCGACGACTCTGTGGGCGCCAGTTGAGGGATCGGTCGATGATTGGCAGCGTCAAGGGCGTCAGAGCGGTAGGCAAGGCGTTAGGGCGTCAAGGCTGGGCTGGGCTACCACGTTTGGCTTGGGGTGGGTGAGGCACGGGCTGCGGAAAGAGAGGAGCCGGGGACAAACGCGCGCAGAGCGGGACGATGGGCGGTGGAGAGGGCGACACGGGCGTGTATACTCGGTAGAGGCTAAAGGCAGCTTGTGGCGAAGCTGACGAGAGCGTTGATTATCGTTCAAGTCGATGGTTGTCGCGCGATAGAGGAGCAGCCCGCGGCATGGAGAGCGAGAGCGAAAGAGGGAGTAAGATTAAAGAATTGTGAGGCGGGGGACTCGGGGCAGGGAGCTCCAGTAGGAGGACCAGTCCAGTACCTGAAAGGTAGGCTGTCTGTAGGTACCTTTAGGTGGTAGAGAGTCCGGGGGTGGGATAAGGCTTTAGCAGAGCGAGCGACTCTAATAAGCAGTGGAGGATGAACTCGAGGGGGGCAGTCAAGGGATGATTATTGACAGCGAGAGTATCAGTAACTCTTCTGCACAACCAATTTTGTTCCGTTGGTAGAAAAGGTTGGTTGCAAGGCCAAAGAGGCTGAGCTGAGCTGAACTGGGCAACGAGGGAAGAGATGGAGGGCAATGAATGATGTAGGTACCGTCCGTCAGCGGGCAAGGTCTTAGGCGTCGGGCAATGGTGGATGTCAGGCCAGGGCCACCAAGCAAGCAAGCAAGCAATGGAGCAGCAAATCTAAGTGTGGGCGGCGGGGGTCAGTCAGACACGAGGTACCCGTTAACAGGGCCGGTTTACGCTGAAGCAGAGGGGTACCACTTGTCAAGAAAGCGAATGAGAGAGAGATGGGATCGCGAACGAAGGGACAAACAGCAACAGCTGAACAAGAAGAGAGGGGGAGGAAAAAAGAAAAAAGAGGTGAGAATCAAAAGTGGATGCAGCAGCTCAGGCATTTGAAGCCTCCATCCCATCAACCCCCCCGGCAAAGCTGACTTCTCCTTCCAGTGGAGGTTTAGTTTAGCTGGATTGCCCAGATGAGGCTTTCTGACTGTGTTGCACCTCAGGCAGTGGAGGCCATGCCGTGAAGTGGGCGGCGGGGTTTCCGCTGTTGCTGCTGAGGTGCATTTACAGTTGCTGGGCACGCCGCACGCCGCACGCCGCGAGCTGTCCATTCTAACCCCACGGCCAAGGAATCCAGCCTCACGGCGTGCCTAGGCGGAATTGATGAACCCGAGACTCTTGTCACATTACGAGTAGAGGATGCACATTTATGTGGATGAGCTGCCGTGTTGAACCGGACAGGCAGAGTTGAGACACTCCCGTAGATACACGGAGGGCCATCGTCAAGATGCCAATGTTGATATTGGCAATGGGATCGTGGGAGGCCGCAAACACACTCCTCCTCACCCTACCCAAATCCAAAATCCAATGCAACAACCCAAAAGGTCCCCAATTAGTGGATCCCGCTCCTACCTACAGTAGCGCCCAGAAATGGGATGCGAGTGGTCGTGGACCATGGAGATTGCCAGGATCCAACCTTGGAACCTCCCGCCGTAGGGCAGAGTAGAGTAGGTCATGATTTGATGGGATGGGGACCCCCACAGCGGGCGAGGTAGGTACTGTTACCATCATCGTACACTGGAGATGAGAGCTTCACGTCAATACGGGAATGCGAGATTTCAAGATTTGGAAGAGATTGACAAAGCATCTCATCATCAGGACATTTGCCCCCCTCTCCCCTTGGTTGCTCCAGCTGAAACCACTACTGCAACCCATCTCTGTAACTATACGAACTCATCATCTGCTGCGTGGCCGTAAAAAAAAAACCTGGTTTATGTATGGTATGGATGCTGTTACTTGTCTGTGCCGCTAGGTACGGTCAAGGAAACAAGAAGAAGAAGCTGTTAATTTTAGCCCATCTGCAGGGCCGCAGCCCATATCGACGCCATTTCATTTCGACTCGATCAGCAAATCCTGGGTGTGGACAAGGATCCAGGGTCCCCCAGCCAAGGCAGGCTTTTGCTTTTTGTGCAACGAAAGAAGTTGAGGTTTTATGGAAGAATATAGGGATAATAAGAGAGATTGTGAAAATTGGTATAAGCTGTAAGCTTACACCAGTTCACAACTCAACCCATGCTTCCTCGTGGTTATCAGGTTCTACAGAGTACAGGACTGATAGACTATCATTCATCATGGATCCTACATCCAAGGGACCTCCATCCAAGTTTCCAAAATTGGACATTGGCCTCCTCACGGACTGTTTGCGGGATGCAGTATCACACGTCAGTCGTCCGCCCCTCCCCCTCCCTCCAAACATGCCATCCATCCATCCCGTCTACCAATGCATCAAAGTCGCCCGCTAGCTCGCCCATCAAACACGAGTTCGCTATCCGCCTCGTCCACTACCGAGCTATAACTGCCATCATCAGACCGGGAACCCTGCCGATCAGTTGTTTCATCTTTTTTTTTTTGCCTTTTAGCAAGTCTAGAACACTAGAATAGTAATCCGTCATGCTTATCAATGCTGTTCCCGGGTCGTTGGTTCTGATGAGTCAAAGTACGGGGGTATTCGATGTGTGGCGCACCAGAAGAAACAAGAAGTCCAGATCTTCAATTTGAACAAGAATAATCAGGACAGGATGAAACAAAACATTCCACAGTAGGAAATAATCATCGATCTCTGATTTCGTAACCAGGGTTCTTAGCATTCCATTCCCGTTCATATAATCAACTCTTTAGTATTGCCATGGATGCGGTCCTTTCCCCCCCGTTACACAGCGTTTTACGAGGCTCCGGCCAGTGACGGAGGAAGCTCTACTTCAAGACATCCACATCAGAGCACAGCATTGCATCTAGAAAGTTCAACGCATGCATCATGTAGCCCAGGATTGATGCAGTACCTGATTTAGTCCAATATTCACAAGAAATTATCCCCGAGCAATTCGTAGCACAATTGTCTTGAATGAAGCTGTACCTGTCTCCCCAGGTAGGTACCTGACGTATGACGGAGTGTGGTTGGCTCAATCTGGGGTAAAAACGATAATGCGATCCCGCCGATAAGGCCCCCAAACCGGCCGAGTCCCGAGCTTATCTCTAGCCCGTGGATGGCGGCGGACTTCAAAATTTCAAACTCCATCGACGACGACCTCCCGACGACGGCATCCTCTCAGAACCCACCATAGCCACGCATCCCCCTCCCTCCGACCGCCACAATGGATATGTTCGTCTCAATTCCTCGAAGCCACAGCCTCGATCGTCGAAAAACAATGCTGATCGGGACTTCCCTCACCACAGGTTAACCGCCGCCGAGCAGCGCACTCTTGAGCAGCGCATGCAGAAGCGCCAGGTCAAGGAGTTTATGGGCGTATGTTTTGTATCTTTACATCGCCCAAGATCCAAAAGAATCTGACATATCCGCCCGATCTAGGCTTTCGGTGGTCTCGTTGAGCACTGCTTCATGTCCTGCGTCGACGACTTCACCTCCAAGGCCATCTCATCCAAGGAGAGCGGCTGCATCAACCGCTGCGTTCAAAAGTGGATGGCCTCCCAGCAGCGCATTAGCGACCGCTTCCAGGAGCACAATGCCCAGCTCACGGCCCAGATGAACAAGTAAAAAAACCGCAACGAAAAAAACGACGGTCGAGCATGGGGGAACTTTTTAAAGAATCGAACGTGTGTATGACTATGGATCGACTGAGGGGGGAAAAGATGCAGGAAAAAAACTCTGACTGCGGCTGGCTATATGGCGTCAGATATCTAGAGCAGGCGATTTTTCCATGATGCTGAAGGGAGGGTGTCGCCATCTAGAGAGTGTGGTGAGCCAACGCATGGCATGCTCTTGTCGCACCAACACCGAGCTGTACTTGTATATTATCCTGGGTTATAGAAAGGAGATCTTCCTCCTCGCTCGGGTTGGGAATCAATAACCCCGTTTCTACTCAGCTAACGAATAATGCTGCCATCCATTCATCTACATGTGTCAAAATCACCGAGGCCAAGTCTAGGCTGAAAAAAATATGACATCATTAAAAACTCAGCCAATCCTCCGTGGCAACGCTTTTCTCGTCTTTCATCGAGTAAGGTAGGTAGATACGAAAACAATATTTCTCGCATGTCTTTCCACAACGCATTCGGCCCGTTTCCAACGCCCTTGACCTATGATACTAGTACTTTACATCACCATGAACAATGATTCTTGTCCTCCTCTACTCTTGTCCTTGACTCCAAGTCATCCTCTTATTCAACCCTCCGCTTCATCGCTGAGCACGTCCCGGATGGCATCCAGTTGAGCCACTGCCTTTTCCTCCAAGAGACTATCAAATGAGCCCGTGATCGACTTCATGCCACGCCAATCAATCTCTCGCTGGCCCAATGGCATGAGTCTCTCCTTCAAGAGTTTCTTTGTGCTGAGCCAAAAGTCCACGTTTTCCAACAGAGTGGCTGAATCCCACTCAACATCGGGAATGTCGCGGTTGTTGTTGACCCGGAGAGCGGCAAGCACCTTGGTAAGAAGAGCCAACGAGTGTACCTCCGAAATAGCCACCAATGTCAGGTAGTGCGGTGATGCTCTGGATTGTGTACGGCTCGCACCAGGTGCTTCAAAGCGGTCCACGCTTGACTCCAACAGATGGGGGAACTGGTTGAGCACATATACGATCTCGGGAGCGACCGTAGCGCCCAGAGCCGTAAGCAAGTTCAGCATCAGGGGCAAAAGCCCCTTGGACCAGATGCCAAAGCAGCGTTGTACCACGGGAGAATCCGAGTAGGGGGAAAGGCTGGATTTCAGCATGAACTTAGTCAAGTTGGCTGATAGGATGTTGCTCAGAATTCCGTCACACGCCATCTGCTCGGCAATCAATGGCAGCGCTGAAAGCTCGAGAAGGAAGATCATGCTGAGCTCGCCATAGATGGGGTCGCCCTGGTCTGCCAACCTATCCGCCCACGAATACAAAGACGTCGCGGCGTGGAGAGCTCGGTGCTCCGACATGATGTTGAGAACCTGGGTTTGCGATTGGTCCATATTCGGCAAGCTCAGGCAAGCTTGCAGGATAGCCGTCAATAGAGCAAGGTCTTCGGGTGCCACCGTCGCCTCGTTGTCGTGAATCAGACTGACCAATGAGCGGAAGCCTCTTCCAACAACACGGTCGAGGATGTTCAGGACGGTTTGCATTACAGTCACCGTGGTTCCCTCAAACGCATCGTGAGAGTCACCCCCCTTGATTCCCGTGCAATGATAAGCACGAAGTGTGACAAAGAGCGCCTTCAGCAATGTCCGGTAGTATGAAATCGAGTCCGGTCCAAAAGGTTCCTCAACTCCGTTGACTGTGCCAACTAGAGTCGATAGAAGTTGGTTAATGTCCTTGACTGGTATGGAAGACTTGACAAGACGCTGAATCAGAACCAGCGCAAGGTTGGCACGAGACTCGACAAGCTTGAGGAAGATGCTTTCAGGTCCGGGGATCCCTTGGTTCGCATTCAGGCACTGCTGTGCAACCTGCAGCATCTGTTTCGCAACCATGTCATTGTCAGGGAGGCATGTGCTAAGCTCCACGAGAAGGAATTCCCAAGCATGGAAAAGCGCCTATAGTAAAGTTAGTTATGTCATGAATTCGGCATCATTCAACTTACAAGCTGAGCGTCAACTAGTGACAGGTTCGTGTTTGCGCGCTCCATCTCCGCCTTGAAGCCATCGTCTTTGCGGCCCTTCCAGCCAGGATCAAACCTGAGCATCTCATCGGCGCGCTCCAGGTCGTAATAGTAGCTCTTGCCAAGCTCTCGCGGCTCCAGCGAGGTTCGCTTAAAGTCGGCCACTGGGCAGCCAGAGTATTTGTTGGAGAAGTTCTTGGCAAAGTTGTTGTGGAGAGATTTGTTGTAGCCGGCAACTTCAACTCCGTCGCGTAGGTAATAATCGAGATCGCTAACCAGACTCTTTGCCAGAGCGCTAGAATTGCCCAGGTGGCGTGAATGGTAAAGCTGCATGGCAAAAGTCTCGGCAACATAGGCGGCCAATCTTGCCTCGAAGCTGGCAAGAACGGCGTCCGTCTTAACGGTGACGCTGGATGGCTTCAGGTCGCGAACATATGCTCGAAGGCCATCCAGATAAGCCGTGTCCTTTTGAAGTGTGAAGACGGTCCAGGGCCAGAAGTTCTGGGCCGAAGCCACAAAGTCGAGAACGACGATGGATTCGTTCACGTCGAGCTCCTTCAATTTTCCAAGCCGCGCAAGTGCTGTCGCAAACACTGAGTCGGACGAGATCTCTGTCTTCTTGTTGTCCTTCTTCATTGCCTCTCTCGGTGTCTGACCTGTGAGGAGGCAGTTAGACATCCACTGTTGTCGGTTTCTCAAGATGGCTGAGAAGAATTTCCAAGTGGCTTTCACGTCTTTGGTCAACTCAAATGGTTTGCCCAAAGTCGAAAGAAGCTGCAAGAATGACTTGGAGATCTGAGGACCAAGGTATCCGAGCAGCGACGGGGGCTCGTTTGATGCCTTGCCTGCGTTCACCACCAATGACTCCAGCAGCCACATAGTCGGTCGTCGGAAATGATCAGATGCTGCGCATAGGCGCGCAAGCAGGGTAGAACTCTTGAAGAGATAAGACTCAATCATGCTCGATGACTGTTCTAGATAGTTGGCAACCCGCAAGAGTGTTGCCGAGAACTCCAAAACAGAGCTCAGTTGAGACTGTATCATCTCCGTACGTCTGGGATAAAGCGTGCTATCAGTTGACGTGAAAGCTGCAACGAGAGAAGAGAGTAGAGGCTGGAACCTCAGCGATCCAGTGGAAGGGGAGATGAAGGAATCCAAAACATAGGTAGCAGCGGGCCGGAGACAAGAAGTTAGGTTCTCGGAGGTCGAAGAATCGCCGAGGCTATAACTATGCAGGATCACCTTGTGTAGCACAGGCACAACATCTCGGAGAATCGAGGAGCGACAAGCGTCAGACGCGAATCTCCAAGTAGATGTGTTCTCGAAGATGTCGACTCCTGCCTGAGCAATCGAATAGCTAACCTTGGACAACACCTTGTCAGCAGTACCAAGCCAGGGGTTGAGGTCCGTCTTCTTTCTGCCCATGGTCTGGATGCCAGCTCGGCGTTGAATGGCCGATGTCAATGCAGTATCGATCATATTAGAGAACAGACGAAGGCAGGATGACAGGAAGTCAAATCTTTCCTGAACAAGATCCAGGCTTCCGATGATCTTAGTGAGCTTGCCAGCTCTAGATTCGGAGCTCAACAACTCGCACCGGGAAAGGTAAGACCATACTCGGCTGGGGTAGACGGGTAGAATGGCGTCCAGGAACTGGATACACGAGTTGAGAATGGCCACGACTACATCCTCGCTCTCCGCCAAGTCAACCTGCATGTAGTAATCCATCGTTTCGCAAACAACAGTCAGAAGGTCTCTGCCACTTCCTGCATCAATGTGCTTCTTTGCTTCGAGCAAAATGTCGTTCTCAGAAGACACCAAGGCTTCAGTAGAACCTTCCCTCGTAGCATTCAAGTAATCCATCCGGATGAGAGTTGCAAACAGAGCAATGACCTCGGCGGTTTCATCCGGTTGGAGCATGCCAAGTTCAGATTGATAGCCCTCTCTCATGAGGCTAATCTCAAGCCGTCGTCCCAAAAGTGAAATAGTCGAGTGGGGATACTCCATTGAGACAACTCGGCCAGTGTCCGTAACAAATCGTCCGTAAGTTCCTGCCGGTATCCGGTATGCGTCATCCTCGATCCGTCTTCCGCGCCAGGATGGCGATAGAGAGATGAGGGGGATGTCCTGGAGCAGGCAGAAAGCATTGGTATTCTCGTCTTCTTGCACCAGCTCATATTCCTGGAAGGTTTCGGGGAGTACGAATGTGAGAGTTGGGGTAACGCGGAGAAGACTGAGAATCAGCTGAGATCGCTCACTGTCTTGAAGACTAGTAGCACTGGCCAATGTTCGGCAGAGGGTAATGAAGGGAAGGAATTCGTAGGGGTATCTGTCGAGTGCTTGCTGGAAGAAGAACTCGAGCGCCAGGTCGTCATTAAGCATCGATGCAAGTATATCCTGCTTTTCCGAGAGGTTCTCATGGTTTGAAAGATCCCAATAATTGCGGCCGGCGCCAAGCACAGAGAGCAACGCGCTCACAGGCTCAGACTGGTAGCCAACGAAGGGATATGATACTTTTAGGAGTTCCAAAAAGACATTCCGGATGCGAGAGCTGAGCAAAGGCGTCATGCTGCCTTCATCTGAAGGACCCAAGCTTGAAGCCATGGTTGAGATGACATCAAAGACGCGGCCTCGAGATGTAACAGCTGTTGCAAGCTGCTCAACCACAGCGAGATCCTTGGAGGAGGTTGCATTCTCAAGAAAGCTGTCAAACTTGGACGACTCGATTGAGAAGATGCTACCCGCCGAATTGCGCCTTGCAATTGGGCGAATCACACCACCAGCCTCAAAGGTCTCTCGAGCATTTTGTTGGAGCAGATTGTCCCGCTTCTCTGTCCTACTCTGGTAGGAGACATTCATGCGGTGCAAAAGTAAAGTCCAAGCGAAAATAACAGGTAAGGCGCTCTCACAGTCGGCATCAGCTGCATTCATGACGCTCTTGTGGACTTGCTCAAGAACATCAGATGAGAGAAGATATGTGTCGTAAGTGGTATCAGCCTGAGTAGCATCCTCCTCTCTCTCCGAAAGGTAGGTCAAAGATCTGGCGGGCTTGAGCAAGATTAGAGACACTGCAATTGATAGTGTCTTCAGGGGCAACACCAAGGGGGCGATGCTCTCGTGTATCTGTACCAGAATTAGAAGTGTTTCTTAAAGAGGGTTGGCTCACACAAACCGGTTGGACAGCGTCAAAAAATCTATAGACCTCCATCAAAGCGAACCATTGGTTAACTGCGCTGGATGGCGCAAATTCCCCGTCAAAGCTGTCCACGATTTGAAAGACTACAGACAGAGCGTGGACGGCCTCGGTGAGAAGCGTCCTCAGCCAGTCCAACTCCACGTCTTCGGTAACCCATTTCTCGTCCGTTACAGAACTCAGTCCAGACTCAATGAGCTTCATCGCATCCGTCAAGACTTGAAGATAGGTCGGCAGAAGTGGTTCCGCATCGTCTCGCGCAGGCAACTTGAGTCGAAAGGTTTTAGCCAAGTCAAGGTTGACATTGGCGAATGTCGGCAACCGTTCGTACAGCTTGATCGAGTTGGCGTAGTCGGCAGACATCATGAAATATCGGCGCTCGGAGAGATAGATGTTAAACAGCCGTCGCTGCCTCGTCTCGAGCTTCTCGAATTCGGTCCAGATCTCATCGGCGTCCAGGGCAGACGCTGAGCCCAAATCCAACAAAAATGCTGATCCTTGGCCATTATAAAGTCCAGCAGCCTCCTGCAGATTTGTAGCATCCTGAGATGAAAGCGGTCCCATGAGGTGGCTGGCAGGACGGGACTGGTACTCGACAACAACTATGCGCAGGGCCGCGACCAAGTTGATCTTGGCGTTCTTGCTGAGCCATGTTGCATCCTTCTTAATCGAATCGATGTCGAATCGGCCATCCGGGCTCGCAGGCACATGGATCGGGGCAGTCTTGGTGTCGAAGTCTTTGTTGGTAGCATCGTTCGGCGGTGCAAAGGTGCTGGCTGGATCGTCCAGGAGGCGGTGGACATAATCGTCGCTCAAAAACTGAATAACGGCCGAACTAGCTGTTCGCTGTCCAGAACTATCGGAAAGCGCAGTGGCGATGAGCTTCCAGGAGCTGTGTGGGAGGTCAGCGTCATGTTTATTGACATTCTCATAGGCAGCAAATAGACGGCTGCGAAGAGAGAAAGATGTAACTTACAGAAGCACCCGCTCCCCGGTCAGACATTGCTCCAGGGAGGGAAAATAGATGCGATCGGCCACCGACGCCATTGCAGAGAGCGTCAAAAAGGCGACAGTGGCATGCGATGCTGCATCACCTAGAAAATGGGGTGAGATGCAAAGTTTGGTGGTTGTTGACGCGCCTGATCGCGATGAAGCTTGCACTGGCTGGGGCTGGGCGAGACAAGGTCAACTTTTTGGGAGAGCTCCAGAGCTGAGACGCCGGAGTTCAGCCGGCCGGGGGACGGTCTTCAAGTTTTAGTGGCGCCTTGCTATCGGAGCACAATCGGTCTAGAAGGTTGAAATGCGCACTGTCCTTGCTATTGTTCCTCAGCACTGTGGCACAGTGTCAATGCACAGTATTTGTACGGACATATTTCACAAAGGCACCTTCACAACTTCTTTGAATCATAAGTACTCACCCGTCGCAGCTCACTGAGTCACCTTCACCAAACATCGCCGCTCAACCTCGTCAAAAGCTTCAAATCGAGGATACGGCTTTCAAGGAACTCTTCTATTCTCGTGTATTCAAAATGAGTTCCGCAGATATCATTGATCACTCACCGCACCAAGCGGACCCTTCGCCTCCCATCCCAACAGCTTCCAACCTTATCCTCATTGACAACTACGACTCTTTCACCTGGAACATTTACCAATATCTCGTTCTCGCCGGTGCTACAGTTACCGTCTATCGAAATGACAAGGTAACGGTAGAGGAATTGGTTGCCAAGAAGCCCACACAGATCATTATCAGCCCTGGACCCGGTCATCCCGAGTCCGACTCTGGAGTGAGTCGCGATGTCATCCGCCACTTTGCGGGAAAGCTCCCCATCTTCGGTGTCTGCATGGGCTTGTAAGTTGTCTCATTGCTTTTTGAGATTATTTCCCTAATTATTTGCTAGGCAATGCATCTTCAACGTCTATGGTGGAGAAGTTAGCTCTGCTGGGGAATGGCTTCATGGCAAGACTTCGCCTTTGACTCATGATGCCAAGGGTGTGTTTGCTGGCCTCAACCAAGGTGTACCAGTTACTCGCTATCATTCTCTTGCCGGTACCCATGTTACCTTGCCTGACGAGCTTGAGGTTACTTCTTGGGTTGCCAAGCCTGATGGCTCCCCTGGTGTCATTCAAGGTGTCCGTCACAAGAAGTACACCATTGAGGGTGTTCAGTTCCATCCTGAGAGTATCTTGACTGAAGGTGGACGGGCCATGATCACCAACTTCCTTCGCATGCAAGGAGGCACCTGGGAGGAGAACGCCGAGTTCCAAAAGTCGGCAGCCGCCAAGGAGAAGGAGTCTGAGGCTCCCAAGCCCAAGAAGAACAACATTCTGCAACGGATCTATGCGAACCGCAAGGCCGCTGTTGAGGCTCAAAAGCAGATTCCTTCCCAGAGAATGCAGGATCTTCAAGTTGCATACGATCTCAACGCCGCCCCTCCCCAGATCCCCTTTGTTAGCAGGCTACGACAGTCTCCTTTTGACGTTGCTCTCATGGCTGAGATCAAGCGTGGGTCCCCGTCCAAGGGTATCTTTGCCTTGGACATCTGCGCACCCGCGCAGGCTCGCAAGTATGCCCTGGCTGGAGCGAGTGTCATTTCGGTGCTCACTGAGCCCGAGTGGTTCAAGGGCAGCATTGAAGATTTGAGGGCTGTTCGACAGGTCTTGGATGGCATGCCTAACCGACCCGCGATTCTTCGAAAGGAGTTCATCTTTGATGAGTATCAGATCCTTGAGGCGCGATTGGCCGGTGCTGATACCGTTCTCCTCATCGTGAAGATGCTCGAGACTGAGCTGTTGGAGCGCTTATACAAGTACTCACTCTCGCTCGGAATGGAGCCTCTTGTTGAGGTTCAGAATGCGGAGGAGATGACGACAGCAGTAAAGCTTGGCTCCAAGGTCATTGGTGTCAACAACCGCAACTTGGAAAGCTTCGAGGTTGACCTCAACACCACTGGACGGTTGCGAAGCATGGTACCCGAAACCACCATCATATGTGCTCTCAGCGGCATCAACACCCATGATGATGTCTTGATGAACAAGAAGGATGGCGTCAACGCCGTCTTGGTTGGTGAGGCTATCATGAGGGCCCCTGATGCCAGCGTCTTCATCAGCCAACTATGCTCAGGATCCGAGCCTCCAGCTACCACAGACGTTTCCTCTTCCCTCTATGTCAAGATTTGCGGTACTCGAAGCGCTGAGGCCGCACTCAAGGCTGCTGAATCCGGTGCCAACTTTGTAGGCATCTGCCTTGTCCCAAGTGCCAAGAGGTGCATTTCTCATGAGACTGCTCTTGCGATCTCAGAAGCTTTGCGCTCGTACTCTAGCACGCAAAAGTACGAAACTCAGGTGGCAGAAGTTGACAACAAGGCTCAGGACTTCTTTGCTGCCGCCTCTACCAGGCTCAGGAGCCCTCGGACTCAGCTCGTTGGTATTTTCCAGAACCAGCCCCTGGGCGAGGTCTTGGAGAAGCAAAAGCAGTACAACCTCGACCTGGTGCAACTCCACGGTGAAGAGCCTCTGGAGTGGGCAAGCCTCATCCCCGTGCCTGTCATCCGATGCTTCAAGCCTGGTCAAGTTGGTGTCGGCCGTCGTGGTTATCACACTATCCCCCTGCTCGACTCGGGCTCGGGCTCGGGCAAGCTTCTTGATGTTTCCAATGTCAAGGCTGTGCTTGAGGAGGACCCTGAGCTCCGGGTCTTCCTGGCTGGTGGCTTGAACCCTGACAATGTGGCAGAGGCTGTCAAGGCTTTGGGACCTCTGGCTGAGCGAGTGATTGGTGTTGATGTGAGCAGCGGCGTGGAAGAGGGTGGAAAGCAGAGTTTGGATAAGATTGTGGCCTTTATCAAGACGGCAAAAGAAATTCGATAGATGGTTAAATAAAAGCAAAGCACGTCTACGGGTGCTTCAAACAAGAACAAGGAGAATCGCCAAGCATCTGTGTCCAAGGCTCCAAAGCTCCATCTAGGAGTGGGCTGTTTCCTTCTGATGTTTAGGGTTTGGACACTCCTTTCCTTGTCGTGTTAAATCGCGTTTATATGACTTGTGCTGCTGTTCCTTTGCTTATGGGTTGCAACACCAGCCTATCTCCACAACACCTCTTAATCACCTCCAAGTCTAACCTCCCTAGCACTCCTTGTCAACTCCAAAGGCTTCTTTCTGTTCTCTTTCCTTTTTTTCATCTACCCTCCTCTCGCCTGTTCATCCCCCCTCTTCCATTTCTTCATTGCTACTCATCTTGATTCTTGAATCACTTCTTCTTCCAGTTCCTCCTCGCATGCCAACTCCATCATTCTCAGCAAATAATTACCTACACGATGCCTCCTCAAATCTTCAAAGGCCGTATCCTCGCCGCGGCAGGTCCTCTCCCAGGACAGCTGACAGTTGAAAACTTGAAGCGATGGGCCTCGATCCGCAAGGGAGACTTTGTCGATCACTTTGACGAAGATGTCACTCACCTTCTCTGCACCAGAGAACAGTTTGACAAGAGGGTTCCCAGGGGTATGTATTTCGAAATTTTGTCTTGTTGACTTCTACGTCTGGTTATGGCTCTGCTCACAGATGCATAGTCAAAGATGCGTTGAAGCGTGGGAAACGCTTCCACATTGTTCACTGTGACTGGTTCGAGTTCTCGGCCGTGAAGAACAAGCGTCTCCCTGAGAAAGAGTTTTCCATGAGGAACATCCTTGCGAAGCAGAATGCAAAGAGACGTGAAAGGGCACGTATCGAAAAGGGGAAGAGAGATGGAGAAAAGTTTGTCAACACGAGTATGGTTCCAGTATCGGTCATCGATGATCCAAACTAACTCATGTTAGACTTTTACCACATCTACAGAGATCGAAGCAACTTTGTCTACCAGGTTGATATCACACGCGATGATGAAGCTGCCGGCGAATTCGGGCAGAAGTATACACTCTGTGTGAGTAAGGTCTTTAGTTTGCAGTATATATATACTAACTCCCCAACTAGCTCTGGGAGTCGAATGCAAAGCCTCATCTGTACTGGTTCACTGCCAAATTCACCAAGCGCAAGGGAAACTCTCAACCCACCTACCATCGTCCCAGCGTATGCCCTGACAAGTGGCGCCCACAGATGGATCTCTTCATGGAGTTCTTTCGGGTCAAGACAGGTATCCCCTGGGAAGATCGAGTGGCATTGGCCATGACGATGCCGAGCTCGTACTTTCAGTATGAGCCCCCAGTAAGTTTCAAATCGTTGAATGACCAAGATATACTATAAGTTGGCTGACTGGACTCAGACTGGTGGTAAGCCTCTAGGGAGACGTCTCCGCTTCGATTCCGAGTATTGCCAACAGATCAACGCCGAGCTGCGAGGTCTCCCATGGCCCCCTGTTGAGGAGACCCAAACCGAGACTCCCGAGGAAGTCGATGATCCAGAAGTCGTTTTGGAGTATGAGGAGGGCGAGGGAGGCGTTTCTGTTCCCGCTGGCGACGAGACCGCAGAAGAGGACCCTACCAGCGACGAGGACGATGAAGATGAGCAGGACGCCAACATGGATCCCAACGATGATCCTGTTCAAGAAGTCCAGTCTCCTACCGGAGATGTGGAAGTTGAAGATGCCCCATTAACCCCAGTCTCAATCATCTTTGACAACACCACCGCTACAGAATCCACAGCTCCATCTTCTCAAAACCAGGAGAGTGACTATGAGCAGTCACCAAAGAATCATGTCTCTGAAGAGGCAGAGGACTCGAAGGATATGAAGTTTTCAGCAAACGATACTGAATCTGGGTCGGAGTCGTGAAGAGCGAGCCATGTGGGTGGTTGAAGGATGGAGGTCATACCTTTGTTGGCAGCTAGGTGGGGATAATCAACGACTTGGTCAAACGGCGCATACGGACGAATTCTTTCTCACAATTTCGGTATTCACACGGAGTTCTAGAGTGTCTCTGGGGAATCACACGGGATAGGGGATATGATATAGGAAAGGGGGTCAGCGACGGGACACCACAGGAGGTTTACAATCGAGACGGGAGGATATAGCTTCAGGGGTGTATCCCAATATCTGTCATTTTGCTTTTTGATACAGTTGACCGCTATCCCAACATCCTGTGGACTCCATTAAACAAGTCTCGGCCGAATTATCAGACTGTCCCTGAACCAACTTCAAAACCTGAGCTTTGGTCCAAAGAACACCAACGCAAAGCACATCAACATGAGTACCCCCACGCAGGCATAAAGAAAGTAAAAGTAAAACTTTCCAAATATGCCCATTCCCATTATCTGAAATCCCCCTGACCCCCTCTTGAGCATGTTCATCTTGGACTTTGCTGCCTCCATGCCCCGCTCCGTCTTGTCCATGCCCTCGCCCGCGCGGCCCACCACTTCTTTGTCCGCATCGAGCGTGCTAGAGAAGCGCTGCGAGCTTGACTTGAGGGCTCCGGCCATTTTTAGGATCGACTCTGAGAGGGCATCTTGCTCGGCGCGTTGGCGGTCTAGCAGCGCTTCTGCTGTTGCTGTTGAGGTTTGCGCGGTGGCAGGCTTGCTGCGGTTGGCGAAGAGTGCGGCGCGCGCTGTTGAATGCGCTGAGGGTGTATTTGATGCAGCTGCGCCTCTTGGACGCAGAGTCTGTGTTGTTTGTGTGGGTTCTGGATCTTGTTGTCCCGAAGGAGTCGGGACCTCGGGCGGCGAGTCGGGTGGTGCAGTTGGAGCTGGAGCTGATGGTCTCGTCTCCGTGGTAGCCTCTGGTGTTATCTCTGGCGGTTCCGGTTCGGCCTCTTCGTTTTGATCTGAGCCTTCCGTTTGTAGGTCTGTGGGTATCGAATCGACTATACTATCACTCGGTGTGGGTATTATCTCTGAGAGGATGTCCTCCCCATCTGTGCTTGCGTCATCGTCGTCATCGTTAATCGCAACCTAGTACATCGTAAGCATTGCACATTCACCAAGTCGATCGCTTCATACCTGACGAAGGTCCTCTAGCCTGTCCAGCAGCAATTCCAACAGCTCCCTCTTCCCGTTCAGATCTGTCTGCACCTCGAGACGGCGCCCTGGTGCTTTGATGCCGAGCGCATCATGCTCTAACTTGGTCAACGAGTTTCGCGCGTATTCAAGATTCTGCGATGCCAATAATTAGAAACCGTATGGTGTTTCTTCCGGAATGCGCTTACAGATGCCACCCTGGCCCTCTCATACTCGCTAGCCCGGAGTCTTCGTTCGCGCTCGCCGTCGGTATGCAATATCGTATTCTGTATTCTCAGGAGGAGAATCCCCAGCTCAGCTGAGGCTGTGTCAATCGAGCTTCTGTTAAGGGCGACGCCCGGCGCTTGCGTGAATCTTGCCATGATGTGTCGGTGGCAGACGGTCTCATGAAACTGAAGGTGTCTAAGTGACGTGTGAGGTTCAAGGATGCTCGTGGTGTTGCGGGTCCTTGTGGCTGGAGCTTGAGACAAGCCACATTGCACTTACATGAGCTACACCACACGGTATCTCCGACTGGAGGTTCGAGTTGGCATGTTTAGCAAAAATGCATGGCTTATGTGATGGTTCGAATCACCTTTATTGTTATTCAAGCCCCGTTTGTAATTTAAGAGGTTAATACCATGGTAGGTCTGAAACTCAGTGTTAAGTAGATGATGAAACTCTAATTCAAGGATTATCCGCTCAGCCTAGTTTGCAACATCACTTAATGCCATCGAGATAGCAAACCAACATAATCATAACTAAGTAGAAAACCAACACGTAGGATCTATCTCACGAATACATATCCACGGGAAAATGAGAAGGGGAATAGAAATCGTATCCAAACAGGTAAATGTGTGTATTTATCCAATGAGCCAAGAATACCCTATACTACCTACCTAAGTACACCGGTGAGAGAGAATCTGCCCCCGAGTATGAACCCATGGAACGCCGATGCGCCAACAGAGCCGAAAAGAATACATGATAGAAAATGCAACCAATGCCCACGGTAACTACCGTCTCGCAACACCTGCTCCTGACATCTCCATCGACAATGCCCTGGCCCTGTCTAACAGGAGGCCCGGTACAGAGCCGATGCCAAAGGATCGGTCACACCGCTGCTTGCTTCGTCTGCCACACACATCTCTCTACCACGGGAATTCATAGAGACCTGGTCGCGAAGCGCCGAGTGATGTTTGACTCAGTCTCTCGGTTCCCTCTCCCTCTCCTTCTCCTGTTCCTCGCCGTCCTCCTTCTCCAGAGCAGTGCGTAGTCTCTCTTCCTGTCGCTTCCAGTGACTTCCCTCTTCGTAGTCGGCACTGATCTTCAGGGCTTTTCGTAGTCGTTCGCTCTCCTTGATCTTGGCGTCGGCCATCTCGTGAACTTGGTGTTGCTTGAACGCCTTCTTGGGCCCACCGCCCCTTCTACCGGAATTCATCTCGGCAAGGAGCTTTTGTCGGAGCTCATCGCATCGTCTATCGATTTCCTCTTCGTCGACCCTGAATAAGAAAAGGTTAGTGGGATAGACTCTTGCGACTGGCGCTGGCGGTACACATACTCTTCCTCTTCTAGCTGGTCCCTGAGATCAAAGACCTTAACTTCAACCTCGCGCTTGCGATCGTGCTCCAATATTCCCTTGTCAGGTTGCCGCTGCTTATGTCGCAAGCTGTCGAGGTCTTTGGGATACGGCGCGCCGTAGTCGCGGGGCTTGATGTGGGCAAGGTTTCGTTGGACGTAGCCAGAGGTGCCACTGCCTCGGGGGGTGGATAGACCGACGTTGTCAGACATGTTTGATGGAAAGAAAATATGACTTGGGATTCGAGAAAGGCGCAATCATAGACTCGCCGGGCTCGAGTACCTATATGGAAGATGTATGTTTGTAGGTTCGCAAAGGTGGGCCTCGGTGATGTAGCTTCCTTGTCAGGAATGGAAGGCGGTGAGACGCTGAATCCATAGACGGCGGCAGAATTGATAAGATACGCCCTAGAAATTGCCCCTCATGATGGAGGGGCAAGGAATATTTCTACAAGATTTGTAAGTGAGTCAAGCAACTTTGAAGACATAGACGTAATCTTTTCCATCTTTCGAGCGAACCTCATTCTACCCAAAACAAGATTTCAAGATTTAGAAGTCAGGCTTCTCTTCAGTTCCTTGGACTATCAGCAATGCCTCACTTCTCCGGCTCTGTCTCAACTGGCAACGAAGGCGATGCGCCTGAGCTTGTCTTTCCTCCTGTCACTAAAGATCATATCCAAAACTGCTCCTACGATTCCTGGTTTCCCAAGCTGAGAAGCTCATGTCTCAAGTCGAGGATTATCCCACTGCCCCCATCATTTATAGAGTACCTTCATGAGGATGGTATCTTCTTGGCGGATGATGAGGAGACACCAACTGAGGACGACGAGGAGTGGCACACTTCAGCAAGCACATCTACGAGGCCACCTGCACAGGATCCTGAATCCTCAGACGAGGAAGACGACGAGCCTGAGAAACTACCCCCAAACCAGAGATTCCCGGAGACTCACAAGCTCATCAAGGAGAAGATTGCCGAGCTTGGCGGCGCGGTGGCACCAAAATTGAACTGGTCGTCACCCAAGGATGCCAAATGGATATCACCTCACCAGAACACGCTCAAGTGTACTTCACCAAACGACATTTACCTCCTCCTCAAATCATCGTCCTTCATCTCTCACGATCTCGACCATGCCTTTGAGGACTGCACCCCGGCTGCGCCATCTCGACCATACGCCCCCGTGCTTGTTCTACGGCCATTCTTCACGCCTCATGTGGCTCTAGAGTTCCGTTGCTTTGTTAAGCACCGGTCTCTTATTGGAATCTCTCAGAGGGATCTTAACCACTATGACTTTCTGGAAGGAATTCGACCCCAACTGTGGCGCAAGATCAAGACTTTCTTCCGAGAGAAGCTAAGATTCACATTTCCCGACGCCAGCTTCGTCTTTGACGTTTACGTACCGGAGAATTCTTTCGAGAAGGACGGTCTTGGCAGAGTGAGACTTATCGACATCAACCCCTGGGCCCCTCGAACAGACAGTCTTCTTTTTGGCTGGCAGGAACTTCTTGAAATGTATGTCCCTAAGCCTCTGTATGGAACTTCGAGCAACGATGCGGGTGCAGATGTCAGTGGTGATGACACAGTGACTGAAGGCGAGGAAGAGGATGAGGAAATCGAGTACCACCCCGAGATGGTTCCGGAGTTTAGAATCATTGAAAAGGATGACCCGGCGGCCTACAACTTCAGCAGTCCTCAGTACTCGGCACACAAGCTGCCGAAGGAAGTTGTAGATGCAAGTCTGGCGGGCGAGGGAGGCTTGCGAGAGTTTGCGATGCAATGGAAGGAGATTACTGAGGGACGAGGGGATGGAATTTGGGAGCAAGCTGGCGGAGCTGGGAGGTAGAGATGAAGTTTCTAGTTGAGGGTCTGAATCACTCTAGAGTCTGGATGATTGTCAGGTAGTGAGATGAAGCTATTATCTTTCAATGATGAACATCCCAAATAGAAGAGCTGATCCGAATCCTACCTTTCTTGATGGACAGAGCCATTGTGCTGAATGAACTTAGTGAACCTCAACTCCACGACTTGTTCGGCTCTTTATGCAACCAACGCCCACTGCACAATCCGTTTGATTATTGCATAGCCATCCCCTCACACTATCCTCAGATGCATAGCGCCGTCGCGTATAGTGTGAATAATCATCTGACGCGTATGGGCACTGTGCCCTAGCATAAGCGCACGGACCCGCGTTCCCTTGCTAACCCCTCGAGCCCTTCTTGTTGATCCCACAATTTCCCACCTGCTAAACACCTGCAACCAACCGCCTGACCCTGTTCACACACACTCACGATCTAAAGTCACACCTCCTCCTCTTCGCTTTCTCACACCCCAAGCGCTTCCTGTGTAAGCCTCATCTACCTATCTTTGAAATCAGTATCACTTGGTTCATCTTTAGACGATGCCGAAAGCAAGAAGCACCCGACACACCAGCTCCAGGCGCTCTAGCCGCCAACCTTTGGCCCGCCGACGAGCTACTCGCTCTCGCCAGCAGTCCGAGTCTCCGGAGCAGCAAGAGCTTCGCGAGGATCATGAGCGGCTTCGTCCTCTCGAAGAAGCAGCTGATCCCATGATGGGACAGGATCTCCAGGTTGGTAGCTTTACTGACAGTCTCATGTCCCCTACTTCTCCCCTCAACGGACTGGGTATGGATATGTTCACGTTTTCCGATGACCTCCCTTTTGAGCTCAACAACGGCGGCCCCGTTGGCGGCTCCTCCATGCCACCTACGACCTCGCTTCAGATTGCCGGGTCTCAGACGCCCACTACAACATCTGCTCCGGTGAGGCCCCCTTCGTGGGCTGCTCCTCATCCTGCTTTGCTTGGCCTTGACCTTCCTCTGGGTAAGACTGCTGGACAAACCGCTTTCGAAATCTTTGGTGCTGGGATCAGAGTTGAGACCGCACTCTGCAAGAAGCTGGCAGGCGACATCGCTATGCGAGAGCCGATTCAGCGTCGACCAGAGACGAAGCTCAACATGGGGCGCCGCAGCAACGTCGAGGCTTTCCTCGGTTATGTCACTGGTGCGCCCGTCGCTAGAGCCTGCAAGAATTGTGCCAAGGGACACGGTCCTTGGCATGAATGTGTTATCCTCGAGGGCCAGTTCTGCGGCAGTTGCACTAACTGCTGGTTCAATGCCAGTGGCTCGCGATGCACCTTTCATGGTAAGTCAAGCCACCACCACCTTCGCTTATCGCTTTGGGTCTTGTCTTCGAGTCGATTCTAACATGATATTTCCTATCAGACAGCAACCAAGCTAGCTCAACCTATGCCCCCAACCCTCTTTGGAACACGGGTTCTAGCACCATGGCTGTGGTCCCCAACCTGTTGCAAGCTTCTACCCTTGCCCAACCCACATTGTCTTTCCCACAAGCCTCCCCTAGCCAGCTATCTTCATCTTTTCCTCAGGCGTCGCCTTTGTCCCAGATCCCGTCTGCCCAGCTGTCCACATCTTTCCCTCAGGCGTCATCTTTGCCCCAAGCCTTGTCCTTTTCGCAGGCAAACTCATCCTTCACAAACGCGGTCCAGCCTTCACACCAACCTTCTACCCCCCAACCCTCACCTCCCGCCTACAACCTCCCTCCTCGTCTGGACCCCAGCAACTAGAACTTGGCTGCACCAACCGGGCACTTGGTATCTCAGGCCATGAGAGATGTCACCACACTGTCTCGCAGAGAAAGGCACCTGGCAAGAATCGAAGCCGCTGCAGAGGAACTCGGAATGCGCATTGCCGAATACGACGAGTATCTTCGGACCCCCGAAGGCATGCACGCGGAGCGTCTTTTCCAGGAGCAGACCCAGGGACGCATCGTACCAGAGCAGAACGAGGAGCACGACCGTTCTTCACCGGCTGCTGCATCTGACGAGAGTGTGGACAATCCCAACTCGGATGATAGCGAGTATCCCTAAGCCTCGCCCTCACCGTATGAATGCACCGCAGTGTCTTACCTCGGTTGAAAGCGGCCACAGCTTGCTATCACTATCAAGCCATCACTGTCAAGTGACGCCCTTCAACCGCATTGTGGACAGTGGCAACGCGCCGCCAAGGCAAACCTACAACCAAAAAAGAACGAAAAGAACCAAAAAAAAAAAGACAAGGTAAAGAACTGGTAAGTTTATCATCCTTCTGCTCATGCACCAACCTCCCCCTAACCGGATCACCCAGGTACAGTAGCTTTTGGCTTCTGAATATTCCCAACTCGACTGTCAGAAAAGAGGAGCCGGCATCCGTCCGTCTGAGTTCAGAGATGCTCCTCGCCCGGCGAGGCACTGATAAGTTCTTGTTGGAGTATACACACCTTACACCCACCTTGGATGGATCATCCTGTACGAGAACATCTGCTCACAAGGCTGAGCCACAATACCCTACCTGTTGCGACTGTTTTTTGCATTTCGATTTCGATTTCCTAATCTTCTTTCCTATTTTCTCCGGGCTCGAGTAGAAGACTCGCCCTTTCTCGGATCCGTTCTACTACCTACCCATCCGGTCACCTAAGGTACACAACAACTTCCTCGGCACGACCCTTGCATATGGATTCGTTATTTCACCCACCAGATTAACAATTGGAATCGAACCATGGATTAAAAAGGTTGGTATTTCTCTGGATGTTTGACATGGACCCCGGACTCTCCCTTTGGACTCAAATGGAGATCTAGTTTGGATCTGTCTGGAACCTGTTTTTTTTTTCTTCTTCTCGTTGTATCTGGATCAACCGGACACGGACTTTACCAAGGAATGGATGGACCACGGGTATTTTTATGATGTTGTAATAATGAGGCAAAGGTAAATGCTATGTATGATACTGTACGAAAACACAAACAAAAATCACAAATCACAACAAGAAGGTTGATGGACATGTGCATGCAGACTTGGTCTCAAGTTCAGAGATAAGCACATGGGAGGTTGCTATTGCATTCACTGCGAGATACCAGTATAGACATGAATTCATTTTCACCTTGACTCTTCGTATCCAGATATGTTTAATTCGTGACATCCATGTTTTGTTTACCAAACTGTTGGATAGAAAAAAGTCACATGACACCCACCCTGCAAGACATCCCATCACCAAAACGGCAACCGGTCAACTAGATAATCAAAGCAGAGCGATCCAAATCTATCCAATATGACAAAATCCTATGTCTCTCTATGGTCTCAGACTGTTTTTCTCCGGCCGCACACACACCTTGAAGAGTTCGTGGGAAAACCCACCCACCTTCCAGGTCAGGTTTCTCTGCGTGTCATCACTTTTGTCCCCTGTGACACCAACGAGAACCCGGGACGATAGGCACTAGGGAATGGACACAAAAGAAACGTGAACCCATGGTAGACACGGAAAAAGCAAAGAGGTCATGACATGTAGGAATTTGGCAACAAGCGGTGTGGCTGTTTCAAATACTAGAAAACAAGAGGCCAAAAAGTAAATCAACAAGAGTAAAAATGCGAGCGCAATATCAGTCAAATCAACTCAAGTCAGTGAACAAGTCAAAGCGTGGTAGGAAAAGAGTTTCGTAATTAAACAAAGTAGATGACCACCATCCTCCATCGCCCATACTGATCAGATGCAAATAGAGGCCCCATCAGTTCTTTATCGTCCTTCACTTCATGCTTCTCTCTGGCGGCCCCCCTTTCATCCCTCCCTCCCATCACTCGCTTCATCTCCCTCGGAAGTCCGTGGGCGGCCGTGTCCACTGGCCTTCGCGGCCCCATCTTCTGTGGTCCAGCGGTCTTCAATTCTTTCTCCCTAGGTAAATAAAAAAAGACGTTTTGTGGTACAAAGCAACTCCCATCCATCAGCCCGCAAAATCCTTACAAAGAAAGGGAACCAAGGTCGACCTGGGGCGCAGCCAAAAGTACTATATCTGGCATGATGGTTGGGGCGATAAGAAACAAGCGTCGACCAAGGCCGCGCCGTCCGCCCCGAGCTTCCGGCCCAATGGTATGACGAGTACAATGAAGAAATCGTGAGCCATGTCCCCGTGGCCCATCTAAGCAGTGTCGTTATTAAGATCGAGGGTATTCGTGTTTTTGTGACAGCAAGAAAAATAAATCATTTAGATGAGACCGCAGAGACGAAGGTTCTCCTGGATGATGATGTCTGTTGCGCGTTAGTAGAGGATCGCTTTGCTTGAGTCCAGAAAAACTTACCATTGACAGCAGCCATGACGAAGCGGATCTGAGTGGTATCGGTTGCGCAGGTGAAGTGAGTGTAGATCTGCTTGGTCTCGTGCTGGTTCAAGCTGACGAAACGGTTCAGGATGTAGTCGCAGGCCGCAGCATAGTCGTCGCCACCCTCGTAGTCGGGGAAGTAGTTCTTCATGGGGCTGACAGGCAGCTTCTCCTTGAAGCGATCGATCTTGTTGAGGAACAGAATAATGGACGTCTTGATGAACCACCTGGAGTTGCAGATGGAGTCGAACAGGGTCAGGGCCTCCTGCATTCGGTTGACTGTCTCATCTTCGAACAGAAGCTGATCGTACTCGGAGATGGCGACGAGGAAGAGGATGGTGGTAACGTTCTCAAAGCAGTGGATCCACTTCTTTCGCTCGGATCTTTGACCACCGACGTCGAACATTCTGTAGGTGAGGTCGCCGATAATGAATGTGGTCTCGGTGATACCAGTGGTCTTGACTCGCGAGCGGAGGACATCCTGATCATTAGGCATGTAGTCGGGCGCCGCAATTCGCGCGATATTATCAAAGTAGCTATTCATTGTAAGCGAGGCGAAGGGGGTCATGGAGAGAGACACATACTATCGGGCTGAGTCGTTCAGCTGGTACTCTCGCGATCGCTTAAAGCACTCTTGTACACCACGGTCCTTCCACAGAGCCTCGATAGCACTGCCGACCTCTGGGGGGAGAACATCACCCTCAATCTGAGCGGGCTGCATGAAGATGGTCTGAACGTGGTACTCCATGCGCTGGTCCTCAAGAGGAAGCTCGAGCGACTCCATGGCCTCGAGGATAACGCGCATCGACTGGACAGTGTTGCTGAAGATGATCTCCTTGAAAGATTCTCGCTCATCACGCGAGTAGCCACCCTCGTGAATGAGCTTCATCTGCTTGAGAATGGTAGACTTTCCGGATTCACCGGCACCTGACGCGACAGGTTAGAAGCTGTTCGCATACGAGAAGATTGATCGAAGCATCGTCGTCGCTGGCGATTCGGTCGAATGGATGGATAGAAAAACATACCGAGAAGAAGCATCTTGATCTCGTTTCGCTGCATCATCTTATCCCTCTTGAGCTGGTTCTCAATCTCCTCGTTCCGGGCCTTGCCCTCCTTCTCCTCTGTGCTCATTCCGCAACCCATTGTGACTGTGATATGGCTGTCGCCTCGACGATGCTAAACAAATGCTTGAATGATGAGATGAAACGAGACGAGACGACGCGGTGTTTACGTTGGTCGTCGGGATCGCGCTGGTCTGACTGGGACGGCCGGTGTCAGTGATAAAGATGCTCGCGAGTCGTGGGTAAAGGAACGACTGGTAGGCGATGCAACAAGATGCGAAGGGTATAGGGAGAAAAAGAAAGAGGAAAGAGATGAGAGAAGCGAGACAAAAGCGAAGGCGAGGTTGAGGTGGAGTGAAGGAAGAGAAAAGGAGATGCAGAAGCAGCTTTTGGTGTAGCGCAGCAACTGGGGGGGAGGAGGCTGCAATTTGGGGCACGACACACGAGTCGTGCCAACAAAGGCCCAGCCCGGGGCGGAATCTCTCGCGCCTCCCCTGGACCAGGGGGGGAGGGGCCTGGCCTGGATGAGGTGCCGGGGGGTGGAGAAGGGGGGCGTGTGAAGCGAGCCAGACCAAGACCAAGACCAGCCTGGGGATCGTGCGCGCTGTAGGTAGTGGTGATGGGAAATGGGCCGAGCAGTAGATGGAGACGGAGATAAAGCAGTGGAGGGGGAGTTTTTGAAGATGGGGGGCAATGCGATGGCAAGTGAGGAGGATGTTGATGAGAAGAGTAGAAAAAACTGACCTTGGGGGTCACGTCTTCTTCGAAATAATCAATGCCGATTGATTGATTGATGGATGGATGGATGATGACAGAATACGGTTGACGAGGGCGGCAAATGCTACTTTTGGGTGGATGACGGACGACTGGTGTTGATGCGCAACGCAAAGCAACGCAACGCAAATCAACGACGGGTGGGCGGATGGATGCGATGGACGGATGGGCCAAAACTCCCGGTAGAGGAAACCCTAAAAGAGCGGAGGACTCGACAAGGAATCTCAGAGGCGATGACGGGGGACCTACAGAGGGTTTGGGGATTGGAAAGGAGGGATGGAAAAAAGAAGAGCGAGAGAGAGCAGCTGGAGCAGTCGAGGAGGATGCGAAAAAGAAGATGGATGGCCGGGGACACCGTGAACCTCCAGCTGGTACTTGCTTGGAGGGGGGAAGGGAGAGGCGTGGGCTTGGATCAATTGAAGCTGAGAAATGAGGGTACTTGATAATAGCGGCAACCTCCCCTACATCTGCATGTACCTCTTTTCTGTCAGCAACCCAAACCACCACCCTCGAGGTGCAATCCCATTGGACCCAAGCTACTAGCACCTCTCAATTCATTTACAGCGAGCGAGATGCTGGTCCTTACTGGCCCGTCCCCGAAAGATTAGGTCATCCCCGTTAATTATTAGAGTGCTGGGCCACTGTACTGTCCATAGCTGCTGCAGAGTTACTAGCGAAGCGCGATGTACCTCCGCTTGCGCCAAAGCGGCCAAGGACCTAGCAACCTGGAAACCTCCAAGGGCCACCCTGGGGAGGACGCAGGCGGATCCTCCAGGGACCCGACCCTCAATGCACTCCATTATGGACTGCACCCACCAGCCATCAGCGCACTTGAAGGAGATTAAGAATGAAGCCGAAGGGACGCCAGGTCGCTACAGGAAACCGTCTAAACCTGGGCCTGGTTGACCAGAAGCACCGGCCTCGGTACGGTACCCGGGGCTCATGACCTGCACCCAGCCTAGCTCCAGGTACCGCGCCATTACATTCATTACCTGGCACTGGACTCTATCCGGGGTCTGTCCTCCTCCAGAGAAGTATACATGAACCTCTACTCTCGGCCGGGTATACAGTGTGCATCTCCTGAGCGCAGCCCTGAGCTCGGGGCCTCCCCCGTCCACTAATGCCAGAGATGCTTCCACTGGACCCCATGTCGCGGTCGATCCATCAATTGAGCTGCAGAGAAGCTCTCACTGGTTGCTGAGCCAAAGAGGATGAGGGCCCTCTGCGCCTGTTGATGCACAGCGCTGTTGATGTTGCTTGCTGCTGCACAACGCGCATCTGCGCCTGCGTATGCCTCTCTGTTCCACCGTTTCTCTGCATCATCAAGGCTGTGAGAGTCTTTGCTCTCTCTCTCTGCGAGGAGACGCAGGGCGGACGAGAGGAAGCGAGGAGGATGAAAACAAGGGGGGGGAAAGCCTTGTGTGCCAGTGGGCTTTTGGGAGGCGCGATATTGCATCCCAGAGTGAGAGCACACATAAAATGGAGACACGCGCAAGATACCCCAAGACCTCGTGAACACGACAGAACAAGACGCGACACGATCCCTTCAGCTTCAATCTCAGCAGCGGCCATGTCCGAGTTTCTTGCTCCTTCTCCTTCTCATCAGGTCCTCTTCCGGGGGGAGTCAAGGGCAATTCAAAAAGCAGGCCCACGGTGGAGAAATGGATGGTGCCATTTGCTTGGCTGGTGGATATGGATCCATGGGATGGAAGAGATGGCTTTTCTGAATGGAAGCAAGGCAAGGAAAGGCAAGGCAAGGCAAGCATCTGAGCGAGCCGGTCTCGTCAGCTAATCAACTCTACGTCCCTGCGCCGATTGGCAACCGGGGCCTGCGCCCGCTAAGAATAAGGGGACGACGATACAACCTCTCTTCACGGCTTCCATCCATCCATCCATCGCCGCTTGCAGAACAACTTGGCTTTGATGGCGGGTGGAGAAGCTCATCCCACTAGACGGTCCATCCATGACCTGTCCCCCCCTGGGGTATAGCGCCGTCCCCTTTCAGCAGCTTGACCGGGGGGGCAGGATGATCATGAAAGCCTTTTTGACAGACTCAAGAGAATGTCTTGAGAGAAGCGGATGCCCGGAAAGGGCTGTTTGTTGTCGCGTTTCTTTTCTCTCGAGTCCCGTCGCAAACTCGATGCGGCAAGGCGAGACATTGCAGTTTAGTCGCCCTGCGTAAGAGACGAAAAAAACCCCATTCAATGTCTTGACCATGATAAGCTCAAAACGAAGTGCAAAAAAGAAAAGAGGTACTTGGCCGGGGCGAGTGGGCGTGTACCTCGGACAAGGACATGACGGCTACCGTACTGTACGGAGAAGTGATCCGCAGGAAAATAGGGGGTGTGTGAACTGTGGAGTTTGTTCCAGCTTTCCTTCTCGATGCACGACGGGCTAATAAGGCTGGCTCGGTTTTGGAGAGATGGGCAAGATGGATGGATGGGAACATGATACATCCAGCCAACCATCAGACACGGAAGCCTCAAAGTCGAAACGTCGTCCATATTGGGGATCCTCTTCCGTATCAGGTTCCAAAACGCCGAGACGAGATGGTTAGATGGAGTTGCAGCTGTCTCTCGAAACAATGCATCAAAAGTCACGTCAAACCTGGTTGGCTGGGGACGACTCTGTGACTCTGTGACATCTGCTGGGCGTTATAAGTGCCCTGGCCCTTAACATGCGGTCGTAGGTTACAGAAAGCAACCTCCCCGCCTTGCCTGACGACGGTGAAGCTTCTTCCTCCATCTCTCTCGGGGAACTGGTCGTCTGGTGTTGCGATTGGTTAGCTTGGACGAGAACAAGGGCCCTTCCCGTTGCGAGACGAGACGAGGACACTCTTAGAACCGTGTTATTATCGCCCTTTACCTTGCATTACTCGGGGTTGCACTCTGAAGGAATAGTCGGCGGTAGTCACATCATTGCCAAGGTTGATACGCGGCTGCCGACATGCCGTTGCAGGGTTCCAGTAATTACTTACAGCACTGTATGTAGATACGTTCGATTGATTGCTTCTTGGGGAAGAAACACATTGTAGACGGAACGTCTGACGCCCAACAAACAAAAGCTGAGAGACAAATCTCGGATGGTGGCATCGAGGCTTTTCCGTGCCGTTCCCGTCACCCAGTCCCCAGCCCGCGTCTATCCCATTGTCTCTGATTCATGGGGAATCTCTACTTTCCTGCCGTCTTCCGTCACGGTTCGCAATTAGAGCCTGCTCTCTTTCCCGTGAGCCCATCCATAACCAGATGTTCGCCGGCTACCTAGCGAACAACCACGCGCACACACGGACCACTGATGGAAGCTCCTTGCCTCCTGACCGGGGTCTCCCTGGCTGATGGATCCCCCCTCTCGTCCCTCCGTCCCAAGGCGCTACCAAAGGGGGGATCGCCCGAGCGCCGGCCGGGGGTGGTGGTGGTCCATGGGATAGGTTGGTCACTAGCAGCAGTGGCCGGCAGAGAAGCAATCTAGAAGGGGGCTTTCCCTCCATTTTTTTTTTCGATGCGATCCCTCATGCACCATCAGGCCCCGTTTCATTGCTTTTTTCTCCATCTGACCTGTTCGATTTGAGAATGCTGCACTTTGTCTTGACGTTTTGACTGCTGACACCTGTGAGTGATGGGATATTTAACGCTGACATGTCATGGATGATAGCTCTTTCGTAGAGCCTGGTCTGTCTGTGTCCATCCGTTAATGTACTGGTTGTTTGTCTCGCTGACGCCGAGGCTACTGTACCGAACAAGGCTCTCTCCATGCAGAGAAACGCCACATATACGCCGTGCGACGCTCAATTCGTGACACAAGGTGCGTCCCGTGTCTCGTCGGGGGTTTAAGTGGTTCTCTCTTGTTCGTTCGGCATAAACCCAGGCTTCTGATGAAGGCTGTAAAGTAGAACCAACAAACGTCAGTCAGTCAGTCAGCCAGCCGCAATGATGGCCATCCGTTGCAAGCATGGGGGGAACCTAGTGAAAAGCTTCTAAACAAAGTCCTACCTGCATATTTACTGGCTCCGGAACCTGGCAAGATGCTCCATTTCGCGTCGATCAACAACGGAGCCGCTCAGGGCCGGGGGACTTGTTCATCTGGTTTTCACACGCATCGAACGACCAGAGAGCCTCGGCTTCTAATTACATAGTTGCACCAACGTATTGTATTGCTCACGGGTTCCATCGATGGGTTTTACTGCGATCGACAAGACGGACTATCGCGCGGAGAAGACGGCTTACAAGATGATCTGCCAGCTTTCAGCCAGCCGTCCGTCAGTTCAAACGGAGGACAACCCCATGTCAAGATTTCTCGGTCACTTTTGAGGAGGCGGTCCTGAGTCAAGCATGGTGGACTGATTGGCCTCTTCGTCCCATCTCCGCGTCAGTCTGTGCTGCCAGTAGACGATGCTTGCTTGAGCAGACGCCACAGAGAAACTCCTCCCCCCTTCCCAACGGGAGAGGCCCTTCGGCGATGCCTCCTCATTGGCGTTTACAGCTTTGTTAGTGGACGTAGAAGCCCGCAACGGCCCACTTGAGGCTTGGCTGGTTGGTGATCAGACCTCTCCTACAATGAGCGTTCTGCGGTTGGCCTCTGTCTCTTGTTGCGCTGTAGAAACGGGGAAGCAACAAAAGACAAAATGATCTCTCCACCAGAATTAACAGTGTCTGCCGATTTGCAAGACGCGCCCTGTTTTACTGATTGTAACGGTATCCTTGCTCCAGATCTCCGGGCTCCGGGCACGCGGAGTTGGAGATCCTCATCTTGCTGGAGTTGGCCTCTTGGGGGGTTCGGGTCGCGCTACGCGGGCGCGCTGCTGCGTCCGTTTCGACGGCTGATACTCTCTGCTTACTGCACTCACTTGACTACATTGCGTCAACGTAGGATCGCACTCACCATCAAAAAGTCTCCATCTGGGGGGGAATAGATCCTTGCCCTATTGTAGATGGTTGCATACATGGACTTTTTCTATTTCAGCAACTTAAACGGTTCCAGCCCTCCCCTTGAACACCCCCTCCCTACCCCCCCTCCCTACCCCCAAATCTCGCCTCAACTTTTCCGATTAAATAAGGCAATTTCACATACGCCGAAGCTATTCAGCCTTGAACAATGTGGCAGTGGAGACTTTGCGATTTTTCTAGACCCGTTCCTCAGACAGGGAGGCCACATGGCAACACGTTCTCTCCTATTTTCGATCCGCCATGCCATGGTTCTCATTTTTTTACCAGCCTCTGGGCCAGGGAGTGTGTGTGATATATCATCAAACGCTCTCTCTTCTGCGAACCCACCCCTTGGACGTCATGGGCTTCACGACGCATCAAGATAAACGGGTGCTAAGAACGTGCGTCGTGCCACACAATGCAGCAGGCCGCTAGGTTTGAGGGGCCACGCATATTTTGTTTCCAAACTGCCACACATCCGCCAGCGTGTCGAGTTGATGCCGGACATGGACGGATTCTGGCTCTGAGTGGACGGTTGCTCTGGCATCCGTATATGCCGTTCGTGCGTGTTACGGCAGATCTGATACTGGTGTCCACGCATAGACAGCTACTTGTGGGTGAAACGGAACATGTATCGACCTTTTTCTCTCTTCCAAGGGAATCCCAGGTTTGGTCTCTCACCTCCCCATTGAGAAGTCAGTCGTGTGTAGCGTCATCCAAATCAAGCCAGTTTCTCCGGCACATGACATGTATGGCATGGAAGCCAAGTATGTTCAACGCTCAGCCTGCTTGTTGTCCCGTATACTCTGAATTCCACATCCATGGTTCGGATCTTTTTTTTTAAAACTCTGCTCACGATCAACCAGGTTACTGGAACCAGGGAATTAACCATGGTTTGCATCTTACTCCGGATTTTGATCCCGGGATGTTTGACATACTTTCGGTATCCCCGACGAGATGGCTCGCACCTTGCCTGAAGGGGTGTTTCAAGTCGGCACAAACCTCTTGCCTCGGGGGTGTCTGAAATCGGAGCTGGGAATCAAGGCAGACTGGCGAATCATCCAACATGCCAAGGGCAAGGTTCAACGGCATTGAGATTGTCGTCGTCCCGGTGTGTCCAGCAACCTTTTGTCGGGTCGTGATTCGGCTTAGCCAAGTTGCTTGGGGAAACCTTGTTTAACTCCGATCCAAAGCCAGAGCGGCTGAGGCGGTTGAGCCCATCCATCACGCGAGGTTTCTGAGGCATGGAATAGAGACAGGAGTGAGTCTTGTTCCAGGCCCAGCCACGACTCAGCTCGTGGGGAGAGGGCAAACACGAGGCCAAGCCGCTGCGTGACAGGGACCCTATCAGTATCTGACACGGGAGGGATATTGACGTTGATTACTGACAGGCATAGGATCTACCAAGTGGCTGGCTCTCAGCAAGCCACTCCACATGAAGTTGAGATTACCAGCTCGAAATACCCGGCAAAAGCAAGTTTTAAAGAAGGGCTGCTGTCGATCAGATTATGCCCGGGGGTGGGCAAGCTGCAGAAGCAGTAGCAGCATCAGAACCATCAGGCGCAAGCGCCGGTCATGGTCAAGGCGTCTTTCTGCTAGCTGCGCTGGCTGGCTGGCGAGCGGGCCGGATTCCGCAGTTTGGGAATGGAGGCTGAAGAAGGCTCGATTTTGCTACAGTATCAACCCAAGTACCGATCTACCACCTACCTCCCATGGCATAGGCATGAACCGGATTCTCCTTTTGAGTTTGGAATCCTTTGCGGGGTGTGCCTCGCTCCGGTGACCTGGCCTGGGTTCCGGGTGGCTTACATGTTTGCCGGCCGCGAAGGCTTTAGAGTTTTTCGAGACATGGAAGGTAAGATGCTTGGAGGTTGGTGGCAGTTGGTTGGTTTTTTTCTTCGGGATGGTCGAAAGAATTGGGCTGGCTATTCATGTCTTTGTTCAGCTGTTTCAGGCGTCGTGGGAAGATTCTGCCAAGAGATGGGGGTTGGCAGTTGGTTGTCAACCGTCTTTTTGATGGATGCTTCTGTAGTAGCTTGGCACTATTCGAAACCACTACAAGGAATGGAGAATAATAATCTATGTAGTAGTTGAGTGGAGTTGACTTTGAACTGAATCAGTTACAGACTGGACGAGGCTATGGATACATATCCAGCAGCTTGGGTCAGATTCAGATCGAGATGGATAGATAGATTTATGAGATCCAGCTAACAGGTTCCATCCCGTGCTTTGGCGTCTATAGCGGCGAGCTGCTTTCCCAAAACATGGGGAGTTGTCATTTAATTGTCTGTGATGGATGGATGTTGTCACCTCCATCACCTGGCCTCACAAGATGGATGCTCCAGCTCCCACCAACAAGACTGAAAAATGCTGCGGCAGTGCAAGCCGAGGCGCGGGCCGCCAGAAACGCCCCGAGGCCCCCCCTGTGCTCTTTTATTACTGGGCCTCATTAGGGACGGTATCCAACTGGAATCCCCCAAGTCTACACCCATCTTGGCACTATCTTGGCGGCGCCACCACCACCATTTCTGTCCGCCTTTGGATCTCGAAAACCCCCAACCCAAGCATTGTTTATTTTTTTTGATCTGATAGGGTGACGGAGAACGTCTAAGACGCTACCGGGAACTGAACTGGAACGAAGGAGGAGCCGATAATAGAGCCCGGCCATTCATTTACTACCCATCATGTCTATTCCCATGCACCGGCTGGGCGGTCGCGGTACGTCCATGCGTTTTTTGCGCCGGAATGAGAGGGCGTCGCGGTGTAGCAGAGCTTCATCTGAGCTTGAGATGAAGGCTTGAGGCTTGAGGCTGACCACTGGGACCTGACTAATAACTCGTTCAGCCTTTGCCCACGATGACGATGACATTGAGCAAGAGTACGATCGCCTGAGAGACTTGGCGCGAGCCGAGGCTGAGAAGCGTAACGACTGCTTCGCCCGCGTGAGTCCCCAATCTCGTCTCCATCTCCATCCCCGCGATGCGCCGCGATGCGATGCGCTCTTAGCACTGCTACCCTACCTTATTCCCCCGCTTAAGCTGAGTTGAGCTGACCCTCTCCTCTCAGTCCCGTCAGGCCTATGAAGACGGCGATGGCGCCGCCGCAAAGGAGCTCTCCAACGAGGGCAAGGCGCACGCCGCCCGCATGGACGACTACAACCAGCAAGCCTCCGACTTCATCTTCCGCGAGAACAATGCCGACGGGCGCGTCGAGCCCGACGCGATCGACCTGCACGGCCAGTTCGTCGAGGAGGCCGAGCGCATCCTCGAGGACCGCATCCGCGCCGACCAGCGCAACGGCCAGACGCATCTGATCGCCATCGTCGGCAAGGGCAACCACTCGAGCGGCGGCGTACAGCGCATCAAGCCCAAGGTCGAGGAGCTGTGCCAGGAGCTCGGTTTGCAGTATCGCACCGACGAGGACAATGTCGGACGCATCATCATCAACCTCCAGGGCGGTGAGCCGTTACCGCCTAGCCATTCGGGTGGCTACTCCGGACACCATGGTGGTCACCAGCAGCAACAGCATCACCAACCTCAGCAGCAGGAAAACGACGAAGTTGGACAGTTTGTCGAGAAGCAGCTGCCATGGCTCCTGCAGAAGCTGGAGAAGCACTGCTGTGTGGTTATGTAAAGGGTTGGAGATGCTGCTACGAGATGTCCCTTGTGGACTACTTGTTTGAGCTTGTTGAATATGTCGATATTCTGGGAGCTCTAAAGTTACGTTGGAAATGTCTAATATGATCTTGTACATGCAAGGCGTGGTATATGGCCAGCCATCTGGAAAAGCATAGAGGACTATAGACGGTGGCATGAGACGACGGATAGTTGAGCATTCATGTATTCAAGATACCAAGCAAACATTGGTTTGCACTCTATTTTAAACACAAGCATTTTATATATCTATATCAAGAATTGCACTCTAAAACACAACGCTTCACAACCACAGTCGTGTATCATAATTCGCCAAGTCATGGCCATATATCCTCCATCCGATCCTGTTTATACCCTCTGGGCAGAACCAGTTGACCCACGAGGCTTCATAGGAACCTCGTCGTACTTGGCTGGCTCAGGCGCCTTGTCAAGAGTGAAGCCAACAGCCTCACAAATGATGGCAACCATGATCTCCATGATGACACCAGCACCAAGGTATGTCCAGACCGTCTGCTTGTGACCACCCAGGATGAGGAGGCAGGTATAGGCAAGACGAACAATGACAAATGGTAGAGATGCGGTAATAGCAATCAGGAGACGGTGCTCGCCCTGAGAGATGTAGCCCTGGTTTCGGAAGGCGAGCACGGTCTGGAGGACAAGGAGTACCATGACGACGATCATGAGGATAACGCCGACCTTGCTCTCGGTGCTGTACTGGATCTTGGGCGCCCCGGCGTTGAGAGTATAGTTGGAGTTGGAGCCACCAACAGCGAGGAGAATAATGGCAACCAGCATCAGCAGTTGAATGGCTCTCTGATGGATTGGCTTCACAATGACATGGCCCTTTCGGTTCATCGAGTCAAAGGAGCGGCTCAGGAGTCCCAGTAGTGTAAGGATGAGAGGACCAAGACCTATACCGTTCAGAGTGAGCCAACCAATGTAGAGACTTGTGTTGTTGGGGTCATTAACGCTGGCGAGGAGGAGGGAAGATCCTATGAGACGGGCGAGGGAGAGGATGACAAGATAGAACCAGCCGGCGTTGCGACCGAAGCCATGGTTCTTGCAGAGGATGAGAGCACCGATGAAGATGAATGCGTAGATGGCAATCTCGGCGATAGCGATGCTGTCGTAGTCGTTGAGAGGGCGTGATATGATGACTGTTGAGGTTTAAGGGGTATGTAGTTGGGGTTTGGAGTAGATGGTAGTTTGAAGTTGTGAACTAGAGGCGTATGTGATATTGTTATGGTGTGCCTTGTTGGTTTATGTGGTGTTTAGACAACTAATCCTTGAAGGTTTAGTTGATGAAGAGGGGGTAGAAGCAATGAGATTGTTGTCTTGGTCTTGGCTGCAAAAGATATCTCATCTCAAGCCAAGAACAGAGCCATCTTTATACACTTTCAACCTCAACCAGATGCAAACTCATCCAAGGCATCCCAGCATCGCCTCAGACCCCTCTCCACAACCAAATACACCCATTCATTGGATGATAGACGATCCATTCAATCACAACCTCCAACTGGAGATAGGAAATAACAAGCTTGCGGAGGCTGAGTGGTAGCAATCGAATCGAATGCCAAGTCCGGTTTAGCGGGGGGGCTTTGAAACTGTAGGGCTGCCCCCCCGTGCGAGTGCCGGTATCCGTGTTCTTCGGGGCCGAACCCACGGGTGAGGATCTTGAAGCTGCAAGAGGTGAGATTTGGTCGGGTAACGGCACGTTGGGCGCTTTTTTTTTCCGCTTAAAGTGATTCGAATCGGATCCCCAATTGGGAAAGGTCATGGACTTGCCGGTCGTGGGTTGTAGCTATTGACGAATAAGAGTTTTAGAGTGTTGCTTTGGTTTCTCTGTTTCATTTAGATTGGATGTCTATGATAATCCTTGCTTGATTCAATCGTTGATTCGAAGCCAATTCTTCCATGGTTGACTCTAGGTATCCATGCAATGGGCATGATAATCAACCTTGAGCAATAGGGTAGTTGGGATAAAACATAGTCAACAGCCAGCAAATATTAACATGTTGTTTAACGGCGAAATCTAATAACATAATCTTGTAGCTCTAAATATTCAAGGCATGTGTAATAACCTTGACAAGTCGATAATATTCGTATATAGTGTTTTGTGCCTAGGGTGGGCCACTTTGAGTGAACTACAGTGACGTCGGCCCGTTGTAAAATTGTCCATCAACAACTCCAACCCCACCAACATTCGCATTCGCTTCGCAACGAGAGGCCTCACATCGACGAATACCCCAGGCCAAGGCCCATGTTTTAATCATTTCGGCTGAATTAGTCCTATCAGGCCGCGTCATCTATCCGAGGCGATGCCTGTATGCTTTCTCCATCTCGCACCATCACCTGTCCTAGGTAATGACTCTTCGCTGACATCTCCCACCAGCTCGTCATTGTATCTGGACTGCCCACTTCGGGCAAGTCCACAAGATCAAAGCAACTCTACGACTACCTCGAGAAGCGTATCGTCGACTCAAAGTACCGTCTACACCTCATATCCGACGAGTCCCTTTCCATATCCCGCACCGTCTACGACCTATCCCCAGACAAGCTCCCCGCACATACTCGCTCCGCGAATGCCTCCGAGAAGGATGCCCGGGCCGCGCTATATGGCGCCGTGAAGCGCGTCCTCAGCGACAAGGACATCGTAATCCTCGATGGACTCAACTATATCAAAGGCTGGCGGTATCAGCTGCACTGTGAGGCCAAGGCAATGCGCACCCCAAGTTGCATATTGCAGATTGGATGTGGGGTAGACAGGGCGAAGGGAGTCAACGAGGAGAGGCTACGACGAAGAGAAGCTACAGGAAACAAGAGCGAGGAGGAGAGCGAGGGGGCGACTGATAATTCACCCAACGTCGATACCGCAGAGCCATACGAGCCCGGAAACTGGGACAACCTCGTCTTTCGATATGAAGAGCCCAACCCTATGACCCGCTGGGATAGCCCCCTCTTCACACTTATTTGGGAAGACGATGAGCCGCAAACCACAAAAGTCTTTTCCGACCTCTGGGATGCCATCGCTGGCGAGACGCGCAAGGTCATCCGGCCGAACCAGGCCACGGTCCAACGCGGTCGTGAGGCCAGCGGTGACTACCTCTACGTGCTGGACCGTGAGACATCAGACATCGTGAAACGCATCGTCGAGGCGCAGCGCGAGGGAGACGACGTTGACGAAGTACGGATACCATCAGGTTCCGGCGACCTTACCGTGCAACTACCAGCAGGGAAGAAGGTTGGTTTGCCGCAACTGCAAAGACTGAGGAGGGCATTCATGGGGTTGAACAGAGGGGGGATTGGGCTGGAGGCTGTGGGGGATATGAGGGCGGCGAGACTGAGGGAGACGTTTGTGACGTATCTGAACGATACGTTTGAGAAGGATGAGTGAGGACCACTCCCTGTTGAAGGTCAAGGCCGTGCTATCTCGCGGCCGAGTTGTCATCACCTCCGTCTCGATGCGTGCTGCTTAGCACGTCTACGGAGCCGTTACGATGCTCCATATTGCAAACGCATGGCCCCTCCGTTTATAAAAGCCAGTGTTAAGGATGCTCTCGTCGCGTCTTTATCAGCTGGCTGAAGTTAGGTCGTGCGCACATCAGACGCTCAAGCCATCATGATACCCATGTCACGACGCATAGAACGGCGGATGGCCGACAAGATGTCGTGCCATGACAACTACCCGACCTGCTGTCATGGACTTTCCTGGAAGTTCAAGGCTTTTTGCCTCCAAGTTGAAAAGACCTACCTCTATTGCCGCCATATGCAACCTGACGAGCCAAGACGTTTGACTGAAGGCATTAGTCTGGCAACACTGACTCGTTGGGTTAGTAGAGAATGTGGCCACTGATAGACAGACATGCAGCAATACATGAAGCCAACTCCACGGACGAGAGGAAGACAAAGACTCCATGCTTAAACCACCCAGAAGATATTATGCGACTGGGATATCCATACCCGCATGTTATGTACCGCCTTGAGTAACATGCTTGTGCAATATCGGTGGTCCGGGCGGGCATCAAAGTGACACCCATGTCGCTACTTTGCCGAGACCCTTGGCGACGGGAGATGCACAAAGCCATCGTGTTTGTAATTCGATCTTGCAGAGTTTGCTGGATGTTTCCACGAAAAAAAGTGGCAATTGAGGCGGGACTCGGCCAAATGTGAATTGCTGCCTGTTGAACGAGGAATGGTCGAGGCAAAGAAAAGTGTCGTGGCGGATTCAAAACATGTCACGGAAATGAGACGAGAGCCCCGGATTTTACAGCCTGCTCCATCTTGCACTGGATCTCAGACGATCCTCACCGTCCAAGGTGAGCGCGGGTGGTCTCAGTCTCACAATGGAACGAGCGCTAAGAGGGCGCCAACAAGCACGGCCAACAAGCACGGCCAACATGCAGTGCACGCAGCTGGCCGAGTGAGCCAGTGAGTGTGTCGGTGGAGGCGGGCGCGATTGTTTGCGCGGCCCCAGCTGCCTGCCAGCCTTTGATCCGCCATGCCATCCATGCCTGGACTTCCCATCTAGCTGGGGCGAAAAGCAACTGAATGCAGGAACTCTATGCGTGGCGGTCTGTCTAACAAGGTGTTGGTGGTAGGTAGGCAGTGGCACAGGTGGCCAAACAAAGCACTGAGATTCTGCACGATTGTGGCTGTTACGAGAACCCGGGAAGTGAGATTGGTGATGCTGAGACACAAAAGTACTGTATTTGTTAGTGTAGGTAAATAGAAGCTTCTTCGGGCTTCTACATGCTTTGTCTTGCACGGCCAAGTGAGAGAGTACCTCCGGATACTGTAGTCGTCACTCTCAGTGTGCCTGTTGCTACCTACCGCCTCGCGCCCGTGCTCGCTCGCTGCATCATAGTGCCAGCCTGGGGCGCCTCACCATCCCACGGCTGGACTAAACCCTTTCTGGCACATGCATAAACATTGTTCCGACCCGAATCAGGGCGTTCGGTGATATCATTGGCCCACAGCTCCACGGTCGGCCAGTGAATCGCTGTCAGGTCGACTGGACGTGCTGCTGCTGGCTGCACTGCTTGCGGTTCCGGTCCCGAAGGAAGGTGCCCTGTGGCCTTTGAACAGCTCGAACCTTCGTTGCCTCTGGCCTCAAACCTCAAAACGACTTTTCTTCCTACAACTCACAACTAACTTCTCAACATCAACCTCCCTCCCACTTCTTCTTCCCTCCTCCACTCCCATATATTCCCCCCCTCACCTCTCCGTCTCTGAAGCAACAGCCATCGACTGGCTTTCTCCACAACACTTCCAGCTTCCCCTCCTCTCGTCATCAAGCGAGCCAGCAGCAGCTTCACCTGAAGCATCCAGACAATCATCATGGCTCCCCAGCCTGACGAGCACCACCACAAGAAGGTCAACTTGACGTACGTCTTTCTTCACCATCTCTTTGAGCCATGGCGCATGCCATGAGGCGAGCAGGAGCAATAGCTAACTGGCGACAGCGATCCCTCCGGCGCGGAGATCAAGCACGTTCGTACCGCTTGACCTTGTCGACACCCCGCACAGATAGCTGACCGATACTAGGAAGATGACACCGCGACCGCGATTCTCAAGAAGAAGAAGAAGCCCAACCAGTTGATGTAGGTGACGGGCACTCGCGGGCGCGCACGCAATGACTGACATGATCTAGGGTCACCGATGCCGTCAACGATGACAACAGCATCATCGCCCTCTCCGAGACCACCATGGACTCGCTCCAGCTCTTCCGAGGTGACACCGTCCTTGTCCGAGGCAAGAAGCGAAAGGACACCGTCCTCATTGTCCTCGCCGATGATGAGCTCGATGATGGAAGCGCTCGCATCAACCGAGTCGTGCGCCATAACCTGCGGGTCAAGCACGGTGACATGATCACCATCCACCCTTGCCCCGATATCAAATACGTCAGTTCCCCCTCATCAAGGGCACATTGACTTGCTGCTAACAACCCTGCAGGCCAAGCGAATTGCTGTCCTCCCCATCGCTGATACCGTCGAGGGTATCACCGGTTCTCTCTTCGATGTTTTCCTCGCCCCCTACTTCCGAGAAGCATACCGCCCTGTCCGACAAGGAGACCTCTTTATCGTCCGTGGTGGTATGAGACAAGTCGAGTTCAAGGTTGTCGAGGTCGACCCCCCAGAGTATGGTATCGTGGCACAAGATACCGTCATCCACTGCGAGGGAGAGCCTATTCAGCGAGACGAGGAGGAGAACAACCTCAACGAGGTTGGCTACGATGACATTGGTGGATGCCGAAAGCAGATGGCCCAGATCCGAGAAATGGTCGAGCTTCCTCTCCGACACCCCCAGCTTTTCAAGTCCATCGGTATCAAGCCTCCCCGAGGTGTCCTGCTGTACGGACCTCCCGGTACTGGTAAGACGCTCATGGCTCGAGCCGTCGCCAACGAGACCGGTGCCTTCTTCTTCCTGATCAACGGTCCCGAGATCATGTCCAAGATGGCCGGTGAGTCCGAGTCCAACTTGCGAAAGGCTTTCGAGGAGGCCGAGAAGAACTCTCCCGCCATCATCTTCATCGACGAGATCGATTCGATCGCCCCCAAGCGTGAGAAGACCAACGGTGAGGTCGAGCGACGAGTTGTCTCTCAGCTCCTCACCCTCATGGACGGCATGAAGGCCCGTTCCAACGTTGTCGTCATGGCCGCCACTAACCGACCCAACTCGATCGATCCCGCCCTCCGACGTTTCGGCCGTTTCGATCGCGAGGTCGACATTGGTATCCCCGACCCTACTGGCCGTCTCGAGATTCTTCAGATCCACACCAAGAACATGAAGCTTGGCGACGACGTCGACCTGGAGCAGATTGCCGCCGAGACACACGGTTACGTCGGTTCCGATGTTGCTGCCCTGTGCTCTGAGGCCGCTATGCAGCAGATTCGTGAGAAGATGGATCTCATTGATCTCGATGAGGACACCATCGATGCCGAGGTCCTCGACTCTCTCGGTGTCACAATGGAGAACTTCCGCTTTGCTCTTGGTGTCTCCAACCCCTCTGCCCTCCGCGAGGTCGCCGTTGTCGAGGTTCCCAACGTTCGCTGGGAGGACATTGGTGGTCTCGAGGAGGTCAAGCAGGACCTCAAGGAGAACGTCCAGTACCCTGTGGACCACCCCGAGAAGTTCCTCAAGTTCGGCATGTCTCCTTCCCGAGGTGTGCTGTTCTACGGTCCTCCTGGTACTGGTAAAACTATGTTGGCCAAGGCTGTTGCCAACGAGTGTGCTGCCAACTTCATCTCCGTCAAGGGACCTGAGCTGCTCAGCATGTGGTTCGGTGAGTCCGAGAGCAACATCCGAGACATCTTCGACAAGGCCCGCGCCGCTGCTCCTTGCGTTGTCTTCCTGGACGAGCTTGACTCTATTGCCAAGGCTCGTGGTGGCTCCATGGGCGATGCTGGTGGTGCCTCTGACCGTGTCGTCAACCAGCTCCTGACTGGTAAGTAATCATTTTTCATGGTACCAGCTTCAACTGCTAACTCGAAATAGAAATGGACGGCATGACCTCCAAGAAGAACGTCTTCGTCATCGGTGCTACTAACCGACCTGAGCAGCTCGACCCTGCTCTGTGCCGACCTGGCCGTCTTGACTCGCTCATCTACGTGCCCCTGCCCGATGAGCCTGGCCGTCTCAGCATTATTAAGGCTCAGCTCCGCAAGACTCCCATTGCTGCTGACATCGACTTTGGCTACATTGCCTCCAAGACCCACGGCTTCTCGGGTGCCGATCTTGGCTTCATCACCCAGCGTGCTGTCAAGATTGCCATCAAGGAGTCCATCACGGCTGATATCGAGCGCCAAAAGGCTCGTGAGGCTGCCGGTGATGAGATGGACACTGACGAGGATGCCGAGGACCCCGTGCCTGAGCTGACCAAGGCTCACTTCGAGGAGGCTATGCAGATGGCCCGACGATCCGTGTCGGACGTTGAGATCCGCCGCTACGAGGCCTTTGCCCAGCAGATGAAGAACGCTGGTCCCGGTGCTTTCTTCAAGTTCCCCGAGGCTGGTGCTGAGGCTGCTGGTGCCGACGGTGGCAACTCGTTCGGTGACGCTGGCAATGATGATGATCTCTACGACTAAGGACGGCAACGGCTCTGTGGACATGGGTCCTTTGTATTCTAATATTTTCTCTCGTACATCTCTGCGTTGGTTGTGAGCAGCCAGTGGGACGGATTCCATCCATACACTATGTCGCAGCCAATATTGGGCTGGGAGTTGGTAGAAAGGTAGAGGCGAGAAGAATGGCAACTTGACTTTGGTAGCCCTTGTGCGTCGCTGTCTCTGTGATGGCCTAAGATGGCCCAACAGGAGGAAGTTGCTCATTGAAGCAACAATTGTTTTGGACTTGATAGATGATGAAATTGATTCCCTTTTGATGAAAGATGCATGTTTCTCTCTCTGTGTTTATCGTTAACCTGTTCCTTGGCTGGATAGAGATGATAACCATCCCTCGAGAGCTATTATATCCATGACCCTGGTGTTGAGAAGAGGGGAACCACGCCTGGAGAGCCCGTAATATTGAGTCATGATATGATATTCACGTTAACTGGGTTAAACGACGGGGTACTGAGCTGTACATATCAAAAAACAAGTCTATTCATTTATCTCATACATGAACTTTGTACTCATGTTTTCAGTGTTGGTATCGATCATGGTCCTAATGCCCTCCCTTTCCTTTCTCCCCATTGAGTCTGTCACATCCTTGGGGCCTGCCTGTCTGGCCTCTGAAAAAAGGTGAACTATGTGTGTTTGTTTATGATTTTGCAGCACATTCATCGCTCGAAGGGGTCATATCGAGGAATAATATCCTTCTTCGACTGCTGGTCGCTCGTGCAGTGGTGGTGCTGCTGGATAGCTGGGTTCCTCGCCTTGTTCCTCTCTTGCTCGATCCGCTCTCGAGTCAGCGCCGTCTAAGCAGCCTCATCGTCCTCGATATCGCAGATGGCCTCTAGGTGCTCCCTCGTGACGCGCAGGGCTTCGTCGACGACTGACTCTGGTATGGCGAGGCTCGGGGTCTTTGTCTCTGTAGTAGAGGATCCGTTGGCCTTTGCGGCGGCGTCGCCATTAGTGGCGGGCTTGCCGTTTGTGCTCGACGAGACGGGGTTGAGGGCTGAGTCGTGGCGGACGTCTTCGAGGACCCGGCGGAGGAGGTCGGGGAAGGTGGTTACCTCGCCGGAGCGGAGGAGGGCTAGGGCGTGGGATTGGATGGTGGTTGGCCAGTTGGCCGAGTCGGAGTTGAGGGCGTGGAGGAGAGCTTCTTGGATTCTTTAGTTTTCAAGTGTTCGGTTAGCCTGATGTCTGCCTGCGAGGCGGGCCAAGGTCAATGCGAAGAGAGGAGAAACATACTTGGGAACGTGTCCGTCGTGCAGGAGGACCGAGTTGATCTGAGAGCGCAGATCAGGGTCCAGGGTCGCGGCGGTGTAGTTGGCTGCGCTTGATGGCACCTTGACGGGTGTGGAGGGGGCCTTGTTGGACATTGTGATGGTGATGATGACGGGGTGTGTGTGTGACGGTGTAGAAGAGAGTTTTCTCGAGGGGTGTCGTCGTCCGTCTTCTGCTATCCAACAAATGATGTATATCAACGACCAATGAGAAGGGCCGTTCTTCTTTTACAAAAAAAAAGATGCCGCGGCTCTCTTTGTTCGGCCGTGCTCCCGAATAACCGACAAAGTTTCCGTTCTGCTTCTGCACGTTCGAACGAAGAGTTCCAGACAACAACGTCACCATAGGAAATGCCCCCCAGCTATTGACCCCCCTGTCTAGTGTTGTGCGGGGGAGAAAAGAGATCGTCACAAGGGGCCCAGCTGCGCAAAAGATTTGGGGGAGGGAAGAGGGAGAAAAAAAAATGCTGTTCGTCGCGCGCGCGTTTCCCCCCTTCGAAGTGGTCGGTCGGTTCGTGGGCGAGGCTGTGAGGGAAGGTTTTCCAGGTTGCGCAAGGCTGAGAGAAATTGGGACCCTCCCCCCTTGGGAATTGTGGCAGTGCTGATAGGTAATCGGTACGTACTCTCCTCCTTGCCTGGCGGCTTATGAAATAACTAAACCCCCAAAAATGGAATGGGGAGGATTAGGATTGGATGGACGAGGTTGGATTGTGGAGTCTGACCCTTTCCCCGATGACGGCGGAGCTTCCGTCGCACACTTTATGCATGACGATAAGATAAGTCGGGAATGATGGATACAATGGTACTTGGTCGGAAAAAAAACAATAATGTATGTGCAGGCGCGGTCACTTACACGGCCGTCCATCAAAGAAAATGTAAGTTTTTGAATAATCAGAGATAAACACAACCCATCAGTAAAAACCAATCCAAGCTAGTTGGTTCTATAACTAGATCCGTTGCCAAATTCACTATGTTTGCTTTTTTTTTAACCCGTTCGTCTCCCTCCCCCCCGGCCGAGTTCGTCTCGCTTGGCGAGTTGCTCACACGCTGCTATCCGTGGTTGGACGCGGATACAGCCAGCCTTTTCGCCCCCAGTTCATTGATTTACATCATAAATTGGGCATCAAGAGCCAGCTCTGCTTAATCTCGCTAACCATGTCCTGTTTCGTCCCGTCTGTTGACAACTGAATAAACTTTCAATAGGTCTTCCTGCGCCTGCAACCCGCACCCGCACCCGCGCCCCTTCAGGCTTCAGCCCTCCCTCACCTCACCAATACCATGCCCGGACGTCCAATCCATTCAATGCCACATCACCCGGCCCTTTAATCCCAGTCCAGCTGACCAAGAGTCCATACACCATCCATGACAACCTCTTTGCTTGGGATGCCCTCATCTCATCCCTTGGTCGTCTCGTCTCGTCTCGTCTGTCTGTGGACGCGCTTGCTTGTCTTGTCTCGCCCGCAACCCAACTCCCTTGCATCATAGTGCTCCAATTCTCCCTCACTCGAGTGACCCAGCCTCGGAGAATAACCTGCATTGGGTTGCGCCCTGACTTTTCTGTGACCGAATGTCCGGCTCATCAGCCAGACGAGCCGCCGCCTGAATTGATGACCACGCCTGTTGGGCTGTTAGGTTCTTATCTTGACGCTCCCATGCCATGCCATGCTATGCCAATGGATGCCCCGTGTAGGTAGGTAATTGGAAATGTTGTTGACCGACAATATGATCCATCAGTCATTCTTCTTCGTCCAGCCTGTGGTTCCCACGATGCGGGTCTGTAGCGACGCCAAATCTGACTCTTGGGCACTCTACCAGCTCTGGGACACACCAGAGATAACCAACTTGATCCTTCGTTCCGTTCCTTTGGCCCAGCTCCCACAAGGCTTGCAAGTTGTTGTCTCCATGGCGGGTCGTTGAGAAAACAAGTCGAGTTCTGTCTGTTCTAGGTAGGCATGTATGTAGCCTCCCGCAACAATGGGCTGGAGCCCGTCCGACATATACATCATGCGTTCTATCCTGCATACTGCCACTGCCCGGTATAAAGCTGTGGCCACTCTCGGGTCAGACAAATTTCCAACTCCCGCCGCTGCCGCTTGGTTATTGTCGCCAGTGGTCTCACGATGCGTCATTTCAAGGGGCATGATACCCGAGCCTGGCATTCAATATTCAGCCCCGAACCATGAGCCGGAGGCTCGAGCCCCGACAGCATGTAGAGTGGATCGTCTTTGATATGTCCCGTTGTTTCTTCGCCGCGGCCCGGCGGTATTTGATGCCTCTCTGCCATGGACATGGACACATGGTGCATGAAGCTCGTGTGTACAGTACCCTGACGAGCCATAACATTGTTCGTACTTTCTTCCTTGATGCAATTACCCCCGTGCAGTGCCGCGTCTACAACTTCTTTCCCGCGACTATTCGGATCGCCTCCACGTTGTTGCTGCAAGCTTAGATGCACGGGTCCGCTCGCCCTAAAGTTGTAAGTCCTCGGCGCCGTTTTGTGTCTCGACGCACGCCGACAGGCATGTATGTATGTACTCCAACGCAGTCTGTTGTGCTGATGTTGTGCAATTGAGTATCTCGGACTCTATGTATCAGCTGGCATTTTCCTGACCACAGATGTATCATGGGTTTCATGATTCACCTTGTAATCAAACAGTGTCAGCTTGCGGCCCTCCTGAAGCATACCAGGTCCATGTCAACCACATGGATCGCCAACTTGTCAAATCCACTCGAGACAAACTCAAGACCGGACGAAGTTAAGAGAGCCGCTTGAATGCAGCCCGCTTCTAGCTCATCCCGGGTTACCCGGAGCATTAGAGCTTAGTGACACGACGACCGACGGCTCAGCTCGAGATGGATGGCCACCACGAGATACCATCACCCCTGCTGACTCCCTTACCCTACAATCCAATGCGACTTGACTCTGTAGTCAGCCATTAGTCCTGTCCTTGGAATTCGCTGCCGTGACATGTCATCGGAGGAATATTGCGCGGGCGCCGCCTACCTGACCATCGGGATTGCCTCCCGGTTTCCTGACTTGGCTATCGCATTAGCTTCAAGTCGCAACTAACCTCAACCAACGAGTACAGCCACGGATGCCATCCGGAGGCATCTAGAGGCATCCACAGCCGTCCACTCGATCAATTCTCGGCGCATTGTGGTAACACAACGTGGTCACCGGGCTGACTTCTCTGCTCACAACCTCGGCAAACCACTGTCCTGTTGTGGCCAATATTGCCGAGCCCAACTGTCGTAAGAGTCTAGACGGAAGGCTCCAAACCAAGCATACCCATGTGGGCCACACCAACAATCCTTCAAGTTTCGAGGTCAAGCCTGATTGCTGGTCGCGAACCTCCGTCCAACGCTACAACTTACGGCCCGGCCCGCTGGGATACCCGGAAGTGACATCTGCTCGGCCGTTTTCTTTCACACCGACTCAAGAAGCCGTCGCTGGGACCGTTTCCCAGTTCCGCACTCTGCACCGTCCCCGTTGACCTTCCTGTTGTCGTATAGCACCCTCTGCCGTTATCCTCCCTCCCTCGACATGCCATTCCCTTCCACCCCGCGCTGCACGGGTGCGTCCTGGTCCGTCACATGAGCCTATGCCGCCGCGAGATGAGATGGCACCTGGGGAGAGCTGCCAACTATTCCCAGCCAGAGGGGATGCACCACACTTCGGCACCGCGCCGGACACCCCCGGCACCCGCCCGAAAGTTTGTATAGGCGGTGAGGAACAAAGCAATGACGAGTCCTATAGCCTGTCCCTATCTCACCGGCCCTTCGCAGCCATGACCGGTACGGAGTACAGATGCGCAGAGCGCTTGGATGCTCCACACCGTACCTGGTTCAACAGGCACACAAGGAAAGTCTTCCCTAATATTTCCCTCAAGTTGATGACGACAGGCATCTCCGGGGAGACTTGTGTGAGTCCCGGCTTCGCTCGAAGGAATGTAATGCATCTGACACAAGATGCCGTGAAAGACCTCGCCTGGCCATGACTCAAGGCACTGGACCTGATCGTGGTTGGGTGGCAACGAATACCGGCTCTTAGACATGTTAGCACGACCATTACCAGCCCTGCAGCAGAAGCAGGCAGTTGAACACGTACCCGTTGCGCCAACACTTGTCCGCAACGTCGCTCGACAATGATTGGAGAAAGCTAGTGCAACAGAAAAACAGAGCCAATAAGCAGTCTCAGCCGTCCTGTTGACCGAGACGTCTCAACACTGGCCATATCAACATGTGCTCGTCCCAACTTGGGTATCTGGGCAATGGCAGCGAGTCCCCGGTGAAGAGCTTCATCGTTGGGACAGTGGCAATGATGATCGGCAATCAGAATAGTCGCCTTGCATTCAACCTGACATGGTCAAACCCAGAAGACGGAGCTGGGTGACATCCGTAGGCTTGGGACATTGGCCACACCGAACTGCAGACCCCGACCTTTGCTTTGTTCCGAGAGACCAAGGAGCTAGCCGGGAGAATGAGAGAAGAGAGAAAAGTAGATTGTCCAGTTGGACATCATGCATAAAGAGGTCTAAGCCTCCATGGGCCGAGTAGCGTGTGGCCGCCTCGACAACCTTCCGCATTGCTTTTGTCAAGTCGGCGGCGCTGTGTCATCTCTTCCTAGGGAGGTGGAACAAGAGACATCGTAGCAGCCGCAGCCGCAGCCGTTGGGGTGCTCGGGTGTCAGGAGTTCTACGTGCTTCTTCCTCGTCGCTCAATGCCCTCAAGTCGTGGGACTTGACGTAGATATTGCCTGACAAGGGTTCAGGGTCTCGCCTCGCCTCGCCTCGCAGGGCGGCTTGCTAGACCGACCCGTCCAGTGGGCTTCCGCAAGTTTGTGCCACAGTGCTGAGATTCGAGACGAGTCTTGTTAGCCAAGACGGGTTGTTGTTATGGTCGAGCCTGCATGACGATGGCTGTTGGCTCATATCGACAGTGTTTGCTCAAGCTCGCAATTGAAGCCCGCCAAGTCCCAGGTTTCACACAGTCCGTCCAGGTGATTAGTTAGTTCCAACTCTCCCTGGGCGTAATTGAGGCTGAAATCTTCGATGGGGGTTCCTGATGTGGGGGATCAACCCAAGTCCAGAGATCAATGTTTGGGGGTTTGGGATGTTGTGGGGAGTCTCCAGGATCTCCTCATGCCCAGTCAAGTAATACCACGGTCAGCGTCCCACCACGCATCCACCCAAACAGACAGCTCTGACACCGCGGCCACACACGTTTCCCCGGAAAATCAAGGCATGTCGCCTCGCAGCTGGAGTGCATTCAATTGCATTGGCCCTGTGTACAATGACGTCTGGGCAGCTTGGTTGAGCTTAGTCACAGACAGGGGCATCCGCTCGGTTGGTTCGTCTTTGGGTAGGTCTGTAGCTATTCAGAGAACCTGTGAATTCCTTTGGCGATTGCTATGGCCTGCGCGCGTGTTCGCCTAAGGTAGGGGTGGATGGCAAGCTGAACCTAAGAGTCGCCGCTCCAATCTGTAAAGTGTCCAAGTCATGACCTTGCATGAAGCTGTGTCGTGTCGTGTGGATAGAGGCGGGTGGACCCATGAAACACGACCTGATGGCGAGCCGCATAACGACGTTTTGCTTGGCCGAGATTCGCCCAATGGAACATACGCTTGACATAAGGTGACCCTTCCTCGCCGTTCTGTCGAATGGAACAGAGGAAACCTGCATGAAAGTGCATTGAGAAACCAGGCTCGTGCCATCGGGGGCCAAAGAAGGACTGAGAAGAAAGCCACTGGTCAAGTTGTCGAAAGATACTCGATACAGCGCTCAATGACATTGGGACGAGGCTGTTGAGCCTGTCTTTAGCTATTCATGCCTCGAGGCCCAGGCCAGGCTGCCCAGACCTACCAGGACCAGGCTGGAGACAACATCACTGCCGCCCGGCACCTCGTGTCGATAGGTCATTCTCTCTTTCGCTGAAAGCGAATCGGGGTCGCAGTCGCCGACGGTCTTTGCTTATGAGCAAGGGGACGGGATCGACGAGAGGCGACCTATCACTTGTGATTTGGCAATCGAGGCCCACCGGACGGACCGGTTGAACCGGGGGCGTTGACTGATTGTGGCTTATCCGCTGAAAGAGAGATCAGATATCAAGCAGAGAGAACATGGGTGTTTCGAGCTGGAGTCAAGAGGTAAGCAGCTGATGCGAGGAGCAAGCCGAGGAAGCACTGGGAGCAAATGAGCAAGACATGCACCGAGCAAACGTGACAGCATATGACAAAGAGGACAAAGAAGGGGTCGCCGAATAAGCAAAGGGCTGCGGAGCTACTGATGCCGCTGGGTGGAGCGTCGAGGATCGAGGGTCAAGATGAACGCGCGCTGAAGCTTGTCATCGAGTGAGGGAGGGAGGCGTCGAGTCCGGATTCGAGACGACTCGTCCCCGAAGGGTTGGGACTTTGGTGGTTTGTCCAGCGCGGCACGGACGGGAGTATACAGAGAGAGAGAAGCTGGGACATGGACGGACAAAAGCTGCCGGAGAGCTGCGTTGTGCGGTGCGGTGCTGTGCTTTGCTGTGGATGTGAGTGAGGATGAGGCGTTGGATTGGACTGAATTCAATGGAGGTGGAAGAGAAACCGGGAAAGCATCCATCCATGGGAATGCCGGCAAGTACGACAGGGACACGACTCACCGGTCGTTGTTGTCTCTCTCTCTCTCTCTCCTTCCGTGATGATGGCCCTCCCCTGAATCTATTCTGAGCATGGAAGGAACTGGAAACAAGGAAGGTATTGGAAGGCAAGGCCGGAGTTGTTGGCCTCAACTGCCAGGAAAGGGCGGCTGGCAGCATCGCGATCAGGGAAGACACCTCAAGAGGGGAGACCTGGGTCAAATCAACGGATGGCATTTTCGCATTGGTAACAATGACTATGTGAATGCGGGAGGCGACACGTTAAGAAGGCGCGGCTTCAGACGATGTCTAGGTTTGACATTTGAATCAATTGGATAAGCGCCAACCAAGGTTACCTTGGTCACGTCGCACAAGCTGATGCATGAAGCCCGAAAGAACAGCATCCCCAACATGACCTGCAGCCCAGATGCTGGATATCATTTCATGCTTCTTACAGTACCTTGACCGTCGTATCAGCAAGAAATCAAGTTTCATCACAGCTCTTGCTGCGAAGGTGTTGTTGTTATTGCTGTTGCGAGACATCTTCTCTCACATCTCACATCAGACAGTCTGGCCTCGTCTGGCCTCATCTCACCAGCTTGTCTCGCTTCCATCCTCCAGGATCCTACGGGAAGCATGTACCTGACCGAGTGCAGACGCAGGTAGCTCAATTTTGTGACTGAGAGAAGGGCGCGCAAAAGGATGGTCCTGGGAATGTTGGATCTCGACTTTGCTTTGGTCTTTAGGCGCACATGCAGTCTGCAGAGATGACACCACCCACCGCCCCTCGCTCACTCTACCTCCTCGTTGTACGGTACGTATTACCAACACCATCAACACCATTTCCCGACCTCCAGGTCTTGGATGGGAGCACAAGGCTTGAGTGCCCTGCACTCGGAATTCTGGCTGGATGATCCACGCGGATGGACGCACGCTGGGGAGCACAACCTTCGTCTAGAACGCTGCGCTGCATGGTCGAGGAGGTTTGTTTGCCTGTGACCTGATGCATCTTGAAGGCATTGACAATCTTGGCCTTGGACAAGACAACCTTACCTTGGAGACAAACGCCGCATGTACTCACTCACTCGCCCGGGGCCACTGCAGTCTTGTCTTGGTGGGTGGAGCCATTGTCAGGAAAACAATCATGATCCCCGATCAGAATCCTTCGATCTCCTTTGCACGAAAGGGCATCCCCATCTTCCAGGTCCAAAACATCATTTATTACTGATCAATTGGCGATGGGGGCATGTGTCAATTTAGGCACGTCCGGTCCGTTGCGCACTACAGCAAGGTACGTACTCTACTACCTGCACGCAGCGCTTGGTGGTGGCTCTCTAAACCAGCACTAGGATCGTGACGGAGCGGCTCTTTGAGCCCTTGGCTGGCGAGTAAGGACGCTCTGGAGACCATCCGCTTGGCCTAGCCTGACCTGGTCACGCACGCTCCAGCCAGTCATTCAGCGTTCATCCCCATTCATGGCTGGCGGCGTCCGTGACCTGTGATGGGACAGGTGACGCGGACTTTGGATTGGAGCAGCATTCCACATTCCACATTCCACAATTTTCTGTCTCTTGTCGATTCCTTGTGCTGGGTGGGCATCAGCCCATTCTGCAGCGGTACGAGATCCAGCCCATCATCGCTGCAACCAGTCCAGTCCGCTGGCGGCGGCGCCGGTGATGGTGGTGAAGGGCCGTCAGTGCTGGGGGTGCTGGGGGGGGGGGACATGGGACTTGTAGATGCTGGATTGGCGGCGCGATGCATGGGTCAACAAGGACACAGATGGATGGATGATGATAATGGACACTCGATGAGGGGCACCCATCCCATCAAGAAGCAAGACATCCCTGAGACCTGGTCGAGTCACATCGGAAGCCCTCAGAAAGGGTCTGGCGTTGGGGACTGCAGGTCTTACAAGCCCATCCTTTTCGGCGCTCGCTCTCGTGGCTACCATGTCTGGTTGAGATGGGCTGGCCTGTCAACGATGAGAGAACCCATGTACCCATGCTCTGGCTGGTCGCCAGCGGCTGGAGTTTGCATCAATCGGATAGGCACGTTGGGGAGACCACGGGTGTGTATCAATGACACTGACAATGGACGGACGACAACGATTCGGGAGCTGGGCTCCAACCGGCCGCAGACTCATGCATCAAGGGCAAGCGGTGAATGATGCTTCATCCTCTCATGGTCGAGGAAAAGGGTAGCGTTGCGTGGTTATACAGCTGAAGAGACAGCCCAGGTTGTTGTTCCCCGGGGGCGCTTGAGCAAGGCCTTGCAGATCCGGAAGATGGACACTTGCTTGACCTCGTTATGGAAAAGGTTGTGGTACGTCTCTCTCTTTTCATTTGCAACCGAAGATCAAATCATCCATGTATACTTTAGCGCGGCCCACGATCCAATGCTGTTATATTGGATGCCGACGGGAAAAACCTCAAGCGGTGGATAAATACCTTGTCTTAATGAAACTTATGCTGTCTAGCTCCGAGGTAGCCAGCCACGGCCTGTTGAACCTTGTCTCGATAGACGGATACAGAGCCATTTACTCCGTTCTCGGTTGCTCGAGGGGAATGGCGGCACAGTTACCGAGGCAGTTGAGTCTAGCAGTGCGTGCAGTGCAGTAGACGGGCCAAGACTGACTGCGTGCGCAAGTGAGCGTGATTGAAGCCCAAAGGGGGTTCACGTACATACAATCGGAAACCAGCCGATGCTGGTTCTTGAAGCAGTGACGCATTACGACTCGGACACGGCAGTTGTCTGAAAGGACGGTCAGGCTAAAGCAATGGCCTCCATCGAGACAACAATAGAAGCAGAAGCGGTCGCTGTGGAGTCGACGGAGGAACCACAGTGGAGGAGAGTCAAGAGGAGCCGGATGCAATACGGTGGAGGCACAGATGAGGTCAGGCTTCCCCCTCTGATGCTTCTGGAGATGGTGACACCTGGTGGAGAGGTGGAGAGAAGAAGAAAGATGGACGGAATCGAGAAGCTCCGGGTTCATGGATGATCCTAGCAAACCCAGAAAAGACCCAGCAGCACAATGCCGCCCAGTCAAGTTAATGATTGCCCGCCATCTTTGTCGGTTTCCAAAACTGGGCATCGCCAATCTTGGCCGTATGTACACCGGGGACCGCGCTTCGACCTCACCTGGCATCTCATCTCATCTCACCTCACCTCACCCTCACACTCACCTGGGGTCAGCAGCTACTTGCATTCTTCTCTCCACCAACACACGATCGATCTTGAAGAGGGGATGAATGCGCAGAAGCGAGCTCCAATGAATGCGCGCAGCCAGAGACAATCACGCACGCACGACGCACCCTCTGCAGGTACTTACAATCCGCGGTGTTTGAGATTTGCCCGTTAATCGCCTGTCGTTCGCTGGTTCCGCGCTCTTGGTGGCTACACCATGCATTGCACATCGCAGTGCCGTGCCGTTTGGCTAACGGCTCCGGCCCCGGCATCACGAACGCTTATTCGCCAATTGATGCTGAGTTGTCTCTTTTCTCGCGTCTGGGGACCTGCATACACGCACAGCAGCTAGTCGGCTGAGCAAGGCAAGATCAAGACCTCCTCGCAGCATGTCGCAGCCCATAGGATGTACTTAAGCTATGTTTGTGACATGGCTTGCCGGAAGCTTGGGGTTGTCTCCTTGAGCTCGACGGAGAGAACGGCCCCCATCCCCGGCTTCTCGAGCACAAAGGGAAAAAGGACTGGGTTCGGAAATAACATCCATGATGGCCTTTGCGTGAACCGCCGTGTCCGCCGTCGGCGCCCGCGCCCGCGCCTGCTCCCGCGGCTGGCCGAGGGACGACCTCCTGACTCGGCCCCATCTGACTGACTTGACTCGGATGACGACGGCGGGTGAAGATGGTGTTGCGAAAAGGGGGACCAAGGGCTGGCACATAAACTACGTCAGGAGTCTGGAGCTCAGATCTAGCTGGACAGGTCGCGGGGATCTAGAGGACTGGGATGGGAAGATGGGAGGTATCTGCGCACAGCTTGTTGGGCAGACCAGCCTCTGAAGGTGCAGCTAGAGGTACAAGGCCTTTGTGCAACCATCACGACGAGCTAAGGCATGGAACATGGAGCTGGTGGTCTTCACTTACATCATCGCCATTACCACCCTTCACCACCATGGCAGCCACAATGACCACTTACACGAATTACACAATGTGTCGCAGCCTGGATCATTGGGGGAAAAGGAAGTGAATCAATGGAAACCACCATGGTGCCGTCTCAGCAGCAGTGCAGGCTCTCGTCGGTACAGTATTCGTCTCATGTATGATACCCCCCCTACTCATTCCCTCAGTCTGGCTCTGCCATGTGGACTGCACGCTGCCATGCCTACCCCAGTCCCAACCGTCCCAAGTTGTGCATCTCGGGGGTTGACTGAGTGTCACACAACGGCCGAGCTGCTGACTGACCTAGCGCAGCACAGCGCGAACCGGCCACCACTATCTACGCGCCCCTTGCCTTCGGTCCGTCAGTGCAACGAGTTAACGAAAGCTTACCGGGGGCGGCGGGTGTAAGAAGATGGTGTCGAGACCTCCTTTTCGGTCCAAATTGGGCATCTCCAGGGCTGAGGTGGTGCGCTATCATGATGCCGGTAGGGGATTAGAGTGCGCTGCAGCAGCGATTCCAATGTAGGTACTTTACGGAGTACCCAGGTACATACATCATGACTATGCTCGATCTGATCCTTTCGGACCCTCTCTCTAATACTGGACCATACCTACTGGGCATGACATCCATCCGAGTCCCATCTCCCCGTCTGGTCCGACATTGTTTCTTAATTAGCCTTGACCTGCCATCTGGGGGAACCTGGCCGTTCGTCAACCTGTCCCGACCTCACCTGAAGCGGTCCTTGCTAGGTTGGATTGGAGGACCCGTTTCCCTAAAAAGAACAGAAGAATCACATCCATCCATCCATCATCCATTCTCCATCCCTTGCACCGGTTACACGTTAGGTACTCAGCAACAGGCGCTTGCTCATCTGGCACTTACGCGCAAGCAACTTGAAGCACAGCAGAAGAGCAGAGCAGAGCAGAGCAACACATGCACTTTCATATTGTCAGAAGCCCGACGAATTCGACCCACGCACAGGCCTAAAAGAGAGTAGAGTGTGCGAGCTTCCTTCCTGCCTTCCTTTCTTAAGGAGCGGTTTCCCAAAACGATAAACGCCAGAGTTCCTTCCTCATCTCATCTCGCGCTTCCAGTTACCTCTCGTTCCACTTGTTCCTCTTTCATCACCTCCCCATTTCTTCTTCCTTCACCTGTCACTCGTTTCTTCTTCCCCAAGCATCAAGCACCGAGGTACCGCCATTTGTCAACCTCCGCCCACGCGCCCTCGGAGGTCATTGCTGCTACTGTCCAGTTCCATCGTGATTCCTACACGCACGCTTAACACGGACGTCTTGTCAGGCAGAGACAAGCATTGATTCGCGTGGCTCCCGAGTTCACATCGCCCCAAGAAACCCGGCAAAGACCAGCATCAGACCTGGCAGAGACCCATAACATACCCAGAAAGCGGACCCAAAGAAAGACGACGTGCGACCCAAGAAGCCGCCCCCCCAGAAAGGACCCTCAGTCAAGCTTCTCCACCACAAGAAACGCCCCACCCCACCTTAGTTGCTGCCCAGAGGAGGTGTGTGGGAGCGTGCGAAAGAGGCGTGTGCAGGCAAGGCCTGAGGCGTGTGTGTGTCCACTCCAGGAGAACTCCGGGAGGCTCAGAGGGCCTAGAAGAGGCGCTGTCTCTGCTCGAGAGCAAGCGACTGAGCAAGAAGAAGAGAGTCAGAGTAGAAGACGGGGCCATTGGAACGATCAACTGGTTGCCTCCTTCATGACAAACTCCCTTCTCTTCTCCATTCCCTGGTGCCACCACGAGCAGAAGCCAGCAACAGCAAGCGAGTTATCGATCGAGCCACCGACGATCTAGCAACGATCCAGCAACGCCCACCGGAGGCGCCCGCGCAATCCAACCTCGAGGACAGGCAAAGACCTGATACCTCTTCTTCATCTGCTCACGCTTGCTTTGTTTTTTCCTCCTTCTTTTCGTCTTCTCTCATCCTCGGCCTGTTTACAAAAACGAAAGCAAACCTACAGCAGCCGCCGCCGGAAACATTTAGCAAGGTTCTACCCAGTTGCCGGACGCACTGCAAACCGAAAAAGCTACACGCTACAGTACAGTACGCTTCTTCCTAGCTCCTCTCGTCGGGACCCTTGGACCCTTGAACGACAGACAGCCAAGGTTCGGTCGGTAGAAGTGGTTATTGGATTGCGACCGCCGAGGTACGTACCCGTTTTTTCTATTCTTTTTCCGTACAGCAACGACACGAAGACCACGACCAGGGCACCTTCGGGTGGCTTTCGCCACTGACCCAAGTCAGCTGCCCCACCAAGACCCAAAGACCGCTCCTGCCCATCAGGCAAGGCCTGGCACCTGCCTTCTCACTGTGTTATTCTGCTGAGCAGCTGGGTGAACGAGCGGCCCTACTGGCCTGGTGGTGGCGCCTGGCCGCGCTCTTGCTCTTGCTCTTGCCCCGCCTAGCGTCCAATGCTTGCACCTGCGCCTGCGCCTGCGCCTGGCTGCGTCTGCGGGAGACTGGGGACTGCCTGGGGAGCACCACCGGCCGGCTGCTTGTCGCTCGCTGCACGATACTTGTCGGGTCGCGCTTGCCTGTAACTTGCATAGGCTGGCACCTGCCCTGCTGGCACCTGGGCACCTGGCATCCGGCACCTTGCACCCGGCATCCTATGTACCTTCCCTGCACCTGCACCTGCCTCCACCTGCCCTGCACGCACCTGGGCCTGGGAGTGAGTGGCACCTGCTCAGTCCGAAGCAAAACCAGGACTTAGACCGCGCTCGACTTGGAGCCTCGAGACTCAACTCTCCAACATTTACATCTCGTGCCTCTTCCACCATCTCCCAACCACCACTCGTTTCTCGGCCTCTTTCTCCCGCCAATTGCCACGGGCAGGGCAATGCTTTGTCCGCGGTGAAGGCCTTCTCTTCCCTCCCCCGTCCTCGTCTTCGTTGTTCGTCTGCTTCGTCCCTTCCTCACAATAGCGCACATATGGGCTGCCGCTCTTTGACCTGACGATCGACGCTCACCAGCAATCCCAGACTGCCATGATGGCTGTCGCCGACGACATGCCGACCACCGCTTTACGCGGTTCTGACCGCGAAGACCTACCTCTCGCGGATTACATCTTGCGCAAAACGCAGTTCCTCTACGCTCTCGTCCTGCTCACTGCCTTCATTTCCTGTGCCGCTTGGTACAGCGTCGTCAACGCAAAGAAGCAGGAAGATTTGGTCCAGCCCACCGTCAAAGGGCCCGGAGGCAAGCCATTGCCCATCACCAAGAAGAAGCTCTCCCGCGATGGTGCACGTAAGATTGGCCCCGGCTTCGGCCGCACCGCGAAGAACGTCTTCCGCTATCTCGCAGGCATTGTGTTCCTGTGCTATGTTGGAAGCGCCTCTTTCATGTTTTACCATGCTTTCTGGTACGAAGACCCCTACCGCTGGTCAAAGGAGGGGCTGCCGTGGGCTGGTGAATGGAGCGTGGTACGTGACCCCTCGACACATCTTGACAATGCCATTGTGCTCTGAGCTGACCCAATTTGCTTAGGTTCACATTGTCGGCGCCCTTTTCTTCCATCTCTACATCCTCATCTCGCTCTTTGATTGGCGCAAAGGGCCTAATATCGTCCACTTCACTGTCTGGATCCTCGCCTTCATCGGTGAGATCATCCTCTTCTCCACGACCGCAGTTGCCGCCGCCGATTGCCACTTCTTCCGATCAGTTCGAAATAAGGATTCGGAAAAGGATGGGAACTGTGTCGACTATTGGACCAAGATTGATCTCGTCTTCTACTTTCTTCGAATCCTACACCTTCTGGCACTCATTGGGGTATTCAGCCTGGCCTGGATTCGAAAAGTCCGCAGCGAGGACAAGAAGGCAGAAGAGGGACGTCCTGCCGAGTCAACCCCGCTGCTTAATGGGCATCGCAGGTCGTACGATACAGCAAATGGCCAACCGGCTAATGGCCAGGTGGCTAATGGCCGAGAACCGAACGGTCGAGAGGCTAATGGTCGTCGCTCGCGTGGTAGGACCATCTCGAACGCCCACAGATCGACCGGTTACTCTAGAAAGGACGAATCGACTGCCTTCTATCGACCTGAAAAATTACCACACAAGACCTGGTGGGAGTATCTTAAGGGGTACTCCCTCTTCTTCCCCTATCTCTGGCCCAAGGATTCACCCAAGCTTCAGATCAACGTTCTCATCTGCTTCATCTTGGTCTTGCTACAACGCTTGGTCAACGTCGCAGTGCCAATGCAAGTGAAGCGAGTGGTCAATTCTCTTGAGGAGGTGATCAAGTTGGTCGCAGACGGCGAACGACTTTCCATGGATAATTTCCCACTCAAGAACTTTGTAATCCTCGGGCTTCTGTGGATCCTCCAAGGCCAGTCCGGGCTCCTGGGCTCGGCGCGATCCATTCTTTGGATCCCCGTTTCGCAATACTCTTACCGGGGACTGACGACGGCGGCCTTTAACCACGTTCACTCTCTCAGTCTCGATTTCCATCTTTCCAAGCGTACTGGAGAGGTGCTGTCTGCGCTTAACAAGGGCGCCTCGATCAACCAGTTTTTGGAACAGGTGACATTCCAGGTTTTCCCGATGCTTGTCGACCTTTTCCTCGCCATTTCCGTATTCTACATCTGCTACGGGCCGCTATACGCTGAGATCAACCTGGTAGATACCTGCTGGTATCTCTACATGACCATCAAGATGGCCTCAACCCGAGCGGACCAGCGTCGCGAAATGACGAATGCTGACCGCGAGGAGGAAGCAGTGAAGAATGACTCAATCTCTAGCTACGAAACGGTCAAATACTTCAACGCCGAAGACTTCGAGTCTAGAAGATACCAGGACAAGGTTGGCGTTTTCCAGAGAGCCGAAGCCAAGGTGCAGATGGGGATGATGTTGATGAACATCTGCCAGACCGTGGTCTTCAACTTGGGTAGGATCATTGTTGCATTGGTATGCGGCTGGCAGGTTGCGATGGGTCTCCGTACGACGGGTGACTGGTTCATGGTCGTCTCATACCTGGCTCAGCTTCAAGGACCCCTCAACTTCTTTGGCACCTTCTATCGGACGGTGCAACAAGCAATGATCTCGGGCGAGAGACTTCTGGAGCTCTTCAAGATTCAACCGACTGTAGTGGACACGCCCCATGCAGTCCCACTGGGCAAAGACTTTCAGGGACACGTTCGGTGGAACAACGTCAGCTTCTCGTACGACCGACGGAAGCCGGCGCTACGCAACATCTCGTTCGAATGTATGCCGGGTACCACGACCGCCTTTGTGGGCGAGTCGGGCGGTGGCAAGTCGACCCTGTTTCGCCACATGTTCCGCTATTACGACTGCGATGAGGGCTCCATTGAGCTGGACGGCAAGAACGTCAAGGATCTGACAATCGACTCGGTCAGAGAGATGATTGGCGTTGTCCCCCAGGATACGACTCTCTTCAACGAGACGTTGATGTACAACCTCAAGTACGCCAGGCCCTCGGCTACTAACGAAGAAGTGTATGCCGCTTGCCGCGCCGCCAGCATCCATGACCGCATCATGTCCTTCCCCGACCAATACGACACGCAGGTTGGTGAGCGGGGCCTCCGCCTGAGCGGCGGCGAGAAGCAGCGGGTTGCCATTGCGCGGACGATTCTCAAGGACCCTCGCATCATCATGTTGGACGAGGCCACGTCGGCGTTGGACTCTCACACTGAGCAGGAGATTCAGGACAATGTGTGGAATATTGGGCAAGGTCGTACCTTGCTCATCATTGCGTATGTTACACGACTGACATGACGAATTGGACTCTTTGCTAACCTTTCTGCAGGCACCGACTGTCGACCATTACGCATGCGGACCAGATCATCGTCCTGAACTCTGGGGCCATTGTGGAGCGTGGCACTCACGACGAGCTTCTTCTGGCTAAGGGTCGCTATGCTTCGATGTGGGAAAAGCAGATCCGAGCAGAGCGAGCTCTGAATGTTGCCCGCGAAGCTCAGCTAAAGGCTGCGAGAGCCGTCCGTAAGGCCAAGATGGGTCTTAAGAAGAAGTCGGATGGATCCATTGATGGCTATAACGGTCTTGGATCCCCCGGAAGCTTGTCGGGCAATGGCTCCAAGGACCACGGGGACGAGACACACACGTCATCATCTTCGTCTTCGGATGCCGAGTCGAGCCACAGCGAGCACTCGAGAGAGCGAGAGCGCAAGTGAAGCAACTCGACTACTTCCAACTCAAACCAAACATCAGGCACTGCAAGGTCTCTTGGTGTAGCCTCTTGCGCATCTATGCGTAAGCTTCTCCATTGTTGGAGAGTTGGCCACGATACTAGTCGACACCTGGGGAACTCACCCTCGCAGCGGCATTCTTATCACTCATCCTTTTGATCATGATTCACCTCTACCACCAACATTTCTACTCGGTTTATGAACTGACACGATCCACGTCTACGAAGTTTCCGTTCGGCATTAAGACTGCATCGGATCGGAGTTGAGGAGTTTTTCTTTCTACTGTTTAATGAGTGCGGGCAAGTGTAGCCCGGCTAATAATGTGGCGATGAGTTCTTCGAAAAGAAGCAAATTCGCGAGTGGGCATTTTCAATGCTACAAACGAGGAAACACCATGGAGGGATAATGCGATGGAATATGGTTACTCTGTTGTTGTGTGCCAGAAGTTCTGGCACAATAATATTTGGTAAGGGGTATAGGCGTTTATGGTCATGATGATTTGCTTCGGATTCGGTATGGCTGCAGCTTCAACTGGGCCACAAGGAAGGGGGGAATGGGATGGAAGGGACATGTGGGATGATGAGCATTTTCTCTTTGAGCGACGACGGGTTCGGCGCGCTCGATATAGCATGAGTTGACGCACTTCTCAGTCTGGAGAAGTAGGTCAAAGGACGAATGGTGGAAGGATGGATGGATGTTACAGTAGGTCTCCAAGAAGGAGGCTTTTAGGCCTCTTAGACAGCAAGACCGCTCATGCGGGAGGAAATGGCGATGGAACGATTTGCTTTTTTCTTGTTCAAACGATAGGCGACCATGGATTCTGCTTTTGGGGACGACGAGAAAAACAAAATGGGTTATTTCATTTCCACTCTTCAACGGTTCTGATGCCGTCGTCAGGAGACAAATATTGATTCATCAGGGAGGAGGACAAGCAATCACATGACTGCTCAAGGAATTAGTAGTTTAGTTTAGTTTTGTGCATGGCATAGCATGGGCTTCAAGTTAAGGAAGCATGGCAGAGGATATACCTAGCATAGGAAGCAAGCGAGCAAATGAATCCAAGTTTATGAAGCATAACAGGTTGATGACTGTAGTTGTCGTTGCTGTTGTGGATGGATGCCCAACGTTGAGAGTAACATTCTCACCGACAACTACAAGTTGGCACGTGCTTGAAGACGACGAGGGTCCCGGTCATGACCACCGTGGTCAACATCCTTGGAAAGGTCCATGTTTGAATCCATGTTCTTGTTCCTGTTGTTGCTCTTGTTGATTGAGGCTGTGCAGAACGGGTCTTCTCCACCACTACTGGACCCGCCACCCCGGATGCCGGGCTCCACGAAGAAGGGGCCCCCGATGGGACATGGGGCGGACGTGCGGACGGTCCCAAATCCAGGGGGTAGGGGTCTTCACCGTCTAACCCCTGAAAATGGATTTCCATTGACGCCATTGCCTATGGAGGTTTATTATGGTTGTATATACGTTGGGAGAGAAAAAAAAGGGGGGGTTACATTCATGATGGGGGATTGAAAAAGTGTCATTTTTTGTGGGAATTGATACTACATGGAATAGAAGCGAAGGGTGCCGGCATTTTTTATACACTTGGTATCATTCTCCGACGGGTAGGAATGCGTGTTTTTAATGCCGCTTCTTCTTCTCCTTTCTATTCCGACTTGCATGATGCGTAAAAGGCTTGCAGGTTTGGCTACTGCTCGGGACTAGACATGTATACTATTCCAGAACGGACTTTGTATTTTATTAGCCCTCTTGCTGCATATCTTAAAGGGGGGGCGTGTGCATTCAAGAGTGGGAAACCTAGTGGATAAAGTAAAAAAAGGTCATCGGGGATGATGATGAGTGAGAAACGAAATAAAAAAAGAACAACACATGGTCCGTATATCCTATCATGAGATGCATATTCTAGGTACAGTAGTTTGAATACAAGATATATGGGGAGACTTTGTGTCCCTCGTATCGGCTTACGCGTGCTTCCATGACGGAGCGTTTAAACATCTCCACATGACGACGGTCAGAAGCGTATCCAGCGGCTGCTGTCGTAATGTTGTGAAATAAATAGAAGATGGAGGCCCAAAAAAAATTGGGTGTAGCTTTAGATACAAACGTGTGTTGACGCGTACTGCGTCTGTTGAGAGAGAGAGCACGGCCGGTATATGCAATGATAGATAGGTGTGTGTCTATGTATGTGGTTTATCATCAAGTGGAGTTAGAGAAGATCAAGTAGGTAGCGAGCGTAAAGGTAGTGATATTATTAAAGTGTTCGTACAGATTGGTGCCAAGCAAGCCAAGTATCATGGTACATGAAGATATAGGTTGTGAAAAAATACATGGCCCGAGGGGACATGGTGTCGTGCGTTGCTTGCTTGCTTGCTGCATGCAGGTCATATCATGAGGCTACTGGCATGTATAAGAGGGGGACAAGGTGCTCTCCCCCTTGATGGCCAGGTCAAGTTCTTTTGCTCTTCGAGAAGGTCTCGGCCGAGTTTGATCCTTTCCAAGTACATCTCGAGATGAGCCCCCTTGTTGTGTTCCTCGTCATATCTTGGACATGATCTCACAAGCCGACTTGCCCGAGCCGGTCTCGTATCAGACCGTGCCGTGCCGCACCGCATCACACGGCAGCGCACCCCTTGATTAGTCCGGATCTCCCGGAGCCCCCCCGGAACGCCGGCATGCTTGATACAAAAGCGAGTGTGGAAGTCCAACCGCTCCAACTTGAACTCCATTCATTACTCCATCATCCCATCCCAGTCCTGTCCTGTCCCCCGATGCTGTCCAAACATTAAAGGGAAGAAATGCAACCATGGCCACGTTCTCGTTGGCCCTCTTCGCTGTTGGTGGTCATAACATGATGCTGATCCATTAATTCGTCTCGTCCACCGATTCCATTCCTTCTTGTTTCTTTTTACTGCTTCTTTTCATTTAAAAATAGGAGGTGTCACTTCTTAGTAGTTTCCCTCTCACTATGCCTCGACGTATCGTCAAGATGTGTCAAGTTGTCTAGTGCTTTGCGTTGCCATTCGAGACGGCCTTGCCGTTGGCATGGCCGTTGGTGTGACCGTTGGCTTGGCCATTTGCATGACCGTTGGCCTTGGGGGCCGGGGAAGGCACATCTTCCTCCTCACCATCATCCTCACCCTCGTCCTCGGATCGATCGTCCTCGAGCTGGTTCTGGCTGACGAAGCGCCAGGCAATGCGAACGATGCAGAACAGCCAGAACAGGTTAAGGGCCTGGAGGGAAGAAAGGAGAGCGGTGGTGATGACCTGGCTCAGGCGGCACTTGTACTGCTGAGTCTCCCAGTTCAACTCAAAGGGACCGATAGTCTCGAACTCGGTCAGCAGAGACCAGATGATCTTGAGGTTGAGGTAGTGACGGAGGTAGATCCAGGCCACCATGAAGACACCAAAGTAAGGGCCCACCAAGGGAGAGTCGATGTAGTTGAGCGTCTTGGAGGTAGCCAAGAAGAAGTCGCTGATGTCGTGGGTGACATAGACGGCCAGGCCAATGTAAGTGAAGTGGAAGCGATAGCTGAGGCCAATGAGTCCCAGAGTGACAATGTGGTGACCGACAAGCTCCTTGAAATCCTTACGAGGCTTCTCCATACCCAGGACGAGGACAATGGCCTGCTGAGCCCAGTAGGCAGCTTCAAAAAGGTAGTAGAACTTGACAGGAGCCAGATGGGTCTGGTGAGGGAACCCCTCGTACATGCCGCGGGTGTTGAAGTACCATACGGGAGTATGGCTCATGACCCAAAGGCCAAAGGGGCCCAAGACACCAAAGTAGATGGCTGTGTACACCTGCTCCATGAAACGAGCCTTCTTGCCACGGCTAAGGTTGTACCAGCGAGCAAGTGGCGAAAGGAGCTCCTGCATGATGAACTCGCGGGTGAAGGACAAGACGATAGTATAGAAGGCGACAAAAGCGATATCCCAGCGACCCTTTCCATACTGAGCGGGCTCGTTAGGGTCGTCCTGGGGCAGCTTGTACGATAGGAAGATGAAGTGGTGGATAGGGTTGGACTCGGTAGGGTTGATGGCGTATCCGGCGAGGAAGCACAGGGTGAGAACAGCCGGGAGAACGAAGGTGTGCTTGATCATGGTCTGGCGAGCTCGAGCAAGGAGGCCGCGAGCACGTCGGCGTTTGGAGAGTCGCTTGTGGCCAGACTGAAGCTGCATGTTAGTATACCCGAGATGTTTGCGCCAAGATCAAATTTCAAGGGTTGGAGAGGCTCACCTGGCCGGTCTTGTCAACGGCATCGAGACTGGCACGACTCGAGGCCAATGCCGGGGCACCCGTGTCGCCGCGGATCTCGCCGCCGAGGGCACTGCTCTTGCGCCGCCTCCGCGCGTCGCTGATGGATGCATCGGTGGCTGTGGTGTTGTTGCTGACGGAACTGCTAGGTGCGAAGCGACGCTGGTGCAGCTGGTCGTTTGCCGTGTTCAGCAGGGGGAAGGGCTCTGAGCCTGACATGGCTGGCTGTGTGTTCTTCGTCTCCGTCGTAGATGATACGTCTTGTTCCTCCGTCATGTAGTTGCTGAAAGAGTTGAACCTCGACTTTTTCTAGGGTTCCGGCTCCCTAAAAAAAATAACAAGGGGAGTTGTGGTTCCCTCCTATGCGCCCCTATTTTTTTTTTTCCACCTCCCGCTCCTCTTATTAGTGTCGGCCAAGGTGGAGTTGTCGCGTGTACTGAAAGATGGACGCCAAGACTTTGTTTGCGTATGTCTCGAGAGGCACCTGAACAAGAAGTAAAAAGTTGTTCAAAAAAAAGAGTTCGCAGGAGTGGAATTGTCGTGACTCTTTCTCTGGCGGAGAGAGAAGGTAAATGCAAGAAACAAGTCCGGATTGTGCGGGAGAGCGGATGGGATGGGATGGGATGTCGCGACGGTTTGTATTAGAGGGAGGGAGAGATGCGAGGGGAGAAAGGGATTGGGGGATTGGGTGGGTAAGCCGAGGCGGGCAGCAGGTACACGGCAGCGAAGCTGATTGGTCAGATGGGGTCGGTGGGCGTTCTGGATGAGATGCACAGGGAAAGGGAAAAGCGTTGGCGACAGGGTTCAAGCCGAGCTTTTTCTTGATGGATGGATGGCTTGATGCTGATGGATGATGTCGTTGCTCGATTGGGGTTGTTAAAGACACGGGCCGTCGGGTACGGGCGTTTTCAATACTCCGTCTTTTACATTTGATATCGTCGGTTCGTTATAGCACGGAGTCGGAATAGGCGGGAACCCGTTCCTTCCTCTCAATCAATGCGCCGTGTATGTAATTACTCCGTACCTTCCCAATGAAACCAACTAAACAAAAAATCGAGGCAAATAAAAGTTGCACTCAGTGGGACCTCTCTAATAAATTGAGATTGACCGAAATGTCGTTGGGGTCATTCAGGGTCCAATTATTAGCGCTCCCTACTACCGAGGCCTCTCTATTTCTTCAGGGGACATGGAAAGTGCCAACCGGTGCTCCGCGGGGCCCGTCCGGGAGATGGAACAAATGTTTTTTTTTTCTGATCGAGGGATCCGAGATGAGTACGAAAATTTTTAAAGCAAATTTCTTCAACTCAAAACGTTTGAGTGTCAAAAAAAGTCGAGCGATTCGTCTTGACCTCCCCTGTCGCTCAACCACCAGAGGTCGATCTGTGGGGTCACATGGCCCTCCCGTCCTCCAAAGAAAATCAAGTTTAATCTCCCCAGCATGTGAATGTCTGCACCATTTCGGTCCCCTTTTGACTAACCCCCATGCCCTGCAGTTTTTCTCATCCATCTGGTGTTTTCTTTTCTCTGCTATCCGGACCAGCCGGGAACTCGTGGATACTCACTCTTTGGCCGTGTCCTTGGCCGCAGCTGACATGTGCGTTCGGGAGAGCCCATGTAGCCAATGTACAAAGACGTCATGCCGAGACTTTGTCGTTGAAGGCTACCAATAGTGTGGCTGGGTTATTCTGTCAGCCGTTCATCTACTTCCACGGATAGGATAGTAAGCCAAGCTGACATACATGGAGATACTGCACACGTCTCATGTCATCATGTCGACTGACTGACAACAATCCATGCTTCCCACATACCGTACAGTAATATCTTGATATCTTGAACACTGCCATCCCTGGACCGCTCTGTGGTCAGTGTTCCCCCACATCTTGAAGGGAAATCAATGGCTTTCATCACTATCATGCCACAAATGCGTAAACGCGTATCATGCTAATGATATTGACGACTACAATATGCCATGGCCTACTCGAACACAACATTCGAGACCATTTCTGCAGATATATACACATTCCCTTCTGCGGATTTTCCAAAACGCCGTATGCCATAACTCAGCCCATTCGCTAGACCAAGTTTTAGATGCCATATTGACCTCTCATATAAACCAAGATAGCAATCATGGCCATCTCCTCCATCCCATATGTAATATAATAAAGACATAACGATGCAGCCGCCCTCTGGGTATCTCTCACACGCAAAATGCTCCCAAACCAAACATGCTGGTCTACTGCCAGCCCTACCAACAACGCCTCGCTAGATGCAATAGTAATGACACAAATGCTTCGCTCAAGCCGCTCGCTGCGGGCCGGGCGAGTCCAAATCTTGTCGCCGGTGATCCAGTGATGACCTCTCTGACACTGAGTCTTCGTCGCCAGAGTAGTAGTAGTCATCCTCGTACATCACCCTGGGCTGCACGCCTCGCCATAGTGGCGGATTGGTAGCTGGAATCGGAGCCTCACCGAGTTGGCTTCCCGATAGCGTGCTTCGACTCCTGTCCAGCTGTGTCACTTCTCCTGATGCTTCTCGAGACATGCTGCTGTGGCTGTTGCTGCTGCCGCTATTGTTCGCAAGCCCTTCTCTGCTGCTCGATTGATGGTCCGCTGTATTTAGCTCCTCTTCTTCAAGAACCTGCTGGAGTGCTACCCCTCTTCGTGGAGGCGCTGGAATCACCGTCACAGGAAGACTCTCCGTGTTAGGTGCTGACCGCACTCGATCCCGCAGCTTCTCTGCTTGGTTTGCTGCAAAGTCTTCCAGACGAGCCCGTAGATCCCACCGGCTTGGCACGGTTGCCCTCCCCTCGCGTGGAGGTTCTGTGACAGGTTGTGAGTGCTGCGCAACCTCCTGTGGCGGATCCTCGCTTGAACGACGGAAAATCGGGCTGGCAAATGTAAGATTCCGCCAGCCACCATGAGTCGGGGTATTCGGTGTGTTGGCCTCTAGGTCTATCGGTTGACGAGTTGCGGGAGAAACAACATGGCCATTCTGTACTGAGGCTGGGGCCTGATTGGGAGGGGTAGGCTCGTCACTTGTCTGTTGACTCTGAGGGAAACTGTTTTGTCGACTCAGATCCACCATACTTTGTTGTGGTAGAGGCTCGGGTGTTCGTGTCGTCGCCTCTGACGATGGCGGATATCGTACCGCATAAACTGTACTCGCTGCGCTGGCTGTGTCGGTTCGACTGATGGGGGTGACTGCTGGTGCTGGGCGAGTTGGCCAGATCGTGGGCCGTAGGATGTTGCCCATACTTCTCTGTCCTGACTGCTCCGTAGTTTCCTGAGCACCCTCATTATCCTGTCCACGATATCGGCTGGTAATGGCGGAAACGTTGGCCCATCCATTGGCTGCACCTGAAGATGCTTGTCCTCCACCTCCGCCACCACCGCCGTTATTACCTCCTCCTCCACCTCCTCCCTTTCTTGCCTTTCGATTTCGAAGCCATGGAAATTCGGCCGCATTGATCTCGAGTGTGTCGTCGCCATCAAACACTTCCCGGCCGAGGATACCATCCTTCTTCTCCTCTCGTTCCAAAGCCTCAATTCTTTCCACCCATTCCCATACAACCACACTGGCGGCTGCTGCGCCAACCCATCTCACATAATCTCCCCATCCAGTAAATTCGGGTTGTGAAATATCGAGAATGAAAAAGACGACGGGAATCAAAATCGAGGTGATCGAAATAATGGCGACGAGGGTAATGTTCTTCATGAAGGGGTGGTAGAATGCGTAGCGCTTCTTCATGAGCGCAAAGTAGACAACCCACGCCGCGTATAATAGTCCCAGTGACAGCTGGAAGAGGTAACTGAGAGCAGGGACGGGATGTACAAAGTTTTTGGGTCGAACATTGGTGTTGATGCCGTTGTCCGAGTACTGAAAGCTAGTGATTGCGCTGAAAATGACATCAAGGGTGATGAGCGCAAAAGCAACCCATTTAATGATGATCTTTTCTCGCTGGCGGGGAAAGAGTCGAATCAAGGTCTGTACTTGAGCAAGCCAGAGGAACGTGTCTGAGACGAGACGGATAACCTTGAGTTCCACACTGTTCATGACCTCGTCCTGCAACTGCTTCGCGTTCTGGATCCCCCACGTATACTGATTCTGAGCCACCTTGAATGTGTCGGCAGAGGCGATGGTAAGTGAAATGGCGACGGTCAAAGCGGCCACCTTTTGCAGCCAAGGACGTCCACCAATGCTGACACTGCTGGACGAGCTGTGGGTGAAACCGGATCGCCGGCCGAGGTAGACAATGCCTCCGTCGAGAAAGGAGCGAGGGGTGACGAAGAGCATAACGACGAGCATGTAAGCCGTGACGGTGGTCGCGGCGAGGGCGTAACATATCGGAAAAGTTGAGGCGTAAAAGGGATCGCGGAAATCGGAAAATTTGGGGCTGCTCTCGGATGCCTCGTGCTGAGTGAGGCTGCTCTCGTCGCCCGAAACTTCAACTGCGACTCGAGGGACGAGATTCGCAGCCGGGCAAGGAATCTGAAAGACAGCGGGCTCGATTAAAGGGACGGGGACGCCCTGGGGCCCCAATGTCATGACACCGGCGGCGGGTAATAGAGTCGTCGTGCACAGCGCCGGCAGCGCCGTGATGGTCGCAGAGACCAGCTGGCTGGCGTCCATGGTTGCGGCTGGCCGGTTATCAAAGGGGCAACACGCAACGGAACGGCCAGCCGCGAGCGACGGGATTCGCGAAACGGTTGGATGTTGAAGATTAAACGGTCGCCATGAGAAAAGAATAAACAATCATTCGCGGGTTTTTCGATCGCTGTTCAATGCCGTGGTCGCTTGGGAACTTTCGAATTCGAACTCGTCGCGAGGGTATTTCGGTCCGGGGGGGTCAGACGAGTCTCTTTTCTCG
>NHTE02000021.1:686991-755997 GCA_002168265.2 Fusarium euwallaceae
GATTTAGACGCGGGTCCTCGGGGGGGGAGAGCCGTGACGGACGGATTATTAGACGATGGTGTCAGAGATTGTAGAAATCGCCAAGTCTCACAAGCTGACGACGACGATATGACCTTGACGAATTTGCGACTTGGGGAACACAGGCGCGTGTTGGATTGAGAGTCAAGAAAAGAGTGCGAAGCCGGGAGGATGGTTAGGTGAGTCGGGTTCCAGGTTTTTGGTGGAACGTGCCGCGAACAAGGGGACCCGGAAAGACACAAGTCAAAAATCAAGCTGGCGCTGGGTCTCTCCTGGCACGCACTGTCTGCTGGTGGGTGGGGAGGCGATGGGATGGAATTAGTGATGGAGATGGGGATGGAGGCTGTGAGTCTGGGCGCCGAGAAGTCTTGGCTTTTTCTTTGGAGTCGATCGCGCACACCCCCCCTTGGTTGGTCGCGCGATTAAAGTGAGATGGATCGAGACGCGGCGATCTAGAAGGGTCAGAGAAGCCTTGGAGGATGACGACGTCAATGAAGAAAATTTCGACGAGATTGCGAGACCGAGATTGTGTATGAGATCGGATGTCTTTTTCCTCTTTCTTTTTTTCCTGGTAAAAGAATGAGACACACAGTCCAAGCTCAGCAGCGCGTGGGAAAAACTGGGGAATAGACCTGGTTTTTATTAGGCGGGCACCTTTTTTTTTTTCTTCTCCAAACGAGCACCTAACGTTACCTACCTTGCCTTAGCTCTTTTGCCTTTAAAACAGCGTGCTTGCTCTCTCTCTCTCAGTCGATAGTGGCATTGGAGAAGCGAGGGGGCGGATGGATGGTGGATGTCAGGTTACCTTGACGGGATGAAGCGACGCACTGTACTGTGTTATGGAGACCAGAGACACATGGTACAGTATGAAGATGACAGAAGAAGAAGAGAGGTGTCAGATGGTCTTTGATCTTCATGCAAATCATTCCTGATCATCATTATCGTGGTTTCTATTCCCCTCTATCCAAGGCTCAATCAACCGTTGCTGGCCGTTTCTGCATAAATCTGGGACGGTGCGCACAAGCTTTCCGGCCCGCCCTACAACGGCCACGCAGGACATCTTTGGTTTCTTTGACAAAGTTCAAGATCTAACCGCTGGAATGCAGCAGCAACCGGACGAGCCAGGAGGTCGGGAGCCCGTCCCCGTCCAGGTCCTTTTGGTCTACACTACACACTGTGTGCATCCTCTCGGCTGGGGGAACTGTAACCCCGCCATCCATCACGTCAAAGGAGCAGTGGTGTGAACCCCGGTCGCATGGTTATTGTTCGTTTTTTGTGGAGGATGTTGTATTTCTTTGCTTTTTTTTTTCCATCTCGACCTGATCATATCGCCAGTAAAGAGAAGACATCTTGCAAGAAAAACTGCAATTTCATCTCCTCTCCATCTCCTCCTCTCCCTAGGTATCTTCCCCCCCTGCAGGGAACATGAGTCCGTTACCCGTGGGAACACCTGCAGGACGCCCTAAATCGCAGTTCAGGTAAGCCACCCGACCCCACACGCACTCAGCCACCCGCACTGTGTACCCTGGGGAAGAGATCGACGATGCTAAATTCTGTTCAAAGGGCTGACTCTCTGACTCTAAGGATAAAATTCTCCAGATAACGGGCATTAAACTCTATACTAGGGATTTATTATTAGGGGAATCTTTACTTGATTATCTTATGATCTACCGTCTTGAACCCCAGATTCAGCTTCTCACCACTGCGCATATGACACTTACCTGACCAAAGCACCCCCCCGTCAATGACACCACATGGTGCCCCAATCTGGTGAAAACTCACTTTTTTGGCTGAATCTCGTCCGGCCCGCCCGATGAACTTTAAACAATCAACGAATGATCAAGGTCTAGGCTGAATATTGGTCATATTCTTCTATCCTTCTAGACCGTCGTCGGAGCGAGCCCGAACAGGCATGTCGTCAGTGGGTTGTTGCGACAATAGCCTTTTTGACATCCGTCAGCCCACAGTTCGAGTTGGATACTCGAGTGTAGCTTCAAAGGACCAACTTGAACTCGTATAATTGTCGAGTCGTCCATCATCATAGAACTTGAATCCTTTGTTTCTTCCACGTCACACAAATCTCCTCGTCATTCAATCAAGCTTTCCTACCGCCAAGACTACGCAGGGGACCCAAACTTCCAAGTCTTGGCAAAGCTTAGTTGTCGTTTGTCCCGCATCTTGGCCTTTGCACAACACAACGCTTCTCCAGACTCTCGGGTCCCATTCTCCAACGTCGCATAAACGACGTTACTGTGCATCCGTCAAATATTAACTTTGCAGATCCAGTCTGCGTCATTGCTAGCATCGGAAATACGAGCATCGGGACAAGAGACATATAAAAGATAAAACTCCTGGGTATTGATTGGTATCTCTCAACCTCATCCATGCATGCATTTGCCATGTCCCCAGCAAAAGCCCTCTTGCGCTGGGGACCAAAACCACCAACGCCAAACGTTCGTCCTTTTAGTCATGCAAAAACATAAAAACCAATAACTTCCGCTCCCTCTCTGATGCTGTTCCATGCTGGCACCCCTCATGTACATCGTGATGCCTCTTGTTTAATTTCCAAACCCTCTATTCCTCCTCATAGTCAGTTTCCTCTTGCTGCCCATCCCGGTACTTCATCTCCAGCACCCACTTCTCGTCAAAGTCGATACCTCGTCGGATCTTAGTCCCAGCCTTTCGCCAGACTGCGCTGCCTAGCCCAATATCGGCAATGAAAAGGCGCCACTCGTCCTCGTGTGTTGCGTTGTTGAGGTGCTCAGGGTCATCTTCGTCTGGTGGCGTTACAGCCTCGAGCAAGCCGCGCTTGGGTGCACCCATCGCAACCACGTAACGCGGCTTGACAAAGAGACGGCTGCCATCGATGACTGCCACTTTGCCGGTGGTAGGGTCAATGCCTGTCGGCACATCAACAGAAAGGACGAATGCCTCGTTGCGATTTGCCCATTCCATCAGTTCGTAGACGGTTGCCTGGTCTCCCGTTCGCAGCTCCTCAAATGAAATGGTCAACCCTAGAAGAGCATCGATGATGAGAGCGGTTGACACAGGTGATCCCGATGATGCGTTCTTTCGTAGGTGTTCAAAGAGATCGCTCTTGCTGAAGATCTTACCCCCGAAAGCCCGATACAGCTGGATCTGTTGTCGGAGATCCTCGAGCAAGTCCCGCTCGCGCTCAATGCCAACCAAGCACACCATCACATTGACATTCTTGTTCCGCAAATGTCTAGCCGCAGCGATCGCTCGGATACCCGATTTGTTGTTGCCAGCTAGTACCACAATAGCCGGGCTGCTCAACACGGCACTGGCAGATGGATTAGCCCCAGCAAGCCCAAACCGCACCTTGATGGCAGGATCCGACAAGGCCTTGAAGGCCACCTCGGCAATACCCCGTCCTCCGTTCTCTGCCATGAGCTGTTCCGACAGCCCAACTTCGTTCGCGGCAATGTTCTCGAGATTCAGCATCTGCAGCGCCGAGACGGTTTCGAGTTGTCGGTGAGAGGGGACGAGGTAAAGACCGGGTGGCTGACCTTGCTGTCTCCTGCCGTCAGTACTACGCGACTCTGGTCGGGAGATGGACAAGCGAGAAAGATGGCTTGAACGTACGCCGGAGTTAACACGGCTCAGTGGGATACCACCAGGCGCTGCAGCGGCACTTGCCTTGCGTGACTGTGATCTCCTTGAAGGTCCCGACTTGCTGTCAGCTCTCCGATTGCTCTGGCCGCTTCGTATGTCCCGCGCTGATAGTCTGTCTGCCTCATTCAGTCCGTCATCCGCTTCGCTGTTCCAAAAATCCGCGTTCTTGCCAGTTGCTGGTGGCATATCAAGAACATTTTCCGTGTAATGCAGGTTCTTGCCACCAGCTGTACCAGGCTTTGGTCGGCGGTTGTGAGATACTAGTCGGCTGGCATCGTCGATCTGATCCTCCTTTCTCATCTGATCAAAGATGGTGCGCTTGTCAAACTTGGCCAGATTGTTCTCAAAATCGAAATCGCCCATCTCTTCAGTGACATCCTCAGACGCCCAACCATTGTCAAACACCCCCTTTCGTCCCTTGCCGTTTCGCTTCAGAGAGTTGAATGGCTGGAAAGACGCTGTGCTCTGGAGAATAGGAGTCTGCCTCCAGCCCTTGCCTCGGCCACTAGCAGGCGAGCCATCGACAGCCTGGCCATCTTCCTCGATGCGCTGGCCCTTTCCTTGCTTAGACTGACGAGAGCGCCGGTTCTTCTTCTTAGTTGATTGGGCATCCCGAGGCCCAACAGACTTGTCATCGGTCAACCCAGGGACCGGCTCGGTGATGGCCAAGTTGCTCACGGAGCCGGACAGGTCATGATCGGGAGTAGGTCGCCCTGGTGTCGAGAACGCCGCAATAGGTTGGACAGCGTGCAGCTCTGACCCTCCATCTTCCAGACCGATGAATTTACCGTCCGAGCCGGAGGGCGTCGCCGACGCAGGTGGCCTTGCCAGACTGAGAATCGCAGGGTCGACAAAGGCAGGTTGCGAGGGCGGTTGCGAAAAGGCAGGCGCGGCGATAGGTTCGACAGGCGCAGGGGCATTCGTAGCAGGCGCATCGTCCGTCTTGATCTCGGACAGATCAGCAATATTGGCGGCATCGATATGCATTTGGGGGCGCCATTCCTTGGTCCCTGTAACGAATACTACAATCCTAGTTAGCACATGCTTCGAAGTAGAAGAATCATGACACACTCACCATTCGTCAAGGTGAGGCCGCTGCCCGCCTGTACATCTCTCACTGTCCCCGTGAGTTGACAGTCGGCAGGATCGCGGAGCACCACCCGCATGTGCAGGCCGATGAATTGGTTTGCCATGTTTGAGGAGTGCGTTGCAAGAGGTTTGGTTCCCGAATGCCTTTGCTTTCCCAATGCGATGACCCTGTTATCGGAAGAACGGTCAAGCTCTAGACGTCATCAAATTCCCAGACCTCCAGGGACACAAAGGTTAAATCAGGGTGGCGCAGGTGTCGGGGTTTGCTAGGGTCGCGGGGGGGACGGGACGTTGGGTAACTCTCGTAGAGCGCAAAATCGGGCTGTCTCAGGGGAGGGGATGAAGCGAGCGAGCGGTCGAGATGGTCGACCAAGAGACAGATGACGGATCGAGTTTCTCGAACGTGGGATGGAGCACAACGAGAGGAGGGGGGAGGGTCGACGCTTTGAGCGTCTGGTCGTAAGAGCCGTAGAATGTCAGACAGCTCAAAAAGTCGAGATGTTCGATGGCTACTCGGTATCGATTCTGCGCCGGAAGGATTTTCCCCGTGAGGAGGGTGATCGGATTTTGGGATTGCGATGTTGTGGATGGGGGTTTGTGAGGTTCAACGTCCCACGCTTTGTCTGGCAAGCTTGCCCCAGAGACAAAAAGTCTAGGAGCTTATCGATAAGAACGGCTCAACCGCCGCTTCCCCAAGGAACAACGAAACGATGGTTTGTATGGAACCCCGTCCCCAACGCAACATTGGTAATCCGATGAAATTAACGAAAGTGCTTATAAACCGATTTTAGCTAGCTTCGTCATATTGCTACGCAGGTAGAGAAAAGGAGCTGACGTCTTGGCGTGGCTCTGGTTGGGGTCCCTGTTCTTCGATCATCACCATCAAGACCAGTCACGAGGACAGCAACGAAAAGATGTTGCCCTCACCACCATGAATCCATGGGCCCAATGGGTCGTCTGAAGCTTATGATATACATCAAAGTATCAGTTGTCCATGTTTTGTGTTGCCTCATGCTTCAGGTACCAAAAGCGACCATCGCTAAATACAGACAGGGTCACAGACGACGGCCTGGAACTCCTCAACATCCATGACAGGCAACTCTCAACACTCCATTCGTCCAAGTCTGAAATTGTCATTGTCATATTGACTTATCATGAAGCTCGGATACTCCGAGATTAGATAGATATCTACTTGCCATCGGCTTGATCGTCTATCACGATCTCCTTGCCTCCTTGCCCTGGCAGCCTAACGCCTAACCCATGATGGCTCACTTCTATTTAGAAAAGGAACCCTTCTTATCATACAATGTTTTCAACAACCAAATCAACATGTGTGGGGAGGACCTGAATGCGCCCAACAATATTCAATAACCATACGACGCCATAGCCTCTTCCTCATCGTCCAGCTCCACCACCTGACGTGCTGCCTTCTTGGGAGGTGCGGCCCCAAGTCGGTTCGAGACAAAATCAGTGATAGACTGTGGCTTTTTCCCAATTGCATCCTCAGCGCTGTACAGCTGGTTGTAAAATTGAATGACTCTGGGGTGAGCCATGACCTTGGACTTTTCAAAACCCAACACCTGCAGACCTTCCTGGGTCGTTGCTCGACTGAGAGCGACATAGGCTTGGCCCTTCTCAAAAACGCGACCCAGGTTGACCTTGACTCGCTCCAGGGTCTGGCCCTGTGCCTTGTGGATGGACAATGCCCACGCCAGGATCAGGGGAAGCTGCGTGCGTTTGGCTTGCACCTCTCCATTTGGTAGCTCAACCTTCCACTCTTCAGGTTGGCAGAGAATCACCCGTGATGTGCCGTTAGTTGCCATGAACTGCACAACTGGGAACTTCACCCCGCTGGAGGAGCTTGTGTCAGCCTCACGGCTGAATGACTTGAGAAGCTTCCTTCGGGCCTTGGCCATAGGATCATCATCATCGAATTCGTCGACCGACGTCATGTCAAATGTCTTTTCATCTGAGAATCCGATGACCTTGCCAAGTGAACCATTGACCAGCGACTCATCCAAGTTCTTGATCAGCATCACCTGTGCGTTGATCTTCAGATCAATGCTCTTGGGTGCCATCATGTTCATCAACAGCTTATCCCGGATCTCTTCTTTGCCAACATCAAGGGCATCATACCGTCGGACCGTGCCGGAGAGCTCTCTTAGTCGCCTTTCGTTGGATCCCTCAACTTCATTTCGGGTAGAAAACAATTCGGCAGTGCCCACACCATCATCGAAACTGAGCGGTCGTGACAAAGATTTGAAAGCCCGTACCGTATCTTCACTGATTCTACCCAGACGCATCTCGTTGAGCATATTGGCAAATGTAGGATCTCGTTGTCGGAAAACCTGCGTGAGTCCAATAGTGTGATCAATCGAGGTGGTCCAGGTGGATGCATCAAAAGCAAACTTTGTCTCACGCTTCCCTCCGTCAGGGACAGGTGGGAGCTGGAAAAAGTCGCCCGTGATGATAAGCTGGATGCCGCCCCATGGCCTGCCATTGTTGCGGATCGTTCTCCCAATCTGGGACAACTTGTCGAATAAGTCTCCATCCACCATTGAAACTTCATCAATGATCAGGCATTTCGTTCTCAACCAACGATTCTTGGCCTTCTGGTTCCGTCGGATCTTCTTGACCAACGTCGGAACATCTTCCTTGCCGAGGCCGATGCCTGAGAAGCTGTGGAGTGTGATACCACCAATATTACACGCGGCAAGTCCAGTTGAGGCAGTGACAGCGACTCGCTCAGGGTCTTTGGCATACTTCTTCTTCAGCTCAGTGATGATGGCTCTCATCAACACTGACTTTCCTGTTCCGGCAGCACCGGTGAAGAAAACGCTCTGGTTATTGTTGACAACCAGATCCAACACGTGTCTCTGTTCCTCACTGAGAGAAATGGCAAAGTTGCCTTTGGCCTTGGAATGCGATTTGGTGATCTCCTGGATTTCGTCCGTAGAGAGATCGTTGTTTGCCGTAGGCTGTTCTTGCTGACGCTGGTTTCGGAACTGTTTCTTCTGCTCCTTGACGGCACTAGCGGTAGGATTCCAGAATTCCTTCCGTTTGTTGGCTGGAGTCTTTGCAACAGCGAGGTCCTCCTCGTCTTCCTCTGCTTCTTGCCGTTTGAATTGTGGGGGGAGAACTCTTTTCTTAGCCTTCTTCGGAGCGGGGATGTCTACCAAATCCTGATCACCAGATGACTCGCGCTTTAGAGATCCATCTGTCGTGGTAGAGGTCACGGATGTGGTCCGAGGCGGCGGCAGAAAGTGAGATGCGGGAGACGAAGACCAGTCGAAGGGCTTCGAGGCTTGTGATGTCGGCGGAGGTGGCATATTTTCGTTGGAAGGTTTGGAAGGAGTCGCTACTGGGAGCATCGGTAACGCTGAGGGGGCTTTAAAGTCCAGATCCAGGTCGTCATCATCGCTAAAGTCGTTCTCGCAGAAGAAGACGCCCGCTTTGGAGTTGGCCACGGCATCCACCTCGGTGAGATCGATAACGTCGGGGTCCTGCTGGAAAGAATTCGATCCTCCGTACAACGAGGCCAATGAGCTTCCGGCAGCACTGGCCGCCAGTCTGGTTACTGTAGGTTGGTTCATGTTGGTGGATCGATTATCGAGAGGCTTCGGAAAAGGTTGGGCGGTCCTCGCCGACACAGCGGCAGCATTTGGCTTCTTCATTTGCTGGCGAATATCGCCATTGTGCTTAGTAGGGCTGCTTGGGGGGAGGAACGACTTGGCCGATTGGCTCCTCTGGGGAGGGCCGTTGGCCTCGTAATCGCTGTGAGCCCTAGCTAACATGGATTCAAGGATGGGGGAGGACGAAGGGCGGGAGGTGTGAACATGAGCCAGCTGCTGCACAGCTCGGAGTAAAAGAGAGCCACGTGCCGGCGAGGATCGTATGGGCAGGCTGGTGATGCCCACCGTCATAAACTGAACAAGGACTGGGGGATTGGACTGCGGTCGGTGGTGATTCGACCTAGGGAAGAGAGGAGATGGGGTGGAAGAAGTGAAGGAAATGGAAGAGAAGGAAAGAAGGGCGAAGCCCAGGATGAACAAGCTTGCACTGTAGCCTCAGATGAACAAGAGGGCCATCAAGTGCAAAGCTTCAAAATTGTCATATTTTGGCTGCTGTGATGCAGGACGCGTCGGAGCTCTTAAAGTCGGTGCAACGACAGGCCCGGGTTCACTGCATTTTGACGCGTCCAGTTCCAGGCGCGACAAGCTGCAGCCCCTCACGAGGCTGATGTCGCTTAGTCACGTGCACAATTCGCCCCCACACGATTGCTGCCTGTTGGATGGACGTTATCATTATCACGGCAGTTGAGATCAGGGGTGACACCCATGGATTCATGCAAAAGTGGTTTTCATAATTCGTCAAATGCCTCTAGGTAACTAGGTACTGTTCATCCTGATCTCTTGGGTAGTCATTTTGTTCCTCGCTTTCCCTTATCCCATTGAAATCAGACCCAAACTCCACATTGTGATTGTAATCATCCAAATGCTCGCTTCCACTCTGCATCTGACAAAAGAAGAAAAGAAAGAGAAAGCACGATTTGTTCCATGACAGATGCCATGATAGAATCTCTTCGAAAATTAGCATAGCCAATCTCATTTTGTTTCCTTGTCAATCCCTCCTAAAAAATTCCCTTTCACGAAGAGGGCGGAGTCGATCAAAGTCGGCGCTTCGTCGCATGTACTCTCTGGCGTCACCCTCTCGCCAGCGAGAATCTCGGCTGCCATGCGAAAACTCATCTCCTAGGAGATCAAAGATTCTCGATCTGAGCCCACGGCGATGTCGGAAACCTCTATCTCCGAGATCCCTAAGGCGGTCGTTATCCCTCCAAATCTCTCGCTCACGGTCATCCTCTCGTCGCACCCTTTCCAGGCGATTCTCCCGACGGGAGTTCTCATGGTCCGCGTAGATCTCTCTTTTTGCCTCAGGGACAGAGACAAGGCGAGGCGCGGGGTTCCGCTGGACAACTCGAGGAGACAGCTCGCTCTCTCTCCGTGGGACCCATTCATTGTCATCCCTATGGTAGTCACGTCTCGGCGACCTGCTTTCCTCTCTTCGCCGGTGAGGTGACTCTCTGCGTCGATGAGGCGATTCCCTGCGTCGGTGGGAGGGTTCTCTGCGGCGGCGTGGTGACTCCTCGCGATGGTATGAGGACTCCCCACGACGCTGTGGAGACTCCCTACGACGGCGTGAGGACTCTCCGCGACGTGAAGGTGAGTGAAAACGGGCACGTGGTCGAGAGACATGTCGAGAAGAACGTTCATCATCTGAGTCTCGCATGTTGCGATGAGAATCTTTAACCTCTGCATGTCGATCCTTGCGGGCCCGAGCCGAGCTCTGGTCCCGGCTATTTCGTCGTGACCCCGAGTCAGAACCGACAGACGAGGGCATTGTGCCTTCACTCTCGTCCGCAGAGAAGCAGTCGTCCGATTCCGCAGAATCCGGGGAGCTTCGATCCGAGTCTATGTACTCCCCGGTCCCGCGACGTTTGCCACCGATAGTGGTGGTAACAATGATATGGTCCTTTGCAGTTGCTGGGGAACCAGGAGCGTTCACCTGGGGCCCGACAGGAGGCTTTCGAAGCTTCACTTGGTCATTGGGCTGCGGACGCATTTCTGGTGGGCTGACACCTGGCTTTTGGGGAGCTGCGTGAGGGTCAAACGATGCCCGGGCTTGAGGGTTTGGCATCCTCCCCGGGTTAACTCCTGGTGCCTGGGCTGGTGGTGCTGCTCGTCCCGGGGCGTTGAGCGGAGGAACAGGAGCTTGAGTATTTGGCACTGGACCAGGTCTAGGGGCAGCTGGCGGAGGTCCTCGAGGAGCAGGAGCAGCATTCGGATTGGCCGGCAAGTTGGGAGAAGCTCCTCGAGGTCCTGGGGCAACATTTGGGTTGGGTGGCATGTTTGGAGGTCCTCGAGGCGCCGGGGCGGCATTTGGGTTAGCCGGCTGGTTAAGAGGAGGTCCCCGGGGTCCGGCAGCGTTTGGATTGGCTGGCATGTTGGGAGGTCCTCGAGGCGCTGGAGCAGCATTTGGATTGACTGGGGGATTTCCTGGACCAGGCCTTGGGAGAGCAACACCAGGTCGAAGTGGTGCTGGCGCTGTTCTTGGAGCCATGTTGCCAGGGTTCCTTGGATGTGCCGGATTAACTTGCTTCGGTGGCATAGTATCCTCTTCGTCAGACCCCTCGACAGACTCATCACCTGACTCTGCTCCGTCAAAGTCCTGCTGAGGTTGCCTTGGCTGAGCTCTTGACGGTGGGCGGCTGAGCCCTTCCCGCATACCGGGCTTGGCTGGCATTGTCGGTTGAGGCTGGCCTCTCATGTTTGGGTTCATTGGTGGTGCTACAGGGTTGACTGGAGCTGTAGGAACCGCATGATTTGGAGGTGGGTGATGGGGAGCAGGAGCAGAGCGAGTTGGTGGGGGTGGATGATGAGAAGCAGGAGGGGACCGAGCTTGTGGTGACGAGTGATGAGAAGTAGGAGCAGAATAGATCGGTGCTGGATGAGGAGCAACAGGAGGATGGCCTGCTGTACCCGGGTGGATGTGGACTGTTGGCGCGGGGGGCATATCACGCCTCGCCTTTCGCTGGTTCTCTTCTTGAAGCATCCTCAAGCCGTTCTCCCCCTTGGCGGGGGTCCGCTTGAGGTAGATGATGATGGCCTGTCTCTCCTTCCGAGGAGACCTGCTCCTGTTGGAGTGCTTTCTGGACTTTCTGCTGTGGTGATGCCTGTGACTCCTCCTCCGCCTGCCCGACGATACGGAGCGGTCATCCAGTCTTCGATATTGAGACTCAAACTGAGCCAAGGTGAAGATGAACCGAGGATCAAGCTCCCGTCTAGAGAAGTCATCCAGAACAATCTCAATCTGGCGTTGGATCGAGGCCTCCTTGGCTCTCTTCTTCTCATAGACTGGTTTCGTCTCCTTCATGAGCTGGGCAACTCTGCGCCTGGCGTCTTCTTGGGGGTAGTTCGTCTGGATGTACTGATGAACCATGTCCCATGAAGGCTTCAGGGCATACCCCTCAGAGTCGACATCGTTGGGGTTGTGAGCCCTCTCGAGGCGGATGACATAGAATGTCGAGAGGAGCTCACGGGCATCAGCCTCTGTGAGGCGTTCATGCCGAAGATCTGAGATGGGGACAGCATCTCTTGGACGCAGGTCCCGAGGGACTGCGCCTGGGGGTGGGGAAGGGGGAGTAGGATAGCTCGTTGGAATGCTTGATGAGGAGCTGGCATAGGATGAAGTGTGACGAGAGCGAACAGGCGGGGCATGGTGAAAGGGAGCAGGGCCCCTGGCTCCCAGAGGCATGGGAGCACCCTGTGGAGGAGCTTGAGGCTGGTGATGCAGGGGTGGTGCTGGGCCGTTGTTGTGAGGCATGGCTCCGGCAGGGAAAGGCCTGGACATGGTTGAAGGGGTTTGTGATTGTCGATCAACAAAGTTGTGAATTTTCGTGCCAAGTTTGGGAGTTGAAATGTGAGGCGACGAAGGGCAGATATATCTGCCTCGAAGTGTAGAGCAGGTAGGCAGAAGTGAATTGAGAAAAGTGTCGAGTTGGGATGGAATGTATCGGCAACTGGGAACTCAGCCACCCTTCGTAGGAAAGTGAGGCGGTCGAGATGTTGCGAGTTGGTGTGAACTGTATTGAGATGGAGGGCAAACTCTTGAAGGGCAAAGCAAATATGGTGAGGGGTAAAGTTCAGCCCAGGAAGGTCTCGTGAGCAGCTAATTGCAGTTTGTATAGTGAAGATGGAAGGATCGTGGCTATGGTGGTTGTTGTGAGTGATGCTGTCTTTCGAGTTCGAGATTGAGGGAGAATCGGCTTCTATTTAACATGCAGATTCTCCTTCTTTACAAGACATAGAGAGCCTGATTATTTTGACCCAATCCTCAATCGCCAGCAGATACAATTCGTTCAGACGGCAGAGCTCCTGCAAGTCAAACGAATGGTATATCGCCATGTTTGAAGCGAACCATGGTATCGAGTGTGAGGTGTGGTTCGCCTCTGCCACTTACAAGGCAACCAGGCCAACAGCAGCTTACCACCCTCCTATTGATACGACCGCCCAGCCGCAACAGCCGCCGGGGAAAGGTATGTATGCAGGGCAGGTTCATGGACTCGCCCGGCCGACGAAGCAGCCGCATGGTCTGGTCTGCAGGCCGAAGTGGTGTGGGCAGGTTTGCCCGCCGAGACGACATCCCATTGGAACGGGCCTCGCATCAGGTGATTGCGCGGGCGCACCTCGATTAAGATACCGAAGGCGCGGTAGAGTTTCTCAAAGACTAATTAGAGTCGATCAGATAGTATCACCGCTGGGCCTGTCTATGCTGCTGTCCGCCGCGAGAACTGCCCATTGAGTGCTCGGCACTTCCGACAGCTTCTGCCGTGCAATTGCACCCACCCACCATAATTCCTCGCTGAAGCAGTGCATATCCATTTCGGCAGGTGAGTCTGACGCGGCGGTGAATGATCAACTGGAGATCTTATGCGCTGCGTAACAAGGGATCCTCCGACGAGGCAACACTGGCGAGTTGGCGGACGAGCTGTCATGCCATTGCCGGGCAACCAAGAGAGAAGATTAGGCGTTGATGCTGCTGAATGTCTCTCTTTGATGTTGTGTCACGGCTGAGAGAGAAATACGGCGGTTGCCACCATGGCCATGTAGGACTATAGGTATATCGGAAGTCCACGACGACCCGTTATAGGGCGAACGAATTATCATTGTCTAGACAACAGCGTCTGGTCAAGCATGAAGGCCCAATGGCGATTAGTTGACGATGGAAATAGAAGCGGCGGGAGAGGCGGGTATGCAAGTAATTGCCGGAGGCATCATGAATGAGTTGTACTGTATTGTGCTGTGCTGTGCTGTTCTGGTTGGTGTTGTTGTTGACAGGAGGCTAGGGAAGAAGCGACCTGCCTCCCGCCTGCCTGCCTGCTTGTTGACGGAGGGACCGTGCATATGGACGTAAGTACCAACGTGGGCAGGGCAGGCGTTCATCGGAAAGGCCCTTCCCGTCATCTTGGATCATCCACTGAGAAACATGTCGACCCTGCCTCTTCCTGATTCCATCGCATCGTCAAAAGTGCAAATCTTGGGTATCGCAACTTGACAGCTGAGCCGGGCCAAGAGCTGAAATTCGCCCGTCAATACGCCCGATGCCTATTGCCTGCTTAACACGATGATGGCTACAGCCATTCACAAGCCTGCGTCACCACAACATGGGGGGGAACTTATGCTGGTTAATAAGTCACCCAGTCAGCAGACACGCCCGACGATGCTGCGTGCAGCAAAGGGAGAGCAAAAAAACTTGGTTGACGCCATTATGTCGAGCATAGACTCTAATGCAAGGTCTGCTTCATATCTCGTTTACTTAGTGGCTTTGTGTCAGCACGCGTCTCCCATACGCCCAGTCGATGACAGAAGTTCTGAAAGCAAGGCGAAAGTGAAGATGCACATGTTGCAACCCATGGACAACACGAGGCAAGCTCATCAACGGTCCCGGCTTTCCAGAACCGGGCCTATCCGCGACATTGACTCACACATACCCGCCCGCTGTCGGAGAGGGGGAGGGGGGGGACCATGGTTGCACCTATCTATCACGGATTATCTCTCCTTTCTGTGCCAAGACGAGGCGATCATCAAACACACACTTCAGGCAAAAGTGCAGTATCAACTTTCACCGGGCGACCGAGTTGGTTGCCTTGTTGGTTGCCTTGTGAGGGGTTCCCAGAGCTTTGTAAGCTGCCCATCATAAGGGAGGGTTGAAGACAAGGCAGAGGACTTGGCGAAGGATGAGGCTGGTTGCCTTGCCTCTTTTTTTCGTTGTACTGAATCGTGATGGTTGCGATGTGAGGGTGTCACCCAGAAGCCCTCTCGAGAATGGATACTATGGCATGCCCGGCAACTGGGCGTCCTGTCTCTCCTCGACTTGTTCAAGCGTTCGGCGAGGGCATCGTGTCTTTAATGACATTACCAACACATCAACATGTCGTTGCCCAGTTTATCATTGCACAGCCCTGTATTTCAAGCCTCATGTCGAATATGCTTTACCCCAGTCAATGGGGCGAACTGGGATTTGCCTTGTCATCACTGTCTCTCGAAATCTACAAGGATAATGTATAGATAAAGTGAGTATTGTCGCCCCTAACTCCTAATTTTTCAATAGTCTGATATCTAACAATTTATGAGAAACCCATCCTTTCGCTGAAAAGCGTACGGTTTGTGGTTGTTGACTGACTCAAGCCATCCATCCCTCGTACTGTTGCAACCCAAGAGAATAATACCCAGCAACCAAACCCTTCACAAACATGACAAAAAACGTGTGTGCTAACAAATCCTTCCAAAACTTCAGAACCCCATCGGACGAGGTATCCCGACCTGCAGCTGCTGCTCTTTGGACGGATTGCTGGCCCAGAAGCTCTTCATCCACTCCCAGAACTTGCTCACCATGGACTTGAAGCCCTCCCACAACCACGAGAACAAGCTATCCATCCAGCCAAGCACAACGTCCCACGGGATAAAGTATACGGCCGCCGCTATCCCCGCCCCGACGAGCACTGCACCTCCGGACGCTTCCATTGAGGCCTTCATGCCACCGCAGCCCATCTTTACCGATGACCCCGTCCATGATTGGAAGTGAATGTAGGCGCCCGCGGCCGTCACGTTCATCGAGACTGCGAGCTTGGCTCCTCCGCCGAGGACGCCCAGGATCAACGAGATGGCCGACTTCCATTTTTGCCACCAGTTACCCTCCATCGGTATACTCTGGAGGCCCTCAAAGTACCTCCGCAGGGTGTCCTTGTCCTCGTTGTTGGCCGTAAACGAACTCTCCTTCGGCGACCATATACTACTCCTCCGCGGATCGACTTTGATGGCCATACCCGGACCGAACCAAAGCTCCTTGTCGCCCTGGCCGTCCCACTCGTCGAATCGAATACCCCGGTACGTCGACCAGCCTGTTACAAAGTTGTTGAGGTCGGCGTTTTCACCGTAACCACAACGGTACACCTCGAGCTTACGGACTCGCTTCTCGATATGCATGTTGAGGTCGTCCACAAGGCAGCTGACTATGATCTTGATCTTGCGGCACTTGATGATGTTGGTGATGTGCTCGATCCAAGCTTGCAGGTGATCCAGGCAAGTGACGGTGACAGCGGATCGTTCTGATGCGGTCAGTATTACCCCATGATCCAAGCTGAAGAGAATAACATACCTCTGCCTCTTCCTATGAGCTTACGACTTGAAGGCTGACTCTGATTGTACTTTTCAAGAAGCCCCTCAACACTTCTCGCTCGGACGACAGCGAGTATGTGTTCATCCGTCGAACCCCTTTTCCTCTCGATGCTCTTCATCATGTTTCTTATCTCAGCCCGAGAACTATCCGATCGGGCATGTTTGCTTCTGTGAGAGGCTTCAGAGATGGTCATCTCGGTGCCCATAATTTCTGATCCGCCACGCCTACTCTGGCGAGAGGATATCTCGGAGTAGTCGCTCATGGCTGGGGTTGTTGAAGCGTGTGGTACAACCCCCGAGAGTGGTGGTGTAACCAGGTACTACTAGAACTTGGGTATGAGACTGGCTGGCACTATTCGGTCTTGGGCAGCGTTCAGGTAAAGTAATAAACTTGAGTGCCTGCCAAGAAACTGAATCAAAGTAGCTTGCTTTGGTATATGTGCCCAATTCAGTGACTCATTAGGCGCTGCGAGAGACGATATAAAACAGCAGGGAATCGATAGCCCTTGCAATCATAAGTCATGCAAAGACCGTCAATATCTAGAGAAGGTTAGCAGGTGGGCATTTCACAGCAATGTGGGTATAACAAACGCGTACCTTTAGAAAAATGCAATCCTTTCCTTGAAAGGTTTAAAACTCCACAGGGGAGGAAAGCAGAGCTGCTTCTAAGCGACTGTTCCTTTTCGATGTTGGTTTCATGGCCTGAATTATTCGGCATTCCAGGAACGCTCGCTTCACCGCCAGTCAAGACAAGCGTAATTACCGTTTTTTCACGCGGGGAATCAGAATGGCCCACGTCGACGGGATGGACCCAGTGAACTATTCCTAATACGATGGAGTTTGCATTTATTTGACGAATTGGAGTTGTTGTTGGTTTGAGCTTTGTTGGGCACCAGGTGTCGTGCAACTATTGACTGCTGTTTGTGTTAGGGTCTATTTTAAGGCGACAAGTACCCAACTAGTTAGTCAATTAATTAACTAACTTTACTACTCATACTATACGAGGATAGGAGTTAAAGTAGGTAGGTAGTTTAATGGAGACTAGTAAACTCCAATTGAAGTTGGCCCTTCCCACATTGACACCAAAATCTGTCTATCTCCCTCCCAAGGCTCACGACCATGAGAGACCTGAAAGTTGTCGACAAATAGAATATCGCCTTCTTCGAGAACAACATGGATTTCTTCTTTGTCAATCACATCGATCAACTTGTCGAGGTACTTTCGGGGTATTGGCGTGTCATCGCCGTAGACACAGGGTAGGTCTGGTCCATATTAGTTGGCGATGAGAGTCAAGGGTAGATGGACAAACTCACAAGTCATGCCGTCTCGTCCAATGTAAGGAGGATCCAGAGCACCGATGTCTCTGGTGATACCATGTCTCCCGACAAGTCCGTTGAACCATACTGGTCTACCACTCGAAGGCGCCCTTCGAAGGCCTTCCCAAAAATCAGCATTCAACACTCAACCAACCACAAAAAGAAAACTCACCAGGAATGTGCTGCGTCAACTCAAGACTCCCATCCTCATTCCAATGAAAGTCATCCGTCAACCGTCTAACCTGCTTCTCAACCTTGGCCTTCGTCGTAGCCTCATCATCCCCCGGCGCAAGTTCCTGTCCAAAGCTAAACTTGCCCGCCCAGTTAAACGAGTTGACCTTGCTCTCCTTTCCAGGAGCTCGGAATACCATCTTCATGCCTAGGCCGCGCTTGTTGACTTCTTCGACTAGCTCTGGGATCTCGGCTTTGACTTTTTCGTAGACGTTGGCGCTGTGGGCTATGGGGGAGGCGCCTCCTGTAAAGTAGTGTTAGTGGTGGGGGTTGGATGAGTTGAAGTTTATGGTTACCTTTTGGTGCTTTTTTTGCACAGTAGAAGTGGATATTAGAAGGGAATCGGGTGTATCGAGAATACTGAGGCGTGTTAGTGATGATATGAGCAACTCGACCATAGCTCTAACAGACCTCATTGTGCTGGTAAAACCGAGTCAAAGGAGATCCCTCATTCGCAGTCCAAATATTCTTAGCAACCTGAGTTCTCTTCCCAGCCAAACCAATCTGTTCAAAAGGATGATATCCCCTCGCCTCCTCAGCAGCGCAAACGAGATCCGAAAAGGTCTTGGCCGACGCATGTCCAAACCCACGGATCAGCACCGCGCCATGACGATCCAGTAGCTCCTGCAACTTGCCAGACTCTGCAAACTCTCGTAGGGCATTGACAGACTCGGCGATGGGGGGAGGGTTGTCGCTTTGGACTTGGAGGCCATGTGGTAGGGCGTTACCATGGTATATCCGGGCACCCGGGACGTCGAAAGGTGTCAATTCAACTGTCATGGTTTCTTTCAGAGCTTCCAGAAATGGGAATCGATCCTGATGACGTGATACTAGGGTGAAGTAAAAAGAACCAAGCTTATGTCTATGCTTCTCCCTTGGTCTCGGATAGTCAAAGCCGTGAATATCTCCCCGAGAGAGAAAAAAAAAAAGGGCCCTATTATGTACTAAATAAGACTTCAGGAAAAGATTTCGTCTTTCCTCGGGAATTATTACCCATACACATTTCCCCTTATAGATATGACGCCCAACGAGGAGGGGTTCACCGGGTGGGATAAACCGCATCACGAAATTCTTAGCGTCGAGCACGACTTTTCCAACGACCAACTCTACAACTCCATGACTAAAGGAAAATATCACTTCTATTACGAAAAAAAGCCCGCACATATGTGGATTTAATCTCGTGGTTAAAACTCCACTCAGATGCCTTGTATTATCCAAGGAGAGTGTATTAACCTGTCGGGCTGGCTCCGATCCCTAGGAGCACGACATGACAACTCCAACATTGCGTGCTTGGCACGGTCAGCATAGTACCCCTGTAGACGGCAACTATACTCCCGAGAAACGGGCCACCTATGGCCTAAAGGGGGGATTGATGACATCGTAGTTTCGTGTTTGTAGAGATCCGCAGTGGGAGGTTATAAAGTATTTAACTAGAGAGGATCTTCAGAATATCAAGTGGGAGAACTGGTTCATGTTCTATTCATCTTGTTTGTGAGGTGATATTCTAGACTTTTAGTTTCAAAATGTCTGGTAAAGATGAAGATGGCATTCAAGGCATGTTGTAACATCTATCTAGTGTCACATTTCGACTAACACGCTCTAGTTGCCCCAGTTGTCCGTTCATCTGGGGACGACAGCGAAAGAGAAGGAAAATCGACAACTCTAGGAATTGACGAGTCTCATGTTCTCCAAGAACGAACAATTGGCGTCTTTGGCGCTGCATCGCTGATTATCAACAAGATGATTGGTGCCGGGTATGTATACTCTCAGTCTAGAATATGAATCAGTGATTGACTCTTTCTAGTATCTTTTCAACCCCTAGTGGCATTTTCAAGCTTTCTGGGAGCGTGGGAATGTCTCTCATGTGCTGGATTATTGGAGCAGCAGTTGCCACCTGCGGAACGTTTGTGATGCTCGAGTTTGGTGGAGCTATTCCGAGATCTGGTGGTATCAAGAACTATCTCGAGAGATCATACAGTCCTCGGTTGATGCAGACGTGTATCTACGTCTTCTTCTGCGTCTTTCTACGTAAGTTTAGTATACCCTCTTCATTAGACAGTACAGGATTAACAAGATCTTAGAGGTATCTGCTAGCAACGCCATCACATTCTCCTCATACCTCCTTGTCGCAGCAGGCGCTGAGTCAACAACATGGAAACTCCGTGGCGTCGCCATCGCTGGAGCCGTCTTTTCCTGTGGAGTTCACGCTGTGACACCTCGAATCGGAAGATGGATATCGGATATTTTGTCTGTCGTCAAGATCTTTACCCTCTTTTTCATTGTCTGTTGCGGCTTTGCTGCCTTGGGTGGTCATCTCAAGGTTGACCAGCCTCATAATTTCTCGAATGGCTTTGAGGGCACCTCGAGCAATGGGTATAACATTGGTACTGCTATTCTGCAAGTTATCTTTGCTTTTGGAGGTTATGACAATATCAATGCTGTGAGTCTACTACGCTTTATCCTGCTTAACTCCTCACTGACGGTACAACCAGGTCTTGTCAGAAGTCCGTAACCCCCAAAAGACTCTCAAACTGGCACTTCCACTATCCATGGGAACAGTTACTGTTCTTTATATCCTAGCCAACATTGCCTACGTAAATCCCTCCTTGCTGCTCAACTACTTCAACTCTGTGACTAACAGCCCCCAAATAGTTCGCCGCTGTCTCAAAGGAAGACTTCAAAACCGCCCAAGTAACTGTCGCTGCCACCCTCTTCAGAAACATGTTTGGAGACACGGCCGCAGTCAAAGCCCTGCCTGCTCTAGTCGCACTCTCAGCTCTCGGCCATCTCCTCGGAATCGCCTTTACCGTTCGTAAGTTGTACTCTCACTGATGACTCTGTATTGTACCTAGCTGAACTTGTACAGCACGCATCATCCAAGAACTGGCCAAGGATGGCGTTCTCCCATTCTCCAACTTCTTCATGGAAAACAGACCATTCAAGACGCCCATCACTGCCCTCGCCCTTCATCTCGGCGTAACCATCCTATTCGTTTGCGCACCTCCAGCTGGCGACGCCTTCAACTTCATCGTCAGCTTGTCGTCCTACCCAGGCACTATCATGCATCTCGCCATCGTCATCGGTTTGGTCAAGCTCCGCCTCAAGAAGAGTGAAAACTTTACGTCGCCCTTCCCTGCTCCTTGGCCTGTAATTGGCTTTTTCGTAGTTAGCAACATTGTGAGTCGCTTCATCTCCTCATTGGGAACAAAGAGCTAATAGTTACTCCCAGTTCCTCCTCGTGATGCCCTTTATTCGCCCTCCTAGTGGCAAGGGCAACACTTCGTTGCCCTATTGGTTGTCACCATTTGTCGCGGTCATGATTTTGCTGCTGGGAATCATCTACTATGTGCTCCGATTTGTTCTGTCGCCCCTGGTATTTGGTTACAAGCATGAGCAGATCCAACAAGATCTCAGCGACGGATCAAAGATTACTCGCTTTCGAAGAATCAAGACGCGATGAGCAGGTTGTATCAAGGAAGCGTATTAAAGTACCTATCTAGAGTGTATATAGAACGTGGAATAGGGGCACATCTGGGTTCAATCTACTACCACATCTCCATACTACTTCATACACCAATCCTGCCCCTAGCCAAAGCAATCCTCATTAAAGGCAGCCTCCAGCTGATCAATTCAGTCAAAATGTGGTTTCCAAGCAACTTGATGGTGACCTATCCGGGATACACCCCTATTCCACCCACGTCCCAGGGATCCTCTCTTTAAACCTCAACGGGGCAAACTCCCTCATGTATCCAGCCTTGCGCAACTTCTTTAACCTCTTTCGTTCAAACCGACTCTCCACCAAGTCGCACGCATACGCAAGTCCCTCGACCATTTTCCTGCCCTCTTCATTCAAAGGCCTTGGGGGTAGGTGCCAGTTAAGCGACCACCGCTCGAGAGGTGGATGAACAACTCCGCCACCTATCCACATGACTTGTTTCCAACCCTGATGTGGCTTGAGTCCACCTGCCATCCGATAAATATCCCCTGGACTCTTCTTGCCTGGAATGATGTACCCAACTGAATCCAAGGAGACAAGGCGAGGGAATTCTGAGAACAACTCAGGGGCAGCCGTGGCAGCGAATGATGTGACCCAAGTGGGGAGGCTTCTACCCATATACTTCTCGACTTTCAACTCCCTGAGATAAGCTTCCTGCCAGAGACCAGAGCTCCAGGCCGTACTTATAGCCGGTATCTCTCTCTCGAGGTAGCTATCAACATCAACGCCAGCTTGGTGCAGCATCTCAACCCACTCATAGCAAAAGAAGAGAGTATTGTCTTCGTCCGCACCGAAGTTGATGAGCCTCTGCAGAGCAGACTCCTTTGGAAGGTATGGCAGAGCAGGGTATGGGATACCACAGTGGACATCTAACCCATCAGATATTGCTCGTCGCGTAAGATCTGCCAGCCCACCCATTATATCCATGTCAACCTCCTGCATGTTATTGATTGAAATGTTGCATATTCGTCTGAAACATTCGTATATGTGTTTCCAGAGATATTTGTTAAATAGCTCCCATTCTTCTAGCAGGTGCTGCTTGCAAGCGTCGACGAGGAAACCAATGTGAGTCGGCGACAACCAGCCCTGAAGTAGAGCATAAAACTCGCGGGGCTCAAGGGCGTCACCTCGCATATTGATGTAAGCACTCTCACGTGCACAAATATCATCAAGGTTACTCTCAGATCTGGAGGGTCCATAAAGCATGCCGTAGTCGATGGGGAGGTGCTGCCTGTGCCCTCACCATTAGCTCTGCAAGGGAGGAACAACGATGGAGAAGATAAACACTTGACTGACTGTGTTTGAAGTAGACTGGGACACTGGTCGATTAAGAAGTCATGAATGTGGGTTGACCTGCTAAACATGGCTACCTGAGATATACGGTTAGTATGATAACTTCCATCTGATCCATGAACACACTACTCACCCCCAGCAGCGTGTCAGTTTTGTTTGACGGTGAATCTGCTAAAGCCAAGCAAGTAGCAGGAGTGATCGAGTACTGATCAAAGACATGTCGCAACTCGTCAACGTCGTCCAATCTAAAAGCCCTAGCTATATCCTTGAAGAACCACGAGTTGGTTTCGAAGGTGAATATATGGGGAAACCGCAGTGAAAAGGATAAAGGACTAAGAGACCCACGTTGGAGTGAGAGCTTTGCGTATAGTCCCAGAAGTGGCGAGCCGATGAGGAACGACGTCTCTTCTTGAACCGTAGCAGAGGAAGACTTGGATTGCTTCACTTTTCGTACTTTTGTCCTCGCGAGACGATACAATGAGGAATGTGACAAGTCCCACGTCTGAGTCTGTACACCTTGCTTTGCTCGACTCTTTCGGTACTTCATAACTGCCGAGTTGACGCTGTTCTTCATATTGGCTTCAACCTGTGTAGTCGTGGTAACATTCAGACTGAGTGAGCCGCAGGTTGGTGGCAGTGGTCGCAGATTCATAACTCTACAGCCTATAAGCTCTGATCTTAGACAAAGGTATGAGACTTACAGAATATTGGTCGTCATGTGCAAGTGGAGGGAGCTGAGAGACTGGTCCAGTTCATCGTTGCATTTCCGTATTGCACTTCTGTACTGAAGATATCGTGCCCCCGTGGTGTTGAGTGGTATATGCCTATTTGATTGAGACGAGGTAATCTTGTTGATGATATCGTATAGCCGTGAAACCCTGTCGCGGCAGTCACTCATGATCCGATGTAGTTTCTTCAGTAGCATGGCATCCCAGGGTTTGGGAGCCTGCTCATAGCAACCGAAGGCTGCCTCGAGCGAGTAGCACATGGCCTCGATGTCGTCGAGCTTGCCAGATAAGGTCCACAGCTCTTTGGCCGCTGACTTGTAGGCATCGATACGTTCCCTGATGGCAGCAGCTGTTTGAACCAGCTGCATGCCCAGAGACACGACACCGAAAGCCAAAGAAACGGGCTCCATGGCGCCTCAGATGGGTTAGAAAAAGTGAGGTTGCGCTGATGGGATCATGATGGGCTCGCTAGATATAAGGCCGCGAGAGGAGAGGGGGGCATTGGCGGGGCATCTTGCAGGGCGTTTTGGACTCGCTCTACAGATGAGGCGTGCACTGCATGCTGGGGTTCGATAGGTGCCGTCGGTGGTCAGCTCTGCCATTGATTCAACTCGACGGGTGCCATTTGCTGTGCAGGCCCAACACAACAGTGGCTATTCGCAGCTAAGCCTCTGTGGCTCCATCTTCTGCCCATTCGTGATAAGAGATTCACGGAGCTTGTCTCAATGGCAGGAGGTAGAGCAGCGCCACCAACACCAACTAGATCCATGGACTTCAGCATCTGAATGCCTTGGTCTTCCTCAGTGGGCATCTGAAGGACGTAAGGAACCGAGGAAAATTACTTGACGGGAGTAGCGTCTTTATTGCGCGCAAAGTTGATGGCGTTTGAGATGTTGGCTCCCCTGTAGATTCGAGTGTTCAAGTTAGGGACTACATGACATGAATGTCAGTCCATCTCCCTCCATATAGTACGTAGCTCGAAAGATGGAATTAGGAAAACATGAAGGTGATGAAAAGGAGATGAAAGACATAAAGACCTGGACTCTCTGCCCAGTGAGGGTGGTCACGACCTGGACTCTAATGTCATTACCCAAAACGGCAGGCATGAGATGGACCCGACCTCAGCCCTCTAGGCAACCAACTCCACACCACATCCCTCCCATCACCAATCACCAACCAACTTCAAGCAAGCATCTCATCCTTTATATACCAAAATAATCATCTCTTCCATCAGCGAAGTACCTCAGTTGATAAACTTTAACTTCTGTTGAATACTTACCTTATCCCCCATGGCCCCCCCCAGCTTCGCTCTTTTTTTTGGCCCCCTGAATCCCTGTCCCAAGACACAACGTTCGACTCCCATCATCCCTCTTCGAACACGGGCAGTCACTTTTTTTTTTGCATAGTTTAGATATTAACAGCAGTTGAATACCGATCTATCCTCTGCTCCTGACTTATAATTATAGCCCATGTCGTCTTTGAGCCTTGTAGCCCATCATCTACATCATCAGATAATAAATATGCCCAACCTACCTACCGAACCTTACGCCAGATACACGTATGCATTGCCCTCTCTCTCGATGTAATCCTTCTCGATGAGACTATGCTTATTGTTAGCACTCTCCACACATGGTCACAGTATCTGACTAACCTTTCGATCTCCTTCTTAATCGCTGCCGGCTCTACACTGCCTCTCTTCTTGGTCAGGGTGATCACTTCAGCCACCAGCTCCGCATGACCCATAGACTTGCGGCTCTTCATAATCCTGACAATGGCTGCTTGTGTTTCAAATCGACGGTCCTGGGCGATCCTCTCATGCGTTGCCTTGTTCTCCTCCTTTGTCTCTTTCAGCTGAATCTGGTTGATCTTAACACGGTACTTGGGATCCGTAAATGTCTTGTTGAATGTGAATGTGTCTGTGGGCTTGACTTCACGGCCTTTGGGATGCTTGGAGAGAACACGTGCTTTTCCACACGCAAGGGACTGCAATGTGCGGTCGAGGTCTCCTCCTTGGAGCCCAGTACCCGTGGCAATCTGCTCGTAAGCCAAGAAGCCATCGGCCGGGAGGCTATTGAACATCATGAGCACGACGGCCTGATAAGCCGAGACAAGAAGCTCTTTGGTGCCCTTAGCAAACGTAGCCTTGATCGCGCAGTGCGCCAGCGAATGTTTCCACGTCAACACTCGACCCGTATGCTTGTTCTTGTAGTACTGGTCGAACCGCTCAATCTGGGTTGCCACCTCGTCAGGCAAGTTGAGACGAGTATCGGGGTATGTTGGCCAGGCCGCAGCTGAGAGGATCATGACCTGAAGATCCAGAGGAGACATGCGCTCAGCGCTACCCTGGCACCACTCCTTGTATGCTTCAATCTCGTCCTTGGCGATCTCCTGATCCTTGAACATCTGCTCAAGGTTGTGAGTAAAGTTGGAGCCGCATTCGCTTCGGAGCTTGGTGAGCATGTTCCTTTCCGCGTCCTGGCTTGCACTTCGGCCCATCAACAACCTTCGGGCGAGATCCTTCTTGTAGAATGCTTCAAAAGCGTCCTTGCCCTCGATGAAACGGAACAGTTCCAGAGCCTGATCCAACTGCCGGTCAAGCTCAGCATCCTCGTCACCAGTACTAGCCTGGCCCTGCTTCTCCGCCGTCGCCCGATCCTTGGCATCAGAGAGAAGCTCCTTGGGTAACGATTTCAAACCGCCTCGCATGAGCATGTCGATGTACTTGGCTGTCATCTCGCCAATCTTCGAAGTTCCTGTATCCCAGCAAGACGACACTTTTCGGTCATTCATGAATTTCCCGAAAGCCTCCCTCATGCCCCAAAGGAAGTCCTCGTCCTTGTCAAACGCATCTCGAATCATCAAGTCAAGTGACCGTCGCAGTTCCAACAGACGAAGAACCATCTCGTCCCCGTGCTCCTTATCGCCGATGATCGTAGCCCCTGTTGCTCTGATATAGTCGCCCCACGGTGTCTTCATCTTCTTCTGGATGCCCGATAACCGAAGCAGGTCGTACAATGCCTTCATGGAGTCGATATCTCTATCGGACAGCAACTTTGCAAGATTGCCACTGTTCAGGAGCTTGTTCGAGTAATGATCGATCAGGTGTGAGTGAGCAGAGTCCATCAGCTGCTTCTCCGTGGTGCTGTCAAGGTTATACACGATGCAGCGGTAGTTTTCCTTGTGCAGCAGCTTCTTGCAGACTCGGATGTAGTCCTTGAGGCTTGAAGTGCTCCATGCCTCACCAAACTCCTTGAAGTAGACCTCGGATTGCTGTAGGAGGATCGGTTCGAAGTGCTTGACGTAGACGCCCAAAACGTGCAGCATCATCATCGAATCTTTGAGTAGAGCCGAGTCCATCTGATCGTTATCTCTTCGGTCATATTCAATTAACTCACACATTCCCGCGATTGCCTTGCTCCCATGCGAATTCTCGTACGCGAGCGCCTGCGAAGGGAAGGCCATCCTCCGAAATTGACTGATGGCCATGTCGTTGATGGATGAAAGGTTCTCTCGTAACAAGTATGTCCGATCGAGGAAACTAAACGTCGACCGGATCAATATCTGGAAGAGGGTTAGCTGAATAGCACCTACAGCCAATTTACTGCCAGCCGTACTGTTTGACCATTCCAAATTTTCCATTCTGCCAACACGCTTCTGAGAGTATCGAGGTTCGAGACACCTCCATTCCGTCCTATCCTTGGATGCACTATCCGTTGCAAGTGTGCTTCTATCTTGTCCTTGACCATCCGGTACACCTTTGCTGGATCTCCCTTCCGGCAAACGTCCTCGACTCCTCTGTATAGCCTCTCAAGCGGAACATTGGGGGTCTTTCCGACAAACATTGAGTCGAGGGCGTCCTTGAGCTCCTTCTCGGTGCGCACATAGTACTCGGCCACCTGCGCATCACGACTCGTCGGGGCCCGCAGGTTCTTGATGACCAGCTTCTTGGCCCCCGTGTATGGCTTGAAAGCTGAGGGCGGCTGGGTCAGGTCGACCGTCTCGGGGAGCTTGCCCCGCGCTTTGGCGCTCGTCATGGCTTCGAAGCGCGCTCTCTTAGAGACGGCGATGGGAGGCGGTGAGGAGTCGGAGTCGGAGTCGAGCCGCGGCCTGCGCCGGGAGGGAGAGTTTGATTCGACTGCCACGGGTTGCATGGAGCGATAACGATGACGGGGGAGGCCTGGAACAACTGTGATGGAGCTGTCACTCAGGCCTCGGATGCTCGGGCTGCCCGGCGCGGCTTCGGTGAATTGCGGCAGATGAAAGCAGACGCGGTGCAAGGGCAATCAATGACGATCATTCGCTTTGTTCTGCTGATGAAAAGTACAAGATATGACGTTGATGAATGAGGATGTTGATGCTTCGATCGAGTCTGAATGAGAGAGCCTGAAGCTAGCTGGGTGATTGATTACCTTATGTCATTCATTCATTCAGCTGCAGCGCTGTTAGGCTATTACTGCACAGTAGTGGAGCGCCCGCCCTTGTTGGTCCTGGAGCTACAGAGCTTAACCACGCCTAACTCCGACACAACGGAGGCATCACAACGGTCAAGACTTGGGCCTAAAATTATAAGAAAACTATCATAAGGAGTTCAACAGTACTATAATATAATTATACTTTTATTTATCCTATTTCATCTCTTAATTTGATTATAATTAGACTAGTTTCCTCACTCAAGCATATGCCGCCCATCCTAGACCATGTTAGCTTCGCAATGATACTCCGACCGCAGAGAGACTTACCAGAATATAAGACTGCCAAGTTGCGCTCATCCGTTGCTTGGTTGATCAAGTCGTTGACCGTAGCCGTTACGCTTAGGGTCTTGGACAGCTTCTTCCTCACAATTTCCAGGGCGCGATCTGCCTCAGATGGCTCGTTGACATGCCCCCCCTTGCCCTTCTTCGTTTCTGCTTCGCTTTGCTCGTCGTCCGTGACTCCGTCGTCGTTGTGTCTTGCCTTTTGTAGCTTCGCGAGTCGCAGTGGAGAGATAGACCAAGTGTAGAGGGGATCGTAACGCAACACGTCGAGAATAGTCATGATGGAGTATTGCTCCTCTCGCAGGGCGTCCAGAGTAAACTCGCAGCATCTTCGGAAAACGCCTTCTGTCTTAGTGATGCCCATTCCGTCCACGATATCTCTTGTCAGCCTGAAAGGGACCAGCTCTGGCACGGGCAAGATACGACCAGCCTCGAATGCCACGCCCAGATCGATGTGGACAACCTCTCCAGTCTTGTGGTCCAGGAGAATATTGTGGCCGTGTCGATCACCAAGGCCAAGGACGTGACCAAGCATCGATATCGCCGCAGTGCTCCTTGTGTATGCCAGCCGCTTGGCAAACCACTCATCGGGGTCCATGAAGTGCTCCATAAAGAAGTACCTCATGACCGGGTGGAACTTTTCCGTCACCTTGCGGTACGTGTTGATGCGAGTCTCGACTGTCCGGCTCTGGACTCCAAAGATTTCCTTACGGCATTGAGAGCCCTTCAAGTCCCTAGGATAGTACCTTTCGTGTGCAGGCATGAGGAATTCGTGAAGTGGTACCGTGTTGGGGACAAACTCGATCAGTCCAGAAGATGCCGTGAGCGGGAGCACCTTGTACGTCCTGATACCTAGATTGCGCTGCTGTGTTGTCCTGTGAAGCTTCAGTAGAGATGATACAGCCGAAAAGACCTGTTCCATGATTGCATCTTGACGTAGATCGTCGTGTCCGCCCTTGACAAGCTGCTTGTACCGCACACCATCACTACCAAGTGCTGTAATGATCTTGGGTGCACTGACACCTGAGGCAATGGTCATCGTCGGCTCCAGCTTGGAGATGATAGGCACCTTTGTGTAGTCTTTGGTTGCGGAAAGCTCAATGTGCATGGTTGGAGAAGGGATGCGGTACTTGGCCAAGCAGTTGACAAGGTTATGGCCTGGCGTTGAATCTCTCAGTGCGATCTTAGCACCCGACTTGTACTTGTTGGGGTTGCGATCCATGGCCAGAGCATGGTAGTACTTGCTCGTCTTATCGATAGAGAGCCAGATATTAGCAACGGACTGCGTCTCGGCGAGTCTCTTGGCCACTCGATCTGTAGCCCTGACACGCTTGACTGCAACCTCGTCCTTCTGCTGGGCCTTTGCCTTGGTTCCTGACCAAATCTGGTACATGCCGTGGTAGGGATGGTCCACGCAAATCTTGTAAACCAACTCCAGAAGGATCTTTTGGAATGCAGTGTCATTGTCTTGGAGTCGAGATGTCAGCTGGTTGGTGAGGCCTGCAAATTTCCTGGTTGGGACATCGTAAACAGACTTCATGACTGCCTTGTTGGTCATTTCCTCTTCCGATCGCTCGAGCCAAAGGGCTGTGAAACGGAGCGCATCGTTATTGTGTTCGTCGGAAGCGATGAGAGACAAGAGGTAGTTCTCAAGACTCAGACGCACAAACTCGCTACGAGTGTGCTCGACTCGTCGCAGCTCTTGCTCATCAAGGTCCAACCACTGCTTTTCCTTGTTCAGTACATGCGAGTATCGGTTTTTCAACTGAGAATCCCTCGTGGTGGAGATCAGCAACTTGAGTTCCGACACTTCGTCGCTCTTGGCCTTCTTTAGTCCCTGCAGTCTTGTCAGGTCTTCCAACCCGTCAGGGTCCTGGAGCTGCTGGTCACAGAACATGGCAAACTGGTGGTAAACCATGCCAGCCTCCCGTCCTTGACCTTTGCCCCTAAGTTCCTTCAACGCCGGCTCCAGGTACTTCTTTTGAATGTCGTGAGGCTTCTCGAGGCGAGCAACAGAGACCTGGAAACCAATTTTTGAAAGCAAGTCAGAGCGGCTGACTGGAATAGTCTGTTTCTGGAGAGAAGAGTCCCTTTCAATGCTCTGAAGCATGCGAATAGATGTGCTCATCTCTCCATAGTCCCAGAGCGAGTTGGCGGCTTCAATGTTGATTGCGGCATCCACGTGGAGATCCAGCGAAGCACAAGGTGCGATGAGGTTGGTGAGGCTGGTAGATAAGCTCAAGTTCTCCTGAGTCGCCTGGTGGTATCGATAGACGCCAGATGCCGTGATCATCGATTCCACCTCCATTTGTCTTGCTGCAGCCGCAGAAAGCTTCATGTTGCTTCTAAGGGCGTTCTGCTGGCTGACCATGCTCATGGTAGTTCCACGACAAGACAGGATCTGACTGACGCTGTCGTAACTAGGAAGAGTTAGTATCTCGTCGCCAAACGTGTTGGGTTGCTTACAGTCCGCTTCGCATCCAATCACTCCTGCTCTTGAATTTGCTGAGAATGCTCTCCATTTCCGCAGTGTCAGAGACGCCAAGAACGTCATCCAGCTCTGTGAGAGAGGCGAGCGCTCCCAGTCGTTTCCTCAAGGCCGTCGCATTGAGACCATGCGCAGTCAAACTGCTCATGGTGCGGGTGAAGCCATCATGTACGGCCGTTCGAACAACTCCAATATCTGTCGCCTGATGAATGCTCTGGTAGGCTTTGTAAACAGTAACTGCATGATGGTTGCTTGTTGGGGCAGGCAGATTCCAGATTTCCAACTTTCTTGCCGTGCTAAAGGTGCTCTCAAGAGAAGCTGGTGATGATTCCAGATTCTGCTGTACTTGAAGTAGGGAGTTTGACAGCCCGGATAAGCCAAGCGTACTCAGGGCCTTAACCAAGGCTTGTCCATCAGACTGTGCAATGGGATTTCCGAGACGAATGTTGCTGTCGTATTGGGCACCTCGGAATGCCAGACTCTTGGGCCCATCGTTTTCATACTCCACGCGAGCGAGAACCTTCGAGAGGCTGGCCTCCTCTGGCAGTCCATAGTAAGCATCGGGATCATCAATGTTTTCAAAGATTGTGAGTAGGGTCTCGCTCATGTCGGTCTCCTTCGCTGCAGCTGCCGAAGAGCGACGAGAAGATCGTGTGGTTTCGGATGAGACGAGTTCAGCAAAGAGCAAGGCCGTCTTGTGCATTCCGCATCGCGACGCCGATGCAGAAGCTAGGGCATAGTCGATGTTGAGCCAGTGTGATCGATCTGCGATTGATGACTCTCTTGGATATTCCTGGGTCCTGAGATACAGGAGGGTATTGATGAGCAATTTCAAGTTGTCCTTGGCTGCAGGTGCTGTGCATTGAAGCCACTCCTTGATAGAAGAAGATAGCTGACGTTTGAGAGATGTCTGCTGGTTGATCCGACAGGAGAGGACAAGATGAACAACAAACGGGAATGCACTCTCAGCGAAGTGCTCAGCCTTGGCAAGAATAGGGGGTAGAACCGAAAGCATGATGGATTCGTGAATGCACTCGGCCATGTAGGCGCTCAGCTTCAGTAGCCAGTTCTTTGACGTGATGTCCTCTGACCACACAGCTTGGTCATCTATAGACGATGTAGGACTTGTAGCTCTCCTTTCAGACGGGGGAGATCGGTATGGGCCCAACTGAGATGTTTGCAGAAGGGACTCCGAGAGGCCTTGTTGACAAGCCACAATCAGTGTATCGTCGCCAACCATAGTAGAATCGGAAACGGCAGTTCGCAGCGCTGCCTCAGCCAACCCTGCTGTCACAGAGTCGGTGCTCGAAGTCAGGTCCTGAAGAAGACGAAGGATCCCGATTTCTGAGCCATTAGAATCCGGAGCAATCTTTTGGTAACGAGCAAGATGTGACTCGCGAAGGATATCTGTAGGAATCCCGCCTGATGCCGAGAAGGATCGGCCGACTACTCGCCCTGCCCATGCCAGATACTCATCACTCAGATTTTGCGTATCGCAGCTCTTCCACACTGCTGCAGCATGCTGGAGCGCATCCTGGTCGGATTCAATGATGTCGTCCCTGCTCGATAGGGGGATACTGAAGTCGCCGCAAAGAAGGCCAAGAGCGAGTTGGCGCGAGGTGTCATTGAGAAGTTGGTATTCCGAGCCACCATCATCCAAGATGTCCAGCAGCAGCTTGCTCTCTGCGGTACCTCGCTCAGCGTTACCTGAAGACCGGATACGGGCGGCAGATTGTGTGATTGACTTGAAAGCTTCGCGTTGTTCAAGATTTTTAAACATCGGAGAGTCGTATTCTTCCAGGTACTTGCTGAACCACCCATGGAACTTCTCAGCCTTGCTCATGGTGGCTTTAAACTGACTCTCCTGTGTCGTGCTGGACTGGCTCGATTCCAGGAAGACACGAAGGGAAGCCAGGGTTGATAATGCATAGCCAGCAAGGAACGAAGGATTTGTGCTGAGATGCTTTACGCCTTGGGCAAGGAGATATTGGCTGATCCCCAAGGCATCATCCGCGCATTCTGAATCCACGATAAACTCTCGGGTCGCGTTGAGAAGCATCTCCAAAGGGTACGATTCAAGAGCAACCGGGCCAGCTAGACAAATCAAAATCCTGACCTTTCGGAGGACAGAACAGGCATGGAGAGGCCCCAGAGCAGGGTGTACTGTGTTGAGGAGCGTGCGAGCGATGAAAACAACCACAGGAGGCGACCAAAGATCATGGAACTGGAACTCGCTGCCCTGACAGAGCCTGTGAAGCTCGTTGATGAGATATTTTGCCTTGAACATCGGTTGTTGGTTGGCTGGCAACTCGGCAGGAGAATGAGAAATGGCCTTGATGGCACTCATGATTTCTCCAGCATAGTCAAGCTTGAATCTCGCAAAGACCTTCTCCATGGAATTCTCTTGGTCAATGAGATCGAAGAAGAGAGCCCCAACTCCGAGGAAGTCGAGGTACATCGCTTCAAGATATGACTGGCGGCCAAGGACCTTCTTGATATGAGCTTCGCCCCTCTCCTTGTCATCGCCTCCATTGGAGTCGCCGAATATCATGCTATAAGCCATAGCGGTCGCGAAGTTTTGGCGGATAAGGTCGCTTTCGGAGGTTCCCAATAAGCGAGCAACTTCTGCGGACACCTTGTCTTGCCCACGCATGACGGTCAAGCCGATAGCCTCAGCTTGGGCGGACTTGAGAAGATCACTCAAGGTTGAGAATCCGAATATGGAGAATGGGATGTCCTCGATAGGATCACACTCCAGCCAAGTATACAGCAACTGACGAGAGAACAGCTGAAACAAGACCTTAGGAGATTCCAATTGCAGGGTCCGAGACACATTAAGCAAGCAACGAGTCGCATATTCGGTAGAGTCTGGTATCTTCCCCGGGGTTTCGAAGATGTGGTAGGTACATCTCCGAAGCAAAGTAGACCATCGACAGGCGAGGTTTGACAAGACCAACAGTCGAAAGGCAATGCCCGTAGTGTGAGCAGGGTCGGTAGGCAGGCTGTCCAAAACGTCCACGAATATTTCATCGTGGAGTTTGAGAATGAAGAGATCGAAAACGTCAGCGATCTTTTCGGAAATAGCATACTTGACAGGCATGGGACCCTTCTTGAGGATGTAGAGAAGACATGTTCGGGAGGAGTCTAGATTTTGATCCTTGCCATAGTCCGAGTTAGCCCGTAGAAGGGTGAATAACAATCGAACTATCGATATCTGGGTTCTGGGCGAGAGCATGTTTGATGGAAGGCACACTTGGACGAAGTGATAGTAAAGATCGCCAACTCTTTCCGAGAGACGCCGTGTGTCGTTCAGCCAGATGGAATGAAGACCATCAACAACCCCAATGCAAGTACTCAGGGCAACCTCGGCGTGTTGGTAATCCCTGTCACTGACATACTCTCCCAGTCTTTCAATCACCTCCAGAGCATTGTCTGGGGTAATGATGAGGTCAGAGTTGAAAATCTCGAACAACAAGTTTTGACAAAGCAGGAGTTCATCATCGGGCATGTTGATCAGATGTTCAACGAAGGCATCAGGGACGAGGCCAATCTGGCCGATATCGTCGTTGAGAATAGACAGAAACTGGAGGCGAGCTTTCGTCTCTGTGTAAAATGCCCGTGAATCCATCCGTAGCTGGATATTGAACCGTGGAATCGCTGCTGGTGTCAAAATAGAGCTCGCTCTACTACTCTGCGACTCAAACTCATCGTCAATATCCATCAAATCGACATCGTTCCCGGAGCTTTGCTGGCTCTTTCGGTCCTCGATCACGGACCAAACCTTTGCCAATAGACGCAAGAGACCAGCGTTGCTCCCCTGCATCTGGTTGAGGTTCGCTGTGGTCAGATCAGGCATCATAGGCCTGACTCCGCGCAAGACAGAGTCGACGAACGCCATCGGTTCAACAGATGTCAGAGCCGCATCCAGTCCTTTCTCTAGAATCTCCATCAGAGTAGACTCCACAGATGAGGACTGGGTTGAGTTGAGGTCACTGATCTGCGAAAGCAATAGGATACCTGTTAAGCAGGCTGAGAGGAGACTCTGGAAGCGATCGAACGAAATCTGCACACCACCTTCGTTCATTCTCTTGGTCCAGGCTGTACAAAGTTCGGCTAGTTCGCCGAGCTTGGGATAGAAAAGCTCAAGTGTTAGCTTCCTAGAAGCGTAACGAGTGTTGGCATCGGCCAGTGGTGAAGGGTTCGTTGACTGAAAATAGGTACAGCGCCCAGCAGTCTTGGGCTTTTCTGGTGTGTCCTTAAGAAGGAGTATGTATCGACTAAACGATTCAATCTCGCCCAACGAGTTCCATGTTTCGCTCAGAGGGCCTCCTGAGGTGACCGTTTGAGTAACCAGCTTCAACTCTGAAGTCCCGCAGCAAGCCCGGATCAGGTTTACAAGCTCTATAGGTTGGACATGTAGAGAGTGATAGGAGGCGAAAGTGGATTCGTCTGTTACCCTGTTAGAGAACCTACCTTGCATGAAGCTGGGGTACTTACTTGGGTTCCATCGGAGAAATATCCAACGGATAATGTGATGGCAAGTGCTTTGGCTGGCACTTGGGATCCTGGCATTCCGAAGATGAAGTACATGGAACATCAGGCTGATAGATGCATCACACAAAACGCTGGGGCCGCTGACGTCGGCAGTCGTGACGATACCGTTGACATCCCCAGACACGGTGTGATATGGCAAAACATCTGCCTCGAGAATAGCATGCAACAGAACACAGGCCGCCCGACTTGTGCCTGGTAGACTGATAGCCCTTGTAGCTAAATGCCACAGCTGTCTCCAAATGTCTGTTTGGTCGTGGCAGCTCTCGCAATATGATATACAACTGAAACGGTAAGTCATTGATCGGCCTATGCCGGGAGTTGTACTTACCTTGCTGAGGCGACGAGGGCCCAAGATGCTGTTACGGGGTTTTTGTCACTCGCCAAAGCTACCAAGTCTGGTAACAAGTCGAGCAACTCGTCATGACTTAGCGAGTTACTCGCAAGGAGAAAGGGGACCAGTTGTAGGGCGGTGCGTCGAACCGCTACATCGGTGACCATCAACTTGAGTCTGACACGACTCATGTCAAGGCGGATACGGCGTCTCTTCCGTCGCTGCTCGTCATGTTCAGGGGCTTCTTGATGCTTCTCGTTGGAGAGTACCATGATGCGCTCAAGGAATGCCAGATTCTGTACAACCGCCCAGTGGCCTTCTCCATATACATTGTGGGGACGGAGTCCAAAGACATCCAGTTGAAGACCATATTTCGAAAGAGAGGACGTGGAGAAAGTGATGTCGCTCAGCTGTAAGCGAAAGGCTTCACCGCGCTTGGAGTACTCGCTCCAAAGGTTCTCGGCCAGGTCTTCGACATTCAAGCGGATGCCTTCATCTGATGAGTTGATGACCAAATGTTCGATGTGAAGGTGCGTCAGAAAGATACTCCTAGAGATCTCAATTCTCAACGCCCTAATGACTTCGTCTTGCGAAACTTTTTCAGATCGCCACCAGTAGCTCATCAGCGGCAGGAGGTTTTTGACCATTGAGCACGAATGTGCTAGGTCGTCGGCATGGGTTTCCGAGAAAAGCACATTGATGATGGCGAATGCTAGGGTCTGCAAGGAGCCAAGGCTGAGCTGCTTCAAGCTCAAGACTCTCAGCACCACGTCGGTGATTTCCGTGTATCGTTCCAGCAATGGCGCGTTACCGGCGGTGACCAGATGATAGAGCCCTTCCAATACATCTTTCAAAGGACCGCCTTCTCCGGGAGCAACCCTCCTTTGGCTCTGAGTCGATGGAGTTGAGCGTCCAGTAGACCGACCGTACCCCGACCCTGGAGCTGGAGATGCCCGGGCTAGCAACAGAGCGGTAGCTTCTTCTTCATCTGGGAGCATGAATTGAGCAACATCGATGAGAAAATCAACGCACTCTTGCCATTTCTCGCCACCTTTCCGAGCGAGCATCTCTACATGAGCCGGTCTTGAGAGCACCTCGGTCAAGGCTTTGATGTAGTCCTGAAGTAATGGTGGTACGAAGTCATCTTTCTGCCCCAGAGTCTGGGTGATGTGATCCACGACTGCAAGTAATGTCTTTCGTCCGAGCTTAGAGACACCGCGCCCTGCTGCCATCCGCACAGCGGCAGCACATTTCGAGAGACGGGATGCGGCAGCATTCGACGTGGCTTGAGACTTTGATTTGTTGCGTAGATTGGGCTTCTCGCGCATCACAAAGCTGAAGATGGACTCGAATATCTCATGGTAGCCCTTGTCACCCAGATCGGAACTGGAAAGCTGTTAGCTCAGCAGACAAAGTGAGGGTTCAAGTGGTGTCGCTCACAGATTCGCAGATCGATTCCGCGGGTTGAGAAGACTAGCCAGTTCTGGAACGTTCATGAGCCTATGCAATAATGAACGAACAAAGGATACATAGCCCTACCATCAACAGCCTTTTCTCGTTCTTTGAGTGACGCTGACTTCACATCCCCTAATTTAGCCCGTTAGCAAGAACAACACAAGAGCTCAAGGCTACGCACGCGCTAGGTTCATGACAGACTTAGATGACGACATGGCGACTACGGTTTGATTCAACCCTCTTCATGGAAGAATGAATGAACATCGAGGCGTCGGGGAAGAAAATAGGTCATGAAAGGTTAAATGCTGGAAAGCAGCTTGGACAGAGGAAAGCCGAGCTCGGACTGGCACAGGACGCGTGAAATGAGATACCGTACTAAGCGTGAATGAAGGATCAAACAAAAACGTGAATTCCGAAGCGCAGAGGTGAATTATTCAGAGAGGCAAAGTCCAGTAATGCATTGAGTCGATGATATTTCCCAGTCAAGTGTCACTCTTTGTCCAAGCCTTGTTAAGTTGTTTGTTGCCTAGCACAGCTTCCTTCCTGAGCTGACAGGAAGCTCCAAGGCGTGAAGGAGCAAGGCTCCAGCTGCCCGGCAGAATTCTCACCGCCCTCAGGTGCAGGGGACGTGATGGAGAAGTATCACAAAACGGGAGGGGGTGAAGAGAGCATGAAGAGAATGAAAGAAGATCCAGTCAGTCTCATCAAAGATAATCAATATGTGATGATAATCTTTAGGTCAGCTTGTGCTCACTCTCTGGTTTTCGTCACATCACGGATCTTTTGGTTACTTCAAAGTGGCCCAGCTTTGTTATAGTGGGTACGTACAACATTTCTTAGTGGTGTTTCCGGGGGGCGTTGATTTTTCCCCGTGGTTTAGCCAATGAAAGCTCGGGGAGCTCCCAACTTGAAGGCAACAAGGCTACCAGGTACTGGACCTTCCTTGGGTGCAGAATCTCAAAACACCGACCGCTAGCAACCGCCCAAGCATCTACAAAAAAAAAAGATCCAGAACTCGCCAACCGAACGCACCACGGTGCAATCTGCGCAGCTTGCATCGACCGCTTGCTGTTGGATCTATTCTCAACATGCGATAGTCCTGAACCACCATCATGGCCGAGATCACCGCTTTAGATGCCCTGCAAGCTTTCCACCAAGGGCTTCTATCATTACGCGAAGGTCGCGTCGAAGGCGCCGAGGCTCTCAACAACGAATTCCTCGCCCAGGTTTTCGAGACGGAGCTGGGCAAGCTCTGGGATAAGCCGGCAAGGAACGAAAAGAACCGAAATGCAGTCAAATCTGGTAAGGAGCTTTGCCGGCGCAAAATGAAAGCTGATTCTAACTGGCGGTCGTCTAGGCAAGGTTGTCATTGACGGAGACGAGTACTCGATAAACGATGGCTTCCAGCAAGATGTTCTCACCCTATCCGACGAAGTCGAGCTTGACGAACTCGAGGCTACGCGATGTGTTCTCGAATCACAAGAAGACCCTTCCACGTTGGGCCGATCGCTCCTCGAATGCGCCATCATCCGATTTCACCAGCAGCGCAAGTACGTTCTAGATATTGTTCGGCTGCTTCTCGAAATAGATGGTCTCGATGAAGACATGGCCGATCCCGAAGCGCTTGAGAGTGTGAAGCTTTACGTGGCCCAACGACTACTCCAGCCCAGTATGGGGGCCGATGCCTCGAAGCGAATCGTGCCGAGATGCATGGCGTCCATGAAGGAGATCAAGGCATGGCTTCAGAAGATTGGGGACAAGATCGCCGCCGCCCAGACCCTCGGACAGTCGACAAATGGCATGTCCGAACAGATGGAAACAATCGAGTTCTCCCGTGTCAGTCTGATCCAACAACACGAACTCGTGGGTGTCATCCTCTGCCGAAGCGTCGAGATGAGACAAGGGTCAACAGCAGACTTTCTTGATTTTGTGGCAACTCTTAAGAAAATGGACAAATATGATGCTCTGCTGGTCCATCTTATTCCGTCAATTGGAGCGTACATCTCAGTCTTCGGATCTGCTGAAGGAGGATATGACTTGATCAAGGCTCGCGAGCTTCATGGCAAGCTCTTTCCCGCCGACGATACACCATGGCCACTATCCCAGCTGCATGCAGCTTTCCGCTCCTGGTGGCTCGCCGAGTACAGCGGTTTCTATGTCGATGATCCTCCGGAGGCGGCAATTCCTCCCAACACTGACTTGGACGAGGGTTTGTGTCCCTATCAACTCTTTGTGCATGGCTAACATTTCGATAGAGGACCGTCAGCGATCAAAGCTATTCCTAGAAGCTCTCAAGGATGGAGCCTTCGACTTTCTACTCTCTATCGCCGCGGATGTCAAGTCTCCAGATTGGCATGACCCTGTCAGAGCAGGCATGCGCAAGTGGCTACAACGAAAGTCTCCCGCCTTGGCACCCGATGCCATTCCATTTTCTGAGTTCTTTCAGACAACGCTCATGCTTCAGCTCGAGGTGTTTGTCGACGCATTTATCTCTAACCTTCCCGATGTGCTCCGAAAGCTTCGCGTGGAGGAAGATGAACAGCGCCAGTCGAGCCAGACACACGAGCAAGATCTAGATCTGGAACGATTCTTGCTCGTCATTGCGTATTCATATGAAGGCCGCCCAGAGGCTGCCATGAACTTCTGGTCTGACCCGGATAGTAACCTGGCTGGATTCATGCACTGGGCGTCCCGAAGAGCCTCCACGCCTCTGGTGACCGCGTTCTGCGAAATGCTTCAGGCCATCTCAGAAAACGAAGAATGCGCTTCTGCTGCGCACGAGTTCCTGGTTGATGAAGGTCATCATTCATCAGGAAAGATGCGGAAGTCACAGTCTCTGACCTGGGCGCAGATCTTCAGGGAACTCGACTTCTTCTCTGCCAAGATCAGACAAAAACCAACTCCAACTCAGACGATACGATATCGAAATGACAAGCTCAGCAGCGACCAAGCGGAAACAGAACCCGAATCAGCCATGATGCTCGAGTGTTACCTTCGTTTAATGTCAAAGCTGGCGAGCGAAAGTGAGACTACACGGCACTTCCTACTTCACAACCCTAATTACAACCTCGTGGAGACACTCTACGAACTCGCAAGCAGCCCAATTCCTCCCCGACTACGCGGCTGCACGTTTATGGCTCTACGAGCACTGATGGCACGCAAGTCGCTCCAAGAGGGCCATGTGATGTGGAGCTGTCTGGATACGTGGATCACAGGGGGTTACGCTTCTCACGCAACAGGACCTCATCGCCAAGCCCAGCAGTCGCCGACCGTATCCATGGATCGGATCTTCGATGAAATTAGCAGTGGATTTGAAGACCCGGAATCATTCATTCAACTATTGCTCGCCTTGGTCTGCCCATCCATTGACAGTAGCCCCTTGAATGACGGGCTCCCCTTTCCAGAAAACCTTGGTTCTGCATTCCGCATGCCCGGCATTGAGGTGTATGTCGACTTTGTCATGGGCCTTGTGTTGGCCACAAAATCCAATGAGCTCCCAGACGCGAATCAAACCCGGGTTCTCCGTCTCAGTTGCCTCGACTTCATCCTCGTCTGCCTGACCACATTCAACGAGGACTTGATCATTATGGCCAACGAAACAAACATCAACGTCGACGCAGTCATCTCAACTACCGACCTAGCAACCTATGTACGCATGCACCCGTTCGCGAGGGTAATGGAGTGGATGTTCAACGACAAAGTGATGACGGCGCTTTTCAACACGATACATCAAGAGCCTGTGGATGTGGGAAATGCCGCGCCTGATTCACCCTTGATTCTTGGCATCTTGCGTGCTGTTGAGGTTATCTCCAAGGTTCTTGATCTACAGGCCACCTACCTCGAGCTCGTCCGACCCATTCTCAAGGTCCAGTCAAACCAGCGTCGACCACCTGTGGCAAATGCTGCCTTCTCTTCCTTCGAAGATGGTCTCGTTACTAGACTGAATCTTGTTGTTGATTTGGGAAACTACTGTGGCATCGGACACCCCGAGCTTACACTCGCATGCCTCAAGCTTCTCGAGAAGATGTCCTCGTCATCCAAGATCACCGCGATTTGGTCAGGATCTAACAGACAGGCTCATCGCAACAAGGCTATTGTTGCTCTGGAAGCTAACGGCGAGCATGAGGCGATTTCTCGGTCCTTCGTCTCAGAACTCATCACCCCGTTGGAGGCCGGCCGAGAGGCAGATTCACCTGCATACGTCACGAAAATCTACATTCTCGACTTCTTGTACCAGTGTCTTCAAGAGACTCCCCGGAAGCCCACAATCGCGCACTTGCTACTTGGCTTCAAGTGTAGCATTGACTCTCTATCGATTGAAGCTAAGGGCTCTTTCGCTTCCAGAACCTCCTTGTTCCACACTCTCCTGAGGTTGCTCCTTGAAGCTCCCTCCGGTGACGCTCAGGGTATGCGACAATGGCTCATCGCGATCAAGTCGAGAGTGATGCGCATTCTCCATATCCTCTGGAGCTCACCCCTTTCGGCCCCTATTGTGGTTGAGGAACTTCGCGAAAACGAGCTACTCTTCCACCTCCTTCTCCGTGAGGTTGTCATCAACCCAGATCTACCATGGGAGGAACAGAATGTCGCCGTGGTTAACTTCCCAGTGACCGAAGGTGCAGTGACCCTAACCGACTTCTTGGCGCTCCGGAGAATGGGTCTAGAGTACATCGCTATGGAGCTTTGCAGTATCTCTCAGAACCGCATGCCTAGTCTCAAGAGGCGAATCTTTGAGGCCCTAAACGGCCAGATCATAGGGGAGGGCAACGCCCCAATCCAAATACCTACCATCTTCGACCTCTACGATTTTCTACTCCCTGAAGGCGCTTGGGAGATTCCTCTACCCCCTCTCCAGTATTACAAGGATATCGACCTGTCAGCATGCTTGGAGAATGATGCCGACTCAAACCCCATCTACAATCTCGATCGCGTTAAAGAAATCCTGCTCCTAAAACGCGGCGAGGCTCAGGGGTCAGGGGCGCTGGTTGCTGCTCAGGACCTTGCTGCCATTGAACGAGAAGAGGCCATGATTCTTGAGTACCTCGTCTCCTCTAACCGACAAAAGCAACTTTCTACTCAGAGTCTGAAGGTCCTCAAGACATGGACAAAGCTGTTGCTTGTCATGATTGAATCGAATGACTTCAAGGGCTCCGCCCAGACATCCTTCTTCTTGCAAGCCCTCCAGTCAATCCTCCCCAGTCTCGAAGCTTTTGCGTCCGAGCGACCAGCTGAGGCCCTCGAGCTTGCAAGGCTCGCCAAAATTCTTCTCTTCAAGCTTGACCTCTCGGCACCTGCTGAGGACAAGCAAGGCTCGGCAATTGGCAATCTGGTGAGTGACAAGCTATACCAGCTTTTCCAGATCTGCCTCCAGGCCATTGGCAAATGGGCTGGCACCCCAGAGCTCAGGTCGGTCTACTACGGTATCTGCTACCGCTACCTGGTGGGCATGACTGACCAAGGCGCACTCACGTCCAACCGCCCCAAGACCATCAAGACTATCCAGGTGTATGGCGAGCGGCTGATCAACGTTATTTGCGATGATGCCTACGGTGGTGAAGCACAGTGCCAGACAGCAGCTCTGATCCTGCTAAACGCCTTGGTCAGTATGGGTCGTCAGGAGAACGAGGATCATGTCGTCGAGACTCTGAACCGACTTAATTTTATCGGAATCCTGGTCGATTCACTGCGCAACATCATGCACGAGTGGCACGAGGTTTTCGGTTCTAGTATGTTCACCCTTTATATTATCACTTACCTAGTCAAGGGTGGCAGAACTAACATTGTCATTTCCAGGCAACTCGGAGCAGGAGAATTATCAAAACGCGCGCTTGGCACTCCTGTTGGAGCTATCGCAGACTCGTTCTGGCGCCAAGTACCTTCTTCACTCCAACCTCTTCCGAGCACTCGAGCTCTCAGGTTTATTCGCGGCAGACCCTGAGCTTCAGATCAACACGGCCAACCCGCGTGCCCTCGAGCAGCACTACGATCTTCTCGCCCAGGTTGTGCGCATCATCGGCGCCGCGCTCGTGAGTCGGGGCAGCCACAATGTGGTGCAGGGCCGTAGGTTCCTGTCTGAGCATCGCATGCTGGTCACACACTCTCTCAAGCGCAGCGCAGGCATCGGCAGCGGTAATGCCGACGATGGCCTAGACTCGAAGATTGAGGAGTTGGCAGAGGGTCTGATGGTTATCATTGCGGCCACTCGATTCCTCGAGGTGAGATTAGATTCCCTTGTCGCAAACGAGGCGCAAATGTTTGCTAACCACACCTACAGTTTGAGAACGAGGTCATCCCCGAGCCTAAGCAGCCAACCCATGGGCTCTTCCACTAGGCCAAAGAGAAGGAGAGGGGAGTTATATAGCCCAGCACTATATCAGGTTATGTGTATGTGTGTGTCCCCGAGACAGGATATAGCTTGCAGAGTTTAAGCGGCGTTGGCAGGGAGGAAATGAAACATGGATGCATCGTGGGGTATAGTTAGTAGAGCGAAGATAATTTACCGAGCCAGGTACCTTAGATGAAAGAGGCAGATTTCGCGTCTTAATGCCTGGCCTCCTCAAAGAGATGCAGATACTCACCTATGCCAATATGTCGTCGCTGCACGTCGTACTTAGACACATCGCATGAGCCGTGCCAAGGATCTGAGTCTATGCGTCAATATGACTTTGACTAAGGTAACCTATTCACAGTGATTTGGACTTCTAAAGTTGTCCCCTCTGTAATCCCCCCAGGAGCATATACATTGCTCCTCCAATACTCCATACGCCGGCCCCGCGAACCATTTCGGCATGATAGCCTTGCTAGCGTGCAGATAAATCAAAGTAACCCGTGTTTCCCCCTTATCCATGTAAATGCTGGGTATCTGAATATGACGCCCCGAAGTGAACCCATGCTCCGTAGCAAGAAAGGTGATGCTCAGCCAGATGGGGAGTGGCGGTAAAAGGCAGCCCCGGCGCCCAGGGAGGGCATGCCGGGCGTGCCAGTGAGATGGTGAGCCAAGTGCGAGTTGGTTGCATCCAATGTCGGTATAAAAGAGCCCCTGATTAGCCAGATGGAGCAGCATTACGATCCGATGTGCGTCTGCGTGTCCGTATTGTTGTGGACATCAGGACAGTGTGTTGGCCTTGCGTTTGCCCTTCCGTGTGGCCGTCATAAGCTTCAGCTCCAGGGGCCAGAATCCCTTTGTTTTGCTGTTGTAAGCGTCACGGGACTTCATGTCGATCTTTTGGCGACACATGGGGCATTTCCCTCTGGTCGCATCGACGTGGAGAGATTGATGCAGACACGAAGCGCAGTAGAGATGACCTAGAAACGGATAGCGTTAGTCGATGTTATTGGAGATTCGAGGGTGGCAACTCGAGGGCGCCGGAAATTCACATACCGCAATGGGTTACCGTCAAGTTAGCAGCATCATCCATACAGATTACACACTGGAAGGCAGCAATCTTGACGCGGTCATCTTTCTCAGGCTTCTTGAGATCCTCAGGCACATCATTAGTCTCGGTGAGGTCGATCGTCGTAAGGTCTGATATAGGCTCGACATCGATGGGCGACCGGGGGGTCTTTGGTCCCAGGACTTCCTCCACGTCTTTGGGCATGGCGTTCGATTTCCGCCTCGGCGTAGTCCTCGTTGGGTTCGTGGGCGCAGTGTTTGTAGAAGTTCGCCGGCGCTTGTTGGTGTGAGCTGGTGCACCACGACCGGCAGCAGCCGTTGTCGTCCTTCGGAGGGCTGGGGGCATGGTGTCGGAGAAGGAGCTCGCCGGGCTGTCAAAGAGATCGTGTTCGTCGAAAGAATCGAGGGTGCGCAGCGTGGATTGAGATTCGGCGGCGGCGTTGGTTGAGGAGAAGGAGAGTTGTGTTGTGGAACGCTCGGGGCCTGAGATACAGGTGGTAGAGGGGTCGCGTGGGGCGGCAGCAGTGCCAGTGTAGGTGAGCGGCTGAGGCAGCGCGGATGCCTGTAATGTTGGAGGTTGATTCACGCCCTGACCCTGGCTCTGGCCTTGGCTTTGACTATTTCGCGTAGTTGGATCGGTGAATGGAGGGTATGTTGAAGGAGATGAAAATTCGGTGTTGATTATTGCAGCAAGGTAAGGGTCGTCGACGTCGACGTGCGAGGGGGAAAATGGGTCCTCTAAATCAATCAGTTGGTCTCCGTCTGACCACAACTCAAAGTGCTGTCCCTGCCATAACCCCACGGGCGCCGACGACAAGCCCGGTAGCCTTGGAGGCGGCGTCGAGATGTTTTGCGTAGGGGCTGTTGAGGAGGCGGCGGCGGCGGCTCGTCTTGGGGGTGAGGCGAGGTTGTGGTGGTCGTGGTGGTGGTGATGATGTTGGGTGGTGGAGGTCGCGGTCGGAGAGGGACGGCGATTTGAATTGGAGTGCGAGTGCGAGTGCGGTGGCGAAGAGAGCAACGTGGTCGGGCGAATACGCTGGCCGGCAAGACCACCATCAATCTGGGATGTCTGGATTGGCCTGGGTGAATGCCCGGCTGCTCGATCAGGGGACGAGACGACTCTGGACATGGAGATTGCGAACGGAGGGCTGTTTGCCGTGTTCCAAAACAGGGCTGCGTTGTCTGTAGGGTCGGCGGCAAGCGAGGGTCAGACTGGAAGCCGCAGCGGCAGAAGAGAGGGATGCAGGGCTTCAGGACGGCCACAGACGACAGAGTAGGAGTGAGGGAGAGAGAGAGAGATTTTCTAACCTTGCAGCAGTCGGGCGACAAACGAGTCCATCCAGAAGAATCCGGGGTCCATTGTTGGCCGCCAGAGTGGGTGTTTCTTTCTGGTGCAATCCGTGGAGTATTTCCACCGTCTGTGCTGTTTGAGTGGCCGACGAGAAGGGACTGGCCCGAGGACGCTACGGACGGGCTCCGAGTGGATCAGGCGGAACGGAGGAGGCGAGGCACTTGTGATGAACAAAGACACCGATAAAAATAACGACAAAGAGAAGTACTGTACGCTAATGAAGCCGGGAGACGGGGCGAGGAGGTACAGCACGAGGGCAAATGCGAGTTGCTCGACTTGAAAGAGGTGTTGATGGATGGAACCTCCGGACAGGGCCCTCGGCTGGAGCAACCATAAAACAGCCTCTTTTCGCCAATTACAACCCGACTCGACACTGCAACGTGATCTCACGGCGATGCTTTGCAGAGTTTAAGCGCCCATTGTAGACTTTACGAGTAATATTCCTGGTGTTTCTCGTGCCGCGATTGCACTTGAACACCAGGTTCCCAGGTGTGAATATGGCATCGGCCCCCTGCATTGTCATCATCACCATCGTCTCCCCTCGGAGTAACTACTAACTTCCCATGGCTCGACAATGGTGGGAGATGGAAGCAGGCAAGTAGGTAGGTAGGTATGGAGGCAGGCATGTCGAGCTACATCCATCCAATCTAGCTGTCCGTGGATATGTCTATCATCCTTGATTTCCATCTCGCATTGCTTCCATCCAATGTTCCACGACCTCGCTGCAGTCTCCCGCTCCCGATCTCAACAATCCCATTGAGTTTCGGTCTCGGACATCCACACTCGGCGTTCCAGCCTAGGTACGGATCACAACCCGTAAAGTGAACTCTCTTCCAGTAAAAACATCATCAATGTCTTGGCCAAGTCGTCCAGCATAGGTGTTCTTCTTCAAGGGGTCGTTGTACTACCACAGTCCCTCAGCAATTTACCCTTTACAAACACTAGCCTTCGCATAGTTCAAAGGTGCACACGAAGTAGTACACTTCCGGAAGAGGCGAAAGGAGAACGATGAAATGGCCCGAGTTGACCTGAAAAACTTGAGAACTTTGATCTTCTTACCCCAAGTCATGAAAAAGACGTATACTAATACCTTGTTTAGATAGGTACCTTCAGTGGTTTCATCAAATTATGATGCTATTTCGAGGCCTCAGATCTGGCCGGCCTGAGCCCTGAGCATGGAAGCCCCCGCCCTCTTTTCCCCACTCTCTTATCCATGCCTGCGGAAGGCCCCACCAAAGATGCACGCCGTCATCTGCTTGCAAGGGCCCGCTAATAATTTGATGGCAATGCCAAATTCATCACCTTCTGTCTTGCTCCAACCCTCCCAAGAGATACACACAGCAAACGGGCGCAGTCAACATCTCGGGCGCATAAACAATCCCATCATCGCCGTGATGCCATCGCGCATCAGCTGAATAATGTTCACGACCGCCGCTGGTCGTCCTTTGCACGGTTCGACGGCCAGCTTCATCCGAATCGCCCGCCACCAGGCTTTTCGTCGCCATGCCTGGAGGGCCCATGTTCGATGGTTGGCCGCCGTCGCAGAGCAGAAGAAACAGACGACGCTTGCTCGTGAGCTTCAGTACTCTACTTTAATGGAAATAATCACTAAGTGCGACCTCAGTCCCATCCGAAGCACGATACAACGAGATAGGCGTCCAGCAACTCAGCTCCCACGTCTTTGATCAAATATTTCCAAATGGCACCAAACCTCCCCCGCCAGAACTGGTCGAGCTATCCATGGATCATTTGCGCCGCCATGACTTGCTTGGGAAGAACACGGACAAATCTGATCCCATAGCGTTCGACCTCCCACCGCTGCAGGGCGATGATCTTGATCATCACTTTTACAAGCTCGGTCTCGATTGCGCCGAGCCATTTCTATCCAACGCGAAGGAGTTTGCACGCGCCAACCCCCCTCCGAAACCGAGACAATGGGTTCGCGAAAGTGGTTGGACCAAATACCATCCTGATAAACCACCCGAAAAAGTTGATGTGCCTGATGAAACCGCACTTTGCTTCGATACCGAAGTTATGTGGAAGGAAAGCCCATTCGCAGTTATGGCGTGCGCCTCGAGCCCAACCGCCTGGTATGCCTGGCTCTCACCATGGCTCTTGGGGGAGACAGAAAACGAACGCCAACTAATTCCTTTGGGTGATCCTACCAAGGACCGGGTGATTGTTGGACACAACATAGGTTACGACCGGGCAAGAATTTTGGAGGAATACAATATCAAACAGACACGAAACGCCTTTTTAGATACCATGTCATTACACGTGGCTGTCAATGGCATGTGCTCTCAGCAGAGGCCGACCTGGATGAAGCACAAGAAGAACCGTGAACTTAGGGAAAGGGCTGCTAGCCAAACTCCTGATCATGACCTGGCCGAACTTTTGAGCAATCAAGGCATACACGACGAGGAAGAATTATGGGTAGAACGGAGTTCGATCAATTCTTTACGCGACGTCGCCAAGTTTCACCTCAACATCTCAATCGACAAGGCCGTCCGTGATGACTTTGGGGAACTGGATCGTGAGGGTATCCTGGAGAAGCTGGATGAGCTCATGGACTACTGCGCTGCCGACGTGTCAATCACCCATCGAGTCTATTCGATTGTCTTTCCCAACTTTCTTCGCGTTTGCCCTCATCCTGTCAGCTTCGCCGCCCTTCGGCATCTCTCCTCTGTCATTCTGCCGGTCAACAAGTCCTGGGATGCCTACATTGCCAACGCTGAGGCAACATATCAGAAGCTCTCGGATGCAGTTCAAGAACGTCTCGTTGGGCTCACTGAAAAGGCCCTCGAGATCAAGAATGACGCTGACAAGTGGCAAAATGACCCCTGGATGCAGCAACTCGACTGGTCGGGCCAGGAAATCAGGATGGTCAAGGGAAAGCGGAAGAATGATCCACCAAGACCTGCGGCCAGGCAGAAGAAGCCAGGAATGCCCAAGTGGTACAAAGACCTATTCCAGAAGAACGATGCGCCGATCAACATTACTGTGCGAACCCGCATTGCGCCCCTGCTTCTAAAGCTTGCTTGGGATGGTCACCCGTTATTCTGGTCCGACCAATATGGCTGGACTTTCCGAGTGCCGCGAGAGGAGGCTGCGAAATATACCGCCAAATCAATGGTCAAATGCGTATTTGATGAAGCAGAGGCCGTTCTGCGTGATGACCACGCCCATACTTATTTCAAGCTTCCGCATAAGGACGGGCCAACCGCGCGCTGTACGAACCCGATGGCGAAGGGCTATCTAGCCTATTTCGAGAATGGCACCTTATCATCGGAATATCCATATGCCAAAGAAGCGCTGGAGATGAATGCATCATGCTCGTACTGGATCAGCGCACGAGACCGGATTAGGTCGCAGATGGTTGTCTACAATGAGGATCTCACAAATGGCCAACCCTCTCTTGAGAATGAGCCAAACAGCGCAAGCGAAACGAGTGCCACCAAGACTGATGGGTTCATATTACCGCAGATCATCCCCATGGGTACTATTACTCGGCGAGCCGTCGAGAATACTTGGTTGACAGCTAGCAACGCCAAGAAGAACCGTGTGGGATCTGAACTCAAGGCAATGGTCAAGGCTCCCAAGGGTTATTGTTTCGTTGGAGCTGATGTCGATTCAGAGGAGCTCTGGATTGCCAGTCTTGTGGGCGACGCGACATTCAAGCTCCATGGTGGTAACGCTGTTGGGTTCATGACACTGGAAGGCACAAAGTCTCAGGGGACCGACCTCCATTCACGGACAGCATCCATCCTAGGGATCACGAGAAACAATGCCAAGGTGTTCAACTATGGACGTATTTATGGTGCTGGTCTCAAGTTCGCGGCGACCTTGCTTCGCCAATTCAATCCTAGCCTCTCAGAAAGGCAGACAATAGAGACGGCCTCGAAGCTGTATGCCAACACCAAGGGTACCAAGACCAACCGCAAAATTCTCTACAAGCGCCCATTCTGGCGTGGAGGCACCGAGTCGTTTGTTTTTAACAAGCTGGAAGAATTTGCTGAGCAGGAGAGACCAAGAACACCAGTATTGGGTGCCGGGATCACTGAGGCACTCATGAGCCGGTACATCAGCAAGGGCGGTTATCTGACATCTCGCATCAACTGGGCCATCCAGTCATCCGGAGTCGACTATCTACACCTGCTGGTTGTCGGAATGGATTATCTTATTAGGCGGTTCAACATCGACGCTCGTGTCGCCATCACGGTGCACGATGAAATTCGCTACCTAGTCAAGGAGGAAGACAAGTATCGTACGGCCCTTGCCCTGCAGGTTGCCAACGTCTGGACGCGAGCCATGTTTGCTCAACAGGTTGGCATTGAAGACCTTCCTCAGTCGTGTGCTTATTTCTCCGCGGTAGACATTGACCATGTTCTGCGGAAAGAGGTGGATATGGAGTGCATCACTCCAAGTCATCAAACTCCAATTCCGCCCGGAGAGAGTATCGACATCACAGCACTACTCGAGAAGGGTGAGGCAGCCAGGCTGGACCCTGCCATAGTGCCTGATGTGAGTTACGCGCCCAAGCTGAATGATGACGGGTATACTCCCCGCGTACCTGTGATGCAGGCCATCCAGGAAGCAACAGAGGGAAGCCTGCCTTTCCTCAAGGCCCAAATCGTCCAAACTGACGAGGAGCTGCGCGACGTGGTCAAGGAGGTCCGCGCTGTCGAGCTGGCAGCGGCCAAGAAAGACAAACCTATGACCAAGAGGCAACTCAAGGGCGTCTTGCCGTATCACGCCTATCCCAAGCTCGTTCCTATGAATGAACCCATTTCAGTATCGGAGGCCATGGGTACCAAGCACCAAAACAACTATCACGGTGAGAAAAAAGGGTGGTTGCACCCGAACTCGAACAAAGGCGCAAGGTCAAACTGGGGGCTATAAGGGGACCAGGGCCACAGAGCGTCTCTTCTTTGGAGACTTGGCTCATCAACCTGTATAATTTCTTTTGTGCTGTCTCTCGGGCGATGTATTATATGGTTTTAGGAGTTGTGTTGTACGACAGTGTATGATTGCATCTGGGTTAGGTGTTGGTGGTTGGGCGGTTCTTATGACGATGAGGACTGAAAAGGTTATGGATGGATGGATGATGCCTATGCTGTGTATGGATGTATTACACGTTATATGTATCTTGGCTACCTACCTACTTGTCGTAATGTATCCAGTTAATGATCCTTGGAAGTGAGTGTCCTGGAGTTGATACCCAATGCCAAGCACTCGGTCGATAAGGTAGGCGGGAACCAATGCGTAGCCTCAAGGCTTGGCTTTGGATAAGAGCTCAATCCCTGTAGATCAGCGTCTTGATTGCAGATGTTGTGCACAACTGTTTGCGCTGGGTACCCTGACTGTTTACTAAGAAAATGTTTGGCCTCTATCGTAGCACCATGAATTCATAGGTACACAGTCAAAAAGGTATGCATTTATGTCCAGTGGCGGTAGCGGTGATCTGGCATTTTAAGCTTGAGTGGAAACAAGCTCATGGCCACAAGCGTGATGACGAAACAGGCCCGCGCGTAGCGGCAATGGCACCCCACCAGCAGCACCCAGCACTCAGCACCAGCAACATGGCGCCCTCCACTCGTCATCCCTCCTCGCATTGCATGTTTCGTTTCCTCCTCCTCCCAACACATACATACATAAATACATTCAACAGACCACAAAAAACGGCCCATAAGGGAATTGTCATCCTTTTCCTTTCTCCTGTGTTGTTGTCTACTCTCTCTTCTTTCCCTCTACCAACAACTTTCGTCCCTCGTTCTAACCCGTCCGTCTTTGCCTCGTCAGCGACCCCGACGACCCCTCCAAGCTGGCGGTAGAGCTCTTTGGGTCAGCTCGACTGCAGACGATTTACAGCCTAAACACCACGTGAGACGGAAAATAAAGGTTCTTTCCACAAGAATTATCAAATAATAGAGTGCGGCGACAAGAATTCACCATGGTGTCCGTCGAGGAAGCCATCAAGCGGCTCCAAGAGTCCCGCCCTCCCGCCACCGACGCCTTCACATACCTCACCATCGTCGAAACGCACCTATCCCCCGAAGTCCTCCCAGCACTCCACGAGATCCTCGAAGATGCCGAGCTCACAAATGACATTGGCTGGGACCTTGTCGAGATGCTCATCTCTGTCCCCGGCAGCGAGACCTGTCTCGAGACCATCGCCCGTCTTGGGAACCCGCGCGAGGTCATCATCAAGGTCCTCGAGGTCCTCGACTCCAACTCGGAATCCGCAGAGGCCGGAGATGCTTCAGCGAGCGCCAAGTTCATCACTCTGGTCGGCATGTTAAGCATCCTGCACAGAAGACTTCAGGTCAAGGCGCCTTCGCGATTCCTCCACTCTACACTACAGACAGTCTACCGAGCCTACAATCCTCGGGGCGCTGAGACCACAGCCGCCGTCATTGACCTTGTGCGGTCCCTCTCTGGGAGGAAGCGCCCGCCACTACCCACACGGCAATCCAGCACCAAGCTAGAGACGCCTTTCCAAGAAACCGACATTTCCAAGAGCGCTCCTGATCCCGAGGCGGATGCGGGTCAGAGCCCAGGCGAGCCTGAACTCGTCGCCAAACTTCTTCAGTCGTTCATTACCAGTATCCTCGAAGCGTACGTCAACTCGAACAGCATGGAATGGGCGTCGAGATTATTGGAGTACTGCACCCCAGAGAAGATCGTGCCGGGACGACCAACTATGTTACAGGCGTTCAAGCAGGTGGAAGAGCTTCAGGCCAGGGATGCCTTAGTCGGGCAGCTTGTGGTAAGTTAGCTTGTTCGTGGGATTGGATCGTCTGTCGCTAACACGCTCTCCCCAGGCTGTTGCCCGTGACTTGGGTCTTTCGAAGATGCCGTCAGCAGAGGTTAAGAAGGCTTTGGAGGCTCCAATCTCCAAAAACCCCTTGTCGGTTGAACCTGACCCCAAGAACCCCGATGCCATCAAGCTGTCAACAGGTGGTTTCCTTTGTCTGACAGCCTACCGCATGTTTGCGTCCGATATTTTTGATGCCGATTACGACCAACCCGACGTCAACATCTTCCCTGAGCATCATACTCTGTTGAAGAGATTCCTTGGGGATGAGCCTCAAGCCCAGATCGTGGGCAATCCCGGTACCGTCGAGGCCTTGATTGTTATTGCACTATGGCTCAATGACCAGAAGCGCTTGGTTGGACCCAGTGCTGAGAAGGGTGTCAACTTCATGTCATACCACCATCTTCTAACGCTCGTCTCTGTCTTTCATCCGTCATTGCGAGTTCGAAATGCCGCCACCGTGATGGCAGGTCTAATACTTCACGCCGATCCCGATGAAGAGGACAGACTGAATATCCTGGAGGACTTACTGGAGAATTGCATGTTTTCATCTCTACAAGCCTGTGCCGTGACATGGCTACGGGAAGAGATGATTGCGGCCCGTAAGGCAGGTTCCAAGGGTCGATTTGCCACTCCAGAGTGCTTTGACGGACTCCAGTACACACTCTTCCAGGATCTCGTGTACCTGAATGAGACGAACTCAGTGGAACTATGGGAGTACTGGGTGCAGAACGCCCCATTCCATCTTCAAGTGGCCAACTTTGCCCTCTTCCTATTTGGCGGACAGGACTATAAGGACCTCGCTCCAGCAGGTATGGCAGCGGCGATAGAGCATCGATACGTCAACCCCCTATTATCCGCAGCCAAGAAGCTCAGAGAAGCGGTAGAGAAGAAGGAGCTTGACGGGCAAGAGGTAGAGGGTGAGGTGTTGATGCAACTGGACATCTTGGCAGACACCTTGGGACGGGTTCCTTTGCAGTAGAACATTGCAGAAGATGGCTGCATTTGGCTTGACGGCGTGTGGGAACTGTATTATGGCGTGGCACATGGCGAACTGGGAGACATGATTGACGACTGTATCCATGAGTGTATTAGAGAAGTTGTCAGACTTGAATCAAGGGCAGGCACCACTGTTTCTATGTCGCTGTCATGATGGGTGTTTTGGTGATGATGTGTTTGAGCTTTGGCGTCATGCTTGTATATCACAGAATTGGTGGACGTATTATGGTCGGCATTGCCGACATACTAAGAATAACTTAAAAGATGAGAAGAAACCAAGTATATAAATCCCTTGGGCCAAGCCATGGCTCTCTCTATTAATACAAGCCCGTGAAAATTAATGACTGGATTTCATGTGAGTGTAGGGTAGGCAGTGAAACAAGCAAACACACCGGAGCGTTTCCTCCGCGACCACTGCCAAGGTCAGACCTCGTCAAGAGCTTCGAATCAACTGAGACAAGGACCAATTGATCCGGCTCCTGTGAGCCGATGCCAAGCTGGCTGCCGCGTTGGGTGGCTGGTGAATTTGTACAACAGGGGGGTGATTTGCTGGCTGGGAGTTTTCGAAAAGGAGAGGCACGTCATGATGGACGTGTCATGAGAGCCAAGTTAGTGAGAAGTAATGGAACTCTTCCAAGAGGTCTAAACAAGAAAGACATCACGAGATGTTTTACAGTAGAAAATAAAGATGCATGATCTTTCTAATTTAGCGGTTCATCATCGACGATTGCTCTCGGCTCTTCGGCCTGTTCCTTGACGCCCCCCGGCCAATTTTAAGCTCGTGTGTGCCACCAAAAAACACCCAAGCCACATGCGACGGAACGTGACGTCACTGTCCATGCGAAGGAAACCAGAAACCCGTCGACGGGGAGGAAGGAGGTAACGGGAGCTTGCCCCTGGGGCTAGTACAATTCATGGTTTAATAAAGAAGGGCGAAGGGGACCTTGTTTTCTTTTTAATGTTTCCCCTTGGTTGAATGTGAGTTATGGCTTAAGAGATGCGACACGAACTATGAGCTTTCACAGTCTCTGCTTTTACTTGTCATGAACAGCTGCTAGACTGTTGACACTGACACTGCGACTACGACAACAACACGTTCCTCACCTACGGTACCTAGAGCTGGAAACCGCGACGAGCTCGTAACAAGTTTGCGCAGGACACGTCAACACATTACAACATGGATCAACAACGACACGATCTGAGCGACGACGATGCTCATGTCAAGCTAGAGACAACCGAGCAACACGATGGCGACCAACGACGGACAACACTGGTAATACATCCAGAGGGCCATATCGCCTTTCCTAGCCACATACCACCCGCAGTCGATTCCCCCGAGAGCCCACAGTCCCCCAAAGACGCCGGCAAGAGTGCGAGCGCAGATGACGGAAGACCGCGCATAAGGTCAGAGCCCGGGCTTGTATCGGACGCTTCGACTCGACTTGCAACATCCCAATCCCAGACTCGACCAAAGCCCACAAAGACGTGGCAGACGGAACAGCTACGGCGTAATCACCGTCAACAGTCTTTCTTTCGACCAGGTCCCGCCAGGGCTGGCACGTCATACCTCAACAAGGCCATCTGGGAAGGTACACGGATGTCGGAGTCCAGCTCTAGTTCCAGTTCTCTGAATGAAGATGACGGCCAGGAAGTATCTGAGCAAGAACAGAGGAGGAGGGCTCATGAGAAGATGGCTGCTGCGAACGAAGACGAGGATAGATACCGTCGGTTCAATGTTGGAAACCAGAACTACCGCACAACCGGAAAGGTGAAGAAGGATGGTCGTCTGCGCATCACAGTTAACGAGACGGCGGGTACCGGATATCTGGCCAAGGCTCTGGGTGCGGCTATGAACAAGGTTTCATCCACGAGAGACGGCCAAGGACATCAAGTGCCAGAGATCAGACTGCCTGATGGATTACGCTCGTCTTCTGCTTCGATAGCCGACACAAAGCCTCGCTTGCGGCTGAACATTGTCATCATGGTCATTGGCTCGCGAGGAGATGCCCAGCCATTCCTCAAGATTGGCAAAGTTCTCAAAGAGGATTACGGACACCGCGTGCGCATCGCCACGCACCCTGCCTTCCGTGACTTTGTCGAGAAGGACTCAGGTCTCGAGTTTTTCTCCGTCGGCGGCGATCCGTCCGAGTTGATGGCCTTCATGGTCAAGAACCCTGGCTTGATCCCGACATTGGAGACAGTCAAGGCTGGTGATATCGGAAGACGGCGTGCTGCCATGGCTGAGATGTTTGATGGTTTCTGGCGCGCCTGTATCAATGCGACAGATGACGAGTCGGATCGCCAAAACCTGAAGATGATGGGCGAGAAGGATCCTTTTGTGGCCGACGCTATCATCGCCAACCCCCCTAGTTTTGCACACATCCACTGCGCTGAGGCTCTGGGCATACCCGTACACCTCATGTTCACTTTCCCTTACACTCCAACGCAAGCCTTCCCTCATCCTTTGGCGAGTATCAAGAACTCTAACGTCGATGCTGGCTATACCAACTTCATCTCATATCCTTTGGTTGAGATGATGGTATGGCAAGGCCTTGGCGATTTGGTCAACGAGTTTCGTGTCAAGACGCTGGCTCTGGATCCCGTCTCAACTCTTTGGGCCCCTGGAGCCACATATCGACTCCATGTCCCGTTCACGTACCTGTGGTCGCCAGGTCTCGTGCCCAAGCCAGCAGACTGGGGAAGTGAAATTGACGTGTCCGGCTTTGTTTTTCTCGACCTGGCTTCAACTTTCAAACCTCCCAAAGAACTCGAAGACTTTCTGGAGGCTGGCGAACCCCCTATCTACATTGGCTTTGGTTCAATCGTTGTGGACGATCCTGATAGATTCACCCAAATGATCTTCAAGGCCGTTGAGATGGCGGGCGTTCGTGCCTTGGTCTCCAAGGGCTGGGGCGGGCTTGGTGGCGATGATGTCCCAGACAACATCTTCATGCTCGACAACACGCCTCATGACTGGCTATTCCCGAGAGTAAAGGCGTGCGTCATCCACGGTGGCGCAGGGACAACGGCCATAGCCCTCAAATGCGGAAAGCCAACCATGATCGTCCCCTTCTTTGGCGACCAGCATTTCTGGGGCAAGATGGTGAGCAGTGCAGACGTTGGCCCCGAGCCAGTCCCCTACAAGTACCTGAGCCCCGAAAAGCTGGCTGAAGGCATCAAATTCTGCCTCACCGACAAGGCCACGGACGCCGCAGGGGAGATAGCTAAGCGTATTGCAGAAGAGGGCGATGGAGCCACGAATGCCGTCAAGGAGTTCCACAGACAACTGAACCTGAAGGATCCAAGTATCTTGCGCTGCTCAATTCTCAAGGACCACACCGCCGTCTGGGAGTTGAAGGGCACCCGTGTCAGGCTCAGTCCTTTGGCGGCAGACATCCTCGTGGATAATGGCCTGCTCAGTTGGAAACGCCTGAGGTTAATCAGGCATGTGGAGTGGAATGACTTCGAAGGTCCTGGTGAGCCGGTCACAGGAGTTGCAGGGTCTATCGCCGGCACAGTCGGAGAGGCGTTTACCGGTATCGTGAGCGTTCCGTACCACTGGGCTAAGAGAACGAGATCCAGGAGGAAGAGAAAGAAGAGCAAGAAGGGATCCGAGCCTGGCTCCGAAGCGCAGGCAAAGATGAACAGCAATGGGGCAGAGAACGACGCAGCGGACTCGGATAACCCCGTGGATGCCGCATCCCTCCACACCGAGACGACAATCGGCGAAATCAGAGGCCAGTATGTCGGCGATGTGGCAAGCGGCGTCGAAAGAACTGCGACTGCCATCGCAAAAGCGCCAGTAGATCTTTCAATGGCTCTGGCTCAGGGATTCCACAACGCCCCTCGTCTGTATGGAGATGATACTGTCCGACGACCGCCCCGAGTGACGGGCTTCCGCTCTGGCCTTCGGGCAGCGCGCTTTGAGCTTGTTTATGGTGTCTACGATGGATTCACTGGTGTGGTTCGTCTTCCGATCAGAGGTGCCAAGGAACATGGCGCAATCGGGTTCGTCAAAGGAACAGGCATGGGTCTGACAGGACTGGTCCTCAAGAATCTTGCTGCCATCGTGGGACCTGTTGGATACACACTCAAAGGTGTGGTCAAGCAAGCTGAACGATCCAAAACGCCGCAAAAGGTCATCCGTCGTGCTCGTATCGTTCAAGGGCAGCGAGAAGTCAAGGATCTCCCAGCCAGCCAGAGGAAGGGTCTCGCAAAGGAGGTTGTTGAAGGATGGCACGTAATGAAGGACCTCTGTGAGATGGTCAAGGATGTGGAGCGGCAACGGGGCCTTGCTGGGCATATCGACAGAGTACTCCTCGACACGGGTGCTCTCTTCGAAGATGTCGATACCGCAAAGAAATCCCTGGAGGCGTTGAAAAAGGGGGAAACTTTGGAGGATGTCCTGAGCCCAGAGCGAGGAAGGGGTCGTGGTGGAGAGAAGAGCGGCGAGAAACGTAGCGTTTCTATTCGGAGATCGCTTAATTTGGCGAAGAGAAGTGAAGACCGGAAGCGGGCATTCTCGCCTGAGAAACAGGAGGCCGGTCAGAATCAGAAGGAGTCTGCCCAGGGAGACAGGCTGCTTGTTCCGGGAAGTTGTTAGGATGCGGCTCTTTGTCAGTAACAGCGAGGCGTTGGAATTCTCTGGATGAGATACATTTATACCCAGGTAACTCAGTATCAACTAGAATGAGTAATGTGAGTTCACAAGTTTCATGCACCGTGTAGAAGAGCCATTCTTACGTGCTGGTGGTTCGTGAAACCCAATAGTTGGTTCGTAGAGAGTATGGCCGGTCTATGTAAAATGCCATGGGTGCTATAAATATGTTGACGCCTGGTAGAATTGAGTTGGGAAAAGGGGGGAGTCAGAGAACAGCCTCGAGTGCTTATCGCCGCCGGTCCCGATCATAGTCTCGGTGACGATCTCGATCTCGATGTCGGTCGTAGTCCCTGGCCCTGTCGCGGTCACGATCACGGTCACGATCGCGGTGGCCGTGCCTATCTCGCTCCCTCTCCCTCTCCCGCTCGCGCTTGTAGCTATCCTCGTGACGTCGGCTGTCCTTGCGCTTGCTCTCTTCTCGGCGGTACTCATCCAAACGTGGCCGACGGTTCTTCTTGCCATTCTGGTTCCACCCACCCAGGTCTTCAGCCTCCTTGAGCTCCTTTGCTCCAAGGCCAAGTCGGTTCGGGCGTCGCTTGACCTCTTTCACTGCGCCGCGCGGTTTGCCATCCCAGCCCATGCCACGGAGGAGGGCTGCACCAAACTCCTCCACAGGCATGGCTTCGTAGTCGTCGAGTGTGGATGCCTCTCCTGTTTCCTTGATGTCGCGCTGGTACGCATCCTCTTCACTTGGATGGATGACCTTTTCGTCCTCGGCCTTGTTGCCTAATAGCGCGTCCATAGCCTCGTCATCTGCCGTCCGTTTTTGTGGTGGTTCCTTGCTTGCGTCATCCTTGGGGGCCGTATCTTCGGTCGCTTCGGGTTCAGCGTCCCCTTGGTCATCTTCGACAGTCTTCTCCTTAATCGTAAGACCCCATTTGAGTCCCTTGTCCTGATCTGCTGGCTCCGTCTCTACAGACACGCCGGCCTGCTGTGCCCTCGCCTCTTCCGGGAGCAAATTCTTCCCCTTCTTTTGCGCCTTCACCTCTGACCTCCAGTCGCGATTCGCTTGCCTGGCGATGACATATTCCTTCTTCTCCGTTCTTGCGTCCTTGGCCTTGCGCTCCGTCTCTGCGCCATCTGCGCCGAAGCCCGTGATCTTCTCATGTCGTCCTCGGTGTTGGTCGTCGTCGGATTCGGAATCGGAGGCGCCTCCCAAGGCGTGTGACCGAGGCCTCTTGCCAAGGGCAGAGGGTGGGTTCGGTCTCGAGAGCTTCTTTGAATTATTGTTCGATGGGGCCCCAAACTTGATGGCTATCCGCGGCGCGGAAGCCTTGTTCCTTTCCGACATTGTTCGTGGTTGTGATGAAGGGGTGCAGATATTTTTGTGTCTGAAGGAAGGGTGAGGACTTCCTGAAGATGTATTTTTGGAAGTACGTCAAGCAGGCAGATGGGCATGTGTGGCTGGTGCCTGTGGCACAAAAGATGTGGCGGGGCTGGTTAGTGGTATAAGCCGTGAGTGTCCATCCATCCAGTCTTTGTTCTCGGCAGGGGCTGGAAGAAAATAGGTGGCTTGTTACAGCATTGTTGAATTTTTGATTAATTATCTGCGGGATGATGACAAACACATCATTTTTACCTCGGAAAAAAAAATATAATAATAATTGGTGTATTTAGTCCTCGCGTTTGCTTCGACATGAGCTGAATGCGGCGGACCGGGTGCCTAACAACCTGGAACCGATAAAAGACGAGCATAGTGCGTACGACTTGCTTCGCCCCAGCATCCGCACTGTTCTGTTGGGTGCATGGGTCCGCTAACCCCCCTTTCCATGACGCCGACCACAAGTCTACTAGCGCACTTGGCGTGGCATTCAGGCAGAAATCTGTTAAGGACCTCATCAAAGGCCCACGAATCATGGCACAGTGCGGAATCCACCCAAACCCTGCTGCCTCCCGTCCCCTCCGCTCGCTCCCCATCCAACATTTTCCCCCCAGTCCAGTTTCTTATCCCCTTTCGTTCCATGCTGCTGATAAGAAATTTGACTCTCCTCTTTCCTCTGCCTGCCTCCGCTTCTGCATTAACCTTGCGCTTATCCAAAACCTTGCACTCTTCCCACTTTGCACACCTACGCACCACTCGCACTACACCCACTATCCAACCCACTAACTCCCTGGAGCCTGGTTGTTTGTCGCCCCTAAGCCCGCCCCTAGCACCTGCAAACCCTCTCCTCTCATCCTCCCCCAGCGTCCGCCCCTCAGCGAAACTCCACTGCCTTCAGCGCCCCCCAGGTCCAAGTCGGCCCCAGAACACCAAGCAATCACGGGCATCGTCACCCCAAGGACAAATTTTTTGAAGCCCTCCCACGACGTCGCCGTCGACAACGACACCCCATAATCAATCAACACCAGCCCTTTCCATCGTCTGGGACGCGTGCATTCATCTCGGACGACCTCGCTCTTTTCTCTGCCACGTCCGTTTCGCCCGAAAACGGATGTCGCGACCGCCGATGCTATGACTGAGGTCGGACCTGCCGACCTATCGAGGCTGCTTCAATCTAAGCGCAATGAGTGCAGGTGAGTTGCGGCTCATTCGAAAGAGCTCATTTTTCCGATTCCATCGATATAATTTTCGGCATGCTAACCTGCCTCAGTTCAATTGTGACGTCGCGGAAGCGAAAGCTTCGCGAGTTGTTCGCTGTCGCGACACAGTCCGAGGGTCTGCCCCATCCAGTCTTGACCAACCCCGACGCGCCGACCACAACACCAGCCGAATGGCAGTTCTTGCAAGCCAATGACATCTTCCAGTATGTTGAAACAATTGATTCAGCACATCTCGTCGACATTCTGCGCGCGTTTGCTGTTGCCATGCTGCATCGATTGTGCTAACCGCAAAGCAGAGGCAAGACGTTGAACGAGGTCAACATCCCTCCAAGACCGACAATCTCCCTCGAGGCCCTTAAGAAGTCGCTCGCCAAATCGGTATTCATTGCGAAAGAGTCGGCGCAATCGCACTCGGCGGAGGGCGTGAACAAGCAAGAGTTGGCAAAGGCGCAGGATGAAGGAAAGTCGAATGGAACGCTTCAACCTACGAAAGCCGACGACGGCCATCTTCCACAGAAACCCTCGACGCCCAAACCTTTGACGCAGACCCCGAAGACTCCCAGTGTTCCACAAGAACCGTCGCAAGCTAGTCAAGCCGCACCACCAGCTACCAACGGTGTCGAAAAGCCCATCTCGACGAACGGTTCTGCGCCCGCCCCTCCGAATGCCATCGCGAAGCCAACGCCGACTGCAGCCAACTCTTCTCCTGCTCCCGAGACCGCACCCGTACCACGACAGCCTCAAGTCACTTTTCAACCAGGAACCAAAGGCGATGGCGCTCAGAATGGAACACCCGCATTGGGCAAACCTGCCCAAGGGAATGGCGCAACTGGGCCTGGACCTACCGCATTGTCAATTAAACCCCCTACGGACGCTGTTCGCACTTCGGATGCTATGTCTTCACCTGGGTCAACAGCGCAAAGTGCAACTACACCTGCTGTCCACGATGCTTCAACGGACACGAGCCCGGAGCATGAGGGACCCTCGTTCTCTGAATCTGTCGAGGACAAGAAGGCCGGAGATGATGTGGACGAAAGGGATGTCGAGACTAATCGTGCTGAGCGTGTAGCATCACCCGAGGATTTGCAAAACCGAGTGCTGAATGCGCCCCCAGATTCAGCTGAGGCACAGCTACTCCAGGAATCCATTCGATCGAATGCAGCCGCAGAAGCAGCAGCGGCGGCGGCGGCGGCGGCGACTGTTGCTCCCAAAACAAGCCCTACCCCAGCTGCAGCTCCGGCGCAAGAGGATAGTGTTATGGAAGGCACTGATGAAGTGGCGTCTACTCCTATCCCTACTCCTGCTCCTGCTCCGAAGACGGATGAGCAAGCTGAGACGAAAGATGCACAGCCAGCCTCTGATGCCAAGGTTGTATCTGAAGACGTACCAAGCGCGGATGTGCCTATTAACAAGGAGATTCCTGATAGCCAGGAGGAGGAGCCTGAACAAATGGACGTTGACGTACCTGAACCTAACGCAAGTGCTGAAAGTCAAAGCGAACCAGCCGGGCTACCAGAGAAAGTCAACCCAGCTGATGCTCCGTCAACACCGACACCTGTGGCGGCCGAAATAAAACCCAAGGACACCCCGCTGAAAGCCGAGCGCGCCGTCACCAGAGTTTCCTCTGGTGCGATGCGCCCCAAGTCGGTCAGTGAGATTGTTGGCGAAACACCTCGGCAGACACCTACTCTGGAGCACGTTACTACCACCAAGAGTGTCGAGAACCAGTTGACACCCGTGACTTCTACTCCCAAGTCGCCCGGCTTGAGACACCGCCACCTTTCGGTCCATCGGAGACAAAGATCTCGGAGCCAGCCCTCGACAGTTGTGTTTGGAAAGCAGCCCAAGCGAGTGGAGGAGAAGGCCATGGTTCCCAGCCAGCGCGATACTATCCAACCTACCGAAGATTACTACACCCCCCTGTTTGTCCAGGGCTTTGCGGGCAGCTCCTCATGGATGCAGCCCATTGAGAAGATCCTGTACACCGCGAACAAAACCGTCACGACCCCCGACGCCAACCTTGCTATCCAAGACCACCAGGCCTGCAAGGTTTTACGACGAGTGTATCACCTCCAGCAACATGACAAGTGGTCTCTGCGACAGCCCAAGCGCTGCCCTGAGCCGACGCGACCACCGACTCATTGGGATGTGATGCTACAGGAGATGAAATGGATGCGGACGGATTTCAGGGAGGAACGTAAATGGAAGCGAGCAATCGCCAAGAATCTTGCGTATGCCTGTGCGGAATGGTACGGGGCAACGCCCGAAGAACGGAAATATTTGCAGGTTCCAGCTGTTATCCCTCCCAAGCCGCAGCAGTCGACTGATGTATCAATGGGCGACGCTGCTGGCGAAACTGTTGGTGATGCTGAAAACCAGCCGACTCCGGACCTCGTTTCTTCTGGAGATGTTGAATCACCAGAGAACATGGACGAGCTGATGGAAGTTTTCCCTGAGACGGTTGCTCCGTCAGCTATTTTCACGCTCCAAGAAGACGATGTCATCTTTGGTTTGCGTCGAACGGCCGCTGCAGACCAGCTACTGGAGGAGCTCCCAATGTATGGCACGCCCCTTCAAGTTCCCAAGTTTGACCTCACTGGCCCCGAGTGGGATCCGGATGCTCATTGGCGACGACCAGCTCTTCCACTCAGCAAATATGTTGAGGGTCATATGAAGCTGGTCGTGGACGGCCCTCCGAGGAAGCGCAGTCGTTTTGATTACCAGAACGAGGATTCTGAAGACGAGGGTGAGACTGCTTTTGTTAGCAGTGATCCGTCACCAAGCCTCCCTCTACCTGCGGAGACTAACGAGGTGGCTCTGTTCAACCCGGAGATGAAGCACATTCGTGATAGGTTACACGCTGGCCATCAGTTCCGGCCTCCATCAGAGCATCCTATGCCCTTGCAGAGCTTCTACGAGGGTCGCAGCCCGTCGCAGTGGACACTCGCTGAAGACGACGAGTTGCGCTCCCTTGTTCGAGAGTATTCATACAATTGGTCCCTTATCTCTAGTCTCTTGACTCCCAAATCCCTCTTTACATCGGGGGCTGAGAGACGAACACCGTGGGAGTGCTTCGAGAGATGGATCAATCTCGAAGGACTTCCGGCAGACATGCAAAAGACGCAGTACTTCAAGGCTTACAACAGTCGAATCGAAGCTGCCCAGCGTGTCATCATGCAGCAGAACCAGATTGCCGCGCAGCAAGCCAGCGCCTCTGGCGGTGCGGTGACGCCTGTGCGAAGACGACCCTCTACACCCATGCGAGTGGAGAGACGCCGTAACCAGAAGCATCTCACCATGATCGATGCCATGCGGAAACTGGCCAAGAAACGGGAGACGACGATTCAGAAGCAACAGCACACTGCATCACAGAACGCGGCCAACAAGAAGACCAACGACCCCATGTCGCAACGCCCAACCAAGACCCCAAGAGACTACAGCTTACTTCGATGGGAGCGCGACCAAGCTCTGGCAGAAAAGATGGCGCAGTATGCGTCAAGGCAAGAAGCTCAACGACGAGTAAGTAGCAATGTGATCAACATAGACACCAGTAGATAGATGCTAACCCCTTTTCAGGCTGCCTTGCAAGCCAGAGCCCAAGGTCAAGCTGCCCAGATGGCTGGTACTCCCGGGGTTGGTCAGGCTGCCCAGACTTCAGCTCAAGTGGCTGCAGCGGCGGCAGCGGCGGCAGCAGTAGCCACCGCGGCGAACGGCATGAATGGTGCTGGTCGTGTTAATGTTCCTAACCAACTTGCCGCAGCAGCAGCCATGGCGGCCGGGCAGAACCGTGCTCGCATGCCTATGCAGTCACCAGCTAATGGTATGGGAGGTGTTCCATCACACATGGCTGGCGGTTTAGTGCCACCAAACCAGATGACAGGTGTACAGCAGGCTCAGTTGCAGGCTCTGCAGGGCCAACATGGTCGTATGCCCATGCCGAACCCAGGGCCTGATGTCAATCTGATGATGCGCGCACAGCGCATCTCGGAGCAGCAACGAGCCGCTGTTCAGATGCAGCAAGGCCAGCCTGGAACCCCCGGACAGGCAACGGCAGGCTCTCAGCAAAGCCCGCCTCCTAACATGCGGAACGGAGTCAATGGCATCAACACTGCCATGAGCCAGCAGAACTTCATTAACAACGCCCAGGCCATGATGGCCTCGTTCAACGCCAGTAATCACAATGGCGCCGCGCCACAGGCCAACGGACTTCATATGCCATCTGGCCCTGCCGGCTCGCTAGCTCCACGACCGCAACCACAGCTCCCAGCTAGTATTGCCAACCAGCTTGCGCAGCTCGAAGGGCAATTCCGAGCTAAGAATCCCAATATTACCCCTGAACAGGCTCGTCAGCTGGCTACGGAGCACCTGACACGCGCCATGATGGCACAGCGGCAGTCGGCCATGAATGCTGCGGCCGGCGCTGCTAATGGTCAGGGTGGCCTCGCTGGCAGCATTGCAGCCACTACAAGCCCTCATCAATATGCCGCTCTTCTTCGACAACAGCAACAACAACAGCAGGCGAACCAGACGGCTGGCAGCCCTGGACAGCAGCATCAACAGACCCATCAGCAGCAAGCACAACATCAAGCCCAACAACATCAACCGCAAGCCCAGGCTCAACAAAAGCAGACACAACCTCAGCCGCAAGCTCAACAGCAGGCACAGCAAGCTCAGCCGCAGAAGCCTCAGCAAACGCAGCCTCAGCAACAACCCACTCCGCAGCAGCATCAGCGGCAAGCGAGCGGCAGTGCTACACCATCGGCGGGCAAATGAGTTGTCAATTGAGGTTCAGGGGTCAATGTTATAGCTGTCAAGCTTGAAGTGTTCAATGTGGTGCAGTCAGTACATGGGAACGACATACCGAGGCGCAGTGAATTTTTTTATGTGATGAGAGCAAGCAAAGCAAAGCAAGCGAGAATAGGCATTCTGATTCGGAAACCACCGCTATTGTATGAAATGATGGCTGGAACATATGTAACTATCAAATATTAATCCGTGTCGAGGTAAAGCAGTCAAGCCGATGGGATGGGAGGAAGGGATGAATGAATGGACGGCTTGGCTGCTTGGACCTCTCGAGATGAGAGAGCCTTGTCAACGCTCTAAAATACCACCCCTATCAAATATGGTACAACCTTGGACGCCTTGAAGCATCGTGATTCTATTATGTGTGCCTTGAGCATGACTTGGTGTAGCCTTGTGCCTTGTCATATATTCTATGCTGTCTTCTTGCAACGTTAGGTCTACACTCTCAGGGGTTCTCTAAGCTTACTACATCACGGAATTGCACTTGGAAAAAGGCCAACACATGTGCCCCTGAATAGTTTCATCATGGACTAAACCGATCATTTATCTTGTGTCATAAATGGAAAAGTCTATACTAACCCAACGCCAATCATGTCATGCACATAAACACAGTACATCCCGACGTCAAGCGGGAGCCCCTATAATTCCAACAGCAGCCGTCACCCTATCCCATAGTAATAACTCTCACTCAACTCGGCCCACCATTGCCACCCCGTGAGCTGTCGCCCTGCAGAAGCAGCTTGGGCTTGATAAAGTCCTCATCCAGCTGGTGGAATACGCTGGCAGGGTCTTCAGCCGCCCAGAGCTGTCTGATGGCACCAGTTGCCGTGATAGGCTGGCTTCCCGGCGTCTCTGCCGTGGGAGTAGCGAATGCGCTATCAGGCCTGGATGGGGGAGCTGGGCTAGCTCTCGGGTGTGGCGAGCGGCGTGCTGGCGGTGGTAGGTCAGATGTATCAATGTCGCTGCCAAGGTCAGAGTCGTCGGCGCGGAGGAGATCAGAGCGTTCCAGTTCATCTGGATAACGCATCGAGTTCTTTCGGCTCTTGCTCGCAGGACGAGCTCCAGTGTGCGGCGAAGAGGCACCAGATACGTAGCTAGCCGACTGACCTGCCTCCAAAGCACTGAGAGCGACGCTGCCGTTCCTGCGGGGGTTATAACCGATGCCAGTCCCGGAGCGTTTAACCTGGAGACCACCGCCAAAAGTCTCAATATCAAACTCATCGTCGCTGTCAATCTCCTCGACAACTCCAGTTCGGATTCCAAGAATTTCAAGCATTCTCGCGGTTGTACCGCCAAAGATGATGACGGTAAGCACAACCACGACCAGCACAGTGGCTCTCAGCGCGTAAGAGTTCTCGCCGGTGAGAAGGGCAGCCAGAGCCACACCGACAGCTCCTCGCAGACCAGCCCAGAAAAGCATGGCCTGGTAGTTGTAAGGCAGCTCATCACCCACCTCAATACCTCGTCTCTGGGCACGGTACCGAATGAACCAGTTGATAGCCTTGGACAGAGGGAACACGGCGACCCATCTGGCAGCGCAAACAGCCAAGATCGTGACAATAATGAGGGGGGGCTGGAATTGCAGGGCGTTATCAGTGAACAAAGCCAGGCCTAGGTAAATGAAGATGAAGTTTTCCGACAGTTGGGACGAAATCTGGAAGATGAACTTGGTAGTAAGTTGTGTACGTCTCGACATGTTGAAGTAGGCATAGTGCTTCATGGTAATACCACAGAAGAGCAACGACACAATACCTGCTCGAGATTAGCATTGATACGACTGGGTACATCAGATTTCATACCAGACAGATGGAGACCATGCGAAAAGAAGTATGTCGCATAAGCAATCAAGACAATCAGACAGCTCTCAATCTTGGGGGTTCGGCGCAGATAGGTGAACTTGAGCAGGAGAGCAGTCGCCACACCAACCAAGAACCCAATAAACATACTGGCGAAGAAGACCAGCAAGAAGATGCCCGTAGCCTCGAAGAAGCTGACAAAGCCATAACTAGTGGCCTCCCCCTTGTTGTACTTCTGGGCAGTTTCGAAGATGACGATGGCGATGGCATCGTTCAGGATGGACTCGCCAAAGATGATGGTGTACAGTTTGGGGTCGACCTTGTAAGTGTTGAAAATAGCCAAGATGGTAACGGGGTCGGTAGCTGACAGAGTTGCGCCGACCGAAATGGCATCGACAAAGGTGATTGTCAAGGAACCTGGAAGCTGGGTGAAGAGCCACAAGATCAAGCCAATAACGACAGCAGACAGGAAAGTGCCGGCAAAGGCAAACGTCAAGATGGTGCCAATGTTGCGGAAGAAGTTTGCCTGGTGCAGTTCATATCCCGAGGACAAGATGATGGGCGGCAGCAACAGGTTGAAGAAGATCTGGTAATCGAAGCTGATGAGGTTTCGAATCGAATCGCCCGACGTTATCAAAAGCGTAAGACCGACGACCATTCCTGCATAAAAACATCAGCGCGAGTTCTTGGGTGCCAACATGCGACGTAGGCTATGGTACCAGCAAAGATGGATATCACTGTCTCATGGACCGCGGTGACCTTTTTCATCTGAAGAAAGTAGCTCGTCAAGAATGCGATGATGAGCAGCATAATCGAGATGAAGAGCGCCCATGCCGCGAACAACTCCTTCTTAGCAGAGTCGCCCTCTGTATACAATCGTCAGTACATCTGCGTATCGATGGGGGGGTATCGGTCGTGCCACGCGGCAACGCACCTTCGGAGTCGGACTCTTCATCGGCTCGCTCTATGTTCAATACGTCAGTTTCTCATGTCGCGGGAGGGGGGCATTCCTCGTCAGGAAGCGCCAGAGGAAAAGGTTCAGCATACTAAGGAGCGACATGCTCATGGCAGCGAGCTCTGAGGCAGCCATTGTGTCTGTGTGTTTGTGTGTGTGTGGGAAGATTGGTCGAGTCGCTGCGCGTCGGGTTGCGATCACTTGGGATGGGGATGCAGCGGGAAACCCCTGCGCGAGCCTCGTAAGCTGCGACTGGGGGACATGCGCAGGGTAACGAGACGGACGAGAGTCGAGTACGCAGTCGCAGTCGCAGGTCGGTTTTGTAGATGGAAAAGATGACTCGAGGGACTGGAACAAAGGGAGAAAGACGCACGCGGTGCGGCAGGTCCAAGATATTGGTGGAGGGAGAAGTAGAAGTAGTGCTTAGCTTGATGGGAGGGCCCTGGTGTGCGATAGGAAGGCTGGTGAAACCGACAGCTATCGAGAAAGACGGCCTGTAATTGGTCAGAATCTTGTGCATGCTGGTGTTGTAAAGGATTAGAGAAATAACCCCGCTAAGCCACATCAAGTAGCATTTCGATGGCGGAATGCCTCTAGCCATGTACTTGTCACCATTACGCTCATGTTGGAATTGAATTTGTTCCTCTCCCAGGTGTCTGGATCATCTGGAAAAGTGTGGCTACTAGAAGTGTCTCACAAAGCAGCATCATGGCCAAGAACTGTTCCCTTGCTTCTTCGTCATGATAGACGCTAAGTCTCATTCAGTAGCTGATTTTTTTTTGTGGCAGGTGCCTCCCGTTTAAGAATAAGCCACAGCCGCATCTGTTCCTCAATATGGTTGACAAACAAATCTTGAAGCACCTCGACTTCGGGAGACACAAGAGATTTTTTGTTTGCGTACTTGTTTGTGTGTCACCTCATCTTCTATCCTCCGACTCCGTGTGACATGACATTCCAGCAAGTGACGCGGCCTCAATGACGGGCGGACGTCAAGTCCAAACCTCCACTGAAAGCTGCAACCCGGCGGGGCCCCTCCCGGGTCCTGGGGGCCCTGTGCCGGGTGGGGGT
>NHTE02000021.1:756097-776223 GCA_002168265.2 Fusarium euwallaceae
GTGCCGGGTGGGGGTCCGGGGGGGACCTGGTGAGGCTCTTCAGCGACTCCATCCACTAAAAAGTGACGCCTGGAGAGACCACATGCACCACCACCTTCAAAAGCTCCCTTGTTCAAACCTGTCGAGGTCCAGCCAAAAGATATCGCCAGCCTCTTATTCACCACAGCGCCTCGTTCTTTACCTCCTTTTCGCATCGCATCGTTGGCCGAAGCACTTGCGACCAATATGTACCACCTCGCAAAAGGTCTTTACCTCTATGCGACGAGTAAAGAGGGTCAGCTCGTATTCCATCCTCCTCCCTCGACTCCCTTCCTAACGTTACAATCCTAGAATACTCTGTCATTCTCCTTGGTCTTGACAACGCTGGCAAAACCACCTTTCACGAACAAGTCAAGTCTCTCTTCCTACCGAATGCCCCCGAACCGAAGCTCAAGACGGTGCCCACCGTCGGTCAGAACGTCTCGACCATCCCTTTACAGGACATGTATCTCAAGTTGTGGGATGTCGGTGGGCAGCACTCGCTGCGGAAACTGTGGCAGAGTTACTATGCGAGCTGCCACGCGATAGTCTTCATCATAGACAGCACGGATATCGGCGACGGGAACCTCGAGCACGAGGAGAGCAGTGGCAGGTTAGATGAATGTCGGCTCGTCCTAGAGGATGTCCTACAGCACTCCGAGACGGAGGGCGTGCCGCTGCTGATCCTCGCTAATAAGCAGGACCGCGAGGACTGTGTCGAGACGATACGAATAAAGGAGGGCTTGGTCAAGAAGGTCATGGAGGGAGACAAGGGGTCTGCCATCCGCGATTCACGAGTGCTGTCCATGAGCGCCTTGACCGGCGATGGTGTCAGAGAAGCCATCGAGTGGGTAAGGACACGAGTACAATGGAATAAGGAGTCCCGGCCACCAGTGATGCGATAGCCGAACTTGTTAGCGGTCCTTACACGTAGATATGGATATCATGGGTTATGAGCGACGACGGTGACTGGACTAGCGAGATAATTGGCAAGCGTATCTACTGGGGTTCATGGGCATCACATCCATCTTGCATGCACACGCATGGGAATACTAAGCGATCCTATCTCGCCATCTTCTGCGGGGTATCATGCTTTCTAATTTTTCCTTTCTTTGTTTGATCCTCTTTCTTTGACGTTATCCCGTAGCCATTAGCGTCACCTGTCGTTCTCCGCCGTCAACTCGGCCATCAACCCTCCCTTGTCTCGTCGCTTGGCGTCCTCGGCCAGCTTGCGATCCACCAGATCGCTCAGCTCCTTGGACCGGTTCAGCGCCCCCTGCGCACACTGAATGAACAGCGGCGCGTCCAGGGAGGTGCCGCCGAGCTTGGCGATCTGGCAGATCTCTCCGTGCTTGTTGAGGCTGTACGTGCAGTAGGCCACCCGCAGCTGCTCCTCCAGCCAGTTGGCGTCGACTAGCACCTGGTTGCCCTCCTCACCAAAGAAGCTGTATGTGACGCAGAAGGGCGAGTGCAGCCAGCTCAGGGGAACGGGTTCTCTCTCAGCGGGAGTGTAGACTGTGAGATTCTCTCCCTCGATGCTCGAGTCGGGCTTGCGGAAGTGTCGAAGAGCTGCGACAACGGCCAAGCATGCCGCGTCTGTGAGGTTTCCATCGTGTGTGAGGACGTGCAAGTCAACGCGGATGGACCAGCACTTTTGGCCCGCAATAAGACAGAGCGACTCGGTATCTAGAGCACCAGATCTCCGGATCGTCTTCTCGAGAAGTCGTGAGAGAAGGACTTCTTCTAGTGAAGGACGGTTGACCTCATATGAAGGTGCGACCATGGGGCTGAGCTCTGAAGTGATTGTGAAAACTCCGTCGAAAGGACGGTCTGAATAGGGCACGGTGACTTCTGCCGTGACCTTGGCTAATACTCTAGACAAATTGTCAGCTCCTCCTTCAGAAACAAGAGCTCAATGCTGCGTACCTTGTCTTTCCATACTTGACCTCAGCCACACCATACTCATCTCCAAAGGTGAGCTCAAGAGGTCGGAACTGGTCGAATTTCCTCCCGTCCAGCCGCAAGCCCTCGTCCAGAGCTTGAATGAGAAATGTCTTCTCAGGAAGAGATGGCTCAGCTTCTCTAGGCATGTTGTTTTTTGTAAACTTTTAATGTGTTTTTGAAAGGGGGCCCAGAGTTACACGGCGCGAGAGTGAAGTAAACTGAAATTCCAGGTCCTATGAGATCCATGGCCGAGAAATTCTGCCGGGTGGGCCCGCCTTCGCGCCACTGCCTACGCCTCGCGCAGGGCGTCTTCATGACTTTCAACGCGACAGGTTCCATCGATTTGATCAACCACCAGAAACGAATCGAGCAATTTCGCCATGACTACCGCTCACAGACCCACGTTTGACCCCGTCAGTATTTCTTGTACGATTCTCAAGATATAAGCTAACATCTACAGGCCCGTGGCAAAGAAGCCCTCCGAGGCCCAGCCTACCATCAACGTCTTCTCCCAGCCCACACGCAACTCAAGTATCGCCAGGCCGGCCAAGGCGGTGACGCCGACGAAGGACCCTCCCGCGACCTCGCCGCCGAGCTCCTCGCTGCCGAAGCCGCCCACTTCTCCAAGAAGAACGGCGGCGCCCCTGCACTCCTGGACGATGCGGATGAGGACGACGAGGCCAGCACTTCCGGCGGCGTGAAGCGGTCGCTTCCGCCTGCTTCTGGCGAAGAGGAGGATCTGGAAGCGAAGAGGAGGCGGATATTAGCAGAGACGAGGGACATTGATGCCGATGACGATAGTGAGGAGGATGAGGAGGACAGCGATGACGACGATGACAGTGATGATGATTCCGACGCGGAGCTACAGCGAGAGTTGGATCGTGTGCGGAGAGAGAGAGAGGAGAGGAAGAAGAAGGAGGTACGTCTACGCGACTCTCTTATATCAAAGGTTCGGCTGGCTAATGTCTATCGCAGGAAGCCGAGAGGCTCAAGGAAGAGCAAGAAGCCCGAGAACGAAACATTGCCCTCGGAAACCCACTCCTCAACAAGCAAGATTTCAACATGAAGCGCCGATGGGACGACGATGTCGTCTTTAAGAACCAAGCGCGCGGCACCGAGGACAAGGGCAAGAAGAAGGAGTTTGTAAACGTGAGTCTTATTCCCCTTTTCTGTGTATTTCTATCTGCACCACCGTCCTTTGGTATCTGCTCCATTTTCTATATGCAAAAGGTGTTTAGAGAGGAAGAAGGAAGAAATGTATATATACATCATGCAAAAACAGTTCGCTGACTCCTGGCCCAGGACCTCCTCCGATCCGATTTTCATAGGCGCTTCATGAGCAAGTACGTTAGATAAATGACATTAGACCAGTCCGCTTTTAGACATTAGATACCCTGATTCAGTTAAACCTTTTCCTCTGAACGCCTTTGGTCTTCCTCTGGTGCGTGAGCTTCCTCGGCCAGAATCTTGTTCTCCATGGCTTCAAATGCGGTCAGCAGCTTGCCGTAGTTTTGGTAGGTTCCGTCGCGGAAGCCCTCGTCGATGCGCTGGATGTTGCCCTCCTCGGTCCATCGCTTGCCGATGAGATCATCAAAAGTCTCATTCTCCTGGCGCTCCATGGCCCAGAGAGCCTTATAAGCACCACCCAAAGCGCAAGCATTGCCGCCGACGTCGAGCTTGTACACACCCTCGCTGCCGCCAAGAACCTCTCCCAGGACACGGGCAATGGCGGGGTTCAACGAGCCGCCACCCACGAGGTAGATGCGGCGAGGCTGGGCGGGCAGACCAGGTCGGGGGCTGTGGACTAGGTTCTGAGAGCGTAGGCGCATAGACAGGGCCTGGGACTCGACGATCATGCGAGCGTCTGTCTCCTTGTCCCATCCACCCTTGACCTCCTGAAGGTCAGAACCATCAGGTTCGCACGAGTAGCGCCAGGTTCCGGCGCGGATGTTAGGGACGGTCTCACGGAGGTAGAAGTACAGGCCAAGCTTGCGCCGGTCGTCCTCCTTCGCAGCGCCCATAGGGGGTGTGTTCTCGACAGCCTTGTTGAACGTCTCCCAACCGGTAGGCCCGTTCTCGGGCTTGGGAAGCTGGTCGCGAACCCTCTCGCGTGCCAGACCACCGTTCTTGTAGCAGAGCATGAACATGTAGTGACCATCGGTGGTGGGGTGGTTGAAGAAGTGGTAAGATCCGTCGGGCTTGTACTTAGGGGTGTTCATGAGGAAGGTCGTGGAAGTGCCGAGAGAGACAATGGCGTCGAGGGGTCGAAGAGGAAGAGCGAGGATGGTGCCTGGGTTATCGCCAGTGAAGGGGGTGATCTGGCAGTCGGGGTGGAAGCCGTGACGGTCCACAAAGTACGGGGAGACGGGTCCAAGGATGGCGGCGCCGTTGAGACAGGGCTCGCCCAGCTTCTTGCGCAAGTTGATGGCGTCGCGCTTGCTGCCAGCAGCAAGCTCAAGGAGAGGGTCGCTGAATGTCTGGCGGGAAATGTCGAAGAGGTTCATGCCGCAGACGTCGCTAACGTCCAACGGGGCGATGGCTCCGAGGAAGACGGAGGCGAGCCATGAGGAGACGAGGGAGATATGAGCAGTTCTAGCGTACATTTGGGGGAGGTCCTTCTTGAGACGCATGATCTGTGTACCAGTAAAGCGCTGCCCATTATTAGCATTTGTAGAGTGTTGCTTGCCCTTGCTCAACTTACATGATGCGCGCCGCTTCCCGTCACCTCGGCGAGCTTCTGTCGGTCACCGAGAACAGCGTCAAAGGCGTCGCATTCGTTCTGAGTACTCTGATCCTGCCAATTGGGCGACCAAGGGTGCGCAAGAGCTCCAGGGAGCTGCACAGCAAGAGGCAGACGAGGGTCGAGGTTGTGGAGGATCTCATAAGCCTGGCCGTTCCAGAAAACACTACCGTGCTGCTGGCAAGAACCGCTAATGGCGCGGATGTGAGATAGAGGGACGGGCATGGCTTCCGCTAGACGCTCGAGGACCAGGTCGAGCGACTCCATCCACATGGCAACGGGAGCATAAACCTCTCCCGTCTCCTCAATGACATGGACACCCTTTTGGATACCATATTTGCGCCCAAAGTCCTTGTCGAAATCGACCTTGGCTTCACCAACGACCTTGAGGTCTGAGTCGACAACGATACCTGGAAAGGTATTAGCTGTGGTCCTTTTGCGTGTCAACCTAAAGACATGCCTTTGAGCTGCTGGGTGGACAGGTCGAAGCCCAGGTATAAAGGCTTTGAATCAGAGGGGGTCTCCGGAGAGTTGGAGCGGGATCGAGCCAAGAAAGGCATTGTGAATGACGAGAGGGATGACTGAGATGAGAATTGGTTTCGTCAAAGGCGTATGCGGTCGGTCAAGACAGCGTGCCTGTCAAGAAGTCGGAGCAGTAGTCGGGAGGGTAGAAAAGGTGAGTTGGCGATGTCAATGGATTATGAAGAGCAGGCAATGGCACTGTAACGATGACGACAGCGTCAATGTCAATCAATTGGCGATGATGGATCGTGTGTAAGTCTGAGTCGGGATCGATATGGGCGACAGGGATAGATAGATGATAGATAGATAGCTAAGTAGGTAACATCAATGACAACGAGGAAGTAGAACCAAAAACAGACACTCCGGCAAAAGAGGGCCACGAGCTTTATACCTTGAGGTAAGCTACCCTTAACACATGAGAGTCTAGTTTAGACCGCCACCCACCGGCAACGGGAAGAAAAGAAACGAAAAGAAAAAAACGGAGTTGGAGGGTGGGTAACAGCTTGTTCCGTCAGATGGGGATGGGGATGGGGGTGAGAGAGGGGAAGGGGAGAAAATGCCAATTGTCGTGGAAAAAGGTAGGCGTGTACGCAGTGAAAGGGAAAGGAAGGAGACTCCCAAGAAAAAAAAAACACCAAGCAGAAAAATAAAGATGCTATCCCAAACAAGGAAATTCGTTGCAAAACCACCCAACTATTCCTTACAACACAGCCAGAGCATACAGAGAGAAAAAACTGGGCTCTAGGTCAGATGAACGCAAGTCCATGTCCGGGACAATACCCGCGCCCGGCACATGAGCCAGGCAAGGCAAGGCAAGGCAAGGGGCACTTGACTTTGACCCAGGGCCTTCTTTTGCCGCCATCATGGCAGGTCTGGTATGACATGGTATGGTATCCGTATATTGTTTGATTTTATCCACGGGTTTTGCCATGACCGCTCAATTAATGCGTCAATGATAAGGTACGACAAGACAAAACTGTAAAGTCGGTAACTGATAATAATTCCTGTTGGCCACTTTTTTTGGCTTCCCTCAGATTGCGTGTCGTCTCCGGTTTTCCAAGGCATAGAGAGAGTATCGACGGGGGCGTGTGTGTATGTATGCTCTGGAGCACTCAACACCACCAGATGGACAAAAGTTGCGATACGGATGGAGCCGAAGGAGGAGTGGGAACAACAAACAGGCAAGGTGTGTGTATGGTACTGTACAGTACCGTACGGAGTAGTTATGCGTGGATCAGCAAACAGTTTAAAACGAGTTGCTGGGAACAGCTTGGATGCTAATGATGCGCCTCCATCCTTGGCGTTGCAAAAGACAAGGACATTGTTGCTGATCAGCATTCTCAACAACTGAAAATGCTCTCATGATACTCTTCTCGAAGCTCTTCGACTAACTAACTGTACGTACATACACAAATTGGATCATTGAAGCATGTGCCAGTCCAACTTTTTTCCTTTCTTTTTTCCCTTCCCATCTGTCACTCAATTCTATGCTTCTCATCTTTAGCCTAAAGTCAACAAGGGGTAACTCTTACCCCCCCCAAGCCTCTGATATCCCGGCCAATGGGGCCCGTGACTTCGGGTCCTAGCTGTCGCCCTGGCACTCGCGCCGTCCTCGTGAGCAAGGTGAGCCGCCAATCAACTAGGAGCGCTTGTAAGAATGGAGGTGCTGAGTGGCGGGCCGGCCACGATGGCATCTCGGTAGCTCAGGTTCCCCCCTCCTCATCCTCCCCCCTCCTTCTCTTGCCTTAGCTGGCAGAATGATAAAGTGGCTTCTGCGTCGGGGAAAGACAATCAACTAGGTCATGGGTAAGAGAAACAAGGGGGAAATGCAGAGAATTGGACTACAGCGTGGGGGGAAGCATCGCGGAAGACGGAAGGGAAGATTCAAGACGGACAATGAAAAGCGAAACATCCATTGACTCCTGCTGGACACGATGCTTTTGATTTGATTTGATTCATGATGTTGTTGTTTTTTTGCGCCTCTCCCCCTGTCTAAATTAGTTTCCTTGAATCTCGTTGGGGCGCGTCTAAGCTGACCGACGCCACGAGAATATGTGCCGGTGCTTGCTCCTGCACGTCTTTATCTGCATTTTCTAACCCACGGCTGCTGGCTTGTCCTCGTCCAATGCAGCCGTCCTTCCATCTATAGTGTATGCCCTTGCTTGTCCCAATGCCACGTTCACTCCATACTCCTTCTGTGCGCATATGCCAGTGACTCTGTCACTCACAACGTCACCCTAATGCATCTTGTGCGTCTCGTCTTCTCCGGCAATGGCCGCAGATGCATGGTTGAGACCTCTGCAACTCTGAGTGAAGCAGACTCTCACGAACAGAAAAAAAAAAGGGGGACCAAGGGCGTGTGCTTCTTCCTCTGCATGCCCACGGTCTCTCACCGACGGTCAGATAAAGAAGCCGCCTAGAAACCCTGACGACTTGCGGCCACTCATCCGGTATTCCAGCTCATCCGGCCGGGATCCACTGGCCCGCAGTCCAAGGCCCCAGAAGCCAAGCTCGACCCCGGTCAGGAAGAGGTGGGATGCCTAGAGGGAATGTCAAGAAGACACACGGGGAGGACGGGATGCAGCATGGGGTCGTGGCCGATGCGGAGAGCCCATAGCCCAGGAACAGACTCAAACAACGTCTTGTAAGGAAGCGGCTCTCGCTTCTTACACATCCAAGCACCACCTCCTCCACTCTAATGCTTGTTCCTGTTCCTGAGGCCATGGTCGTGGTCTTGCACGCGCTCGTGGTTACCGTTTGTCTTGATGTCATGACCGTTGGGCTTGTGATCACCGTGATCGTGATCATGGTCCGACTCTCCTCCGTCCGTCTCATCGCTCGACTCGTCTCCCTCGGGCGGCGGATTCACAGTTCCGGGGATAAAGTCGTCAAACTTGGCCTTGATAGGCGCCTCCTTGGGCGCGAAGCGGATGCGCACTCTCCTCACACCGCGCACCCTGCCTCCGACCTGTGTCCGCACCGCATCTTCGACCTGCTTTGTCGTGTCCACCGACCATGCGCCCGGTACCGCCATCTCGAGGTCCACAAGATAATTCTGGCCTGACTTGATACCGCTCACTTCGCGTAGTTCGACCTCGTGCCCTTCTCCCACGCCTGCCAAGGCTTTGCGTGCGTGTTTGGACACGGACGACTTGACCTCATCGTCGATGCCCTGGTCCGCCAGCTCGCAGAAGGCCGCAATTGTGTTTCCCCAGCCGGCGTGAATCACCATGAACGAGATGAGGAGACCACCGACGGGATCCAGCCACGCCGCGTTCTCCACTGCATTAGCTCCCATGATGGCTGCCAGGGTCACGAATCCCGTCAGGCTATCAACTCGGTGGTGGATGGCATTCGATGCGAGGACCGATGATTTGCGTTCCCGTGCAACCTTCATTGCTGCGATTGGTCAATTCCATCCTTGCATTCTTAATTGGTCGTGTCATCATGGATTTTTAATCCAAGCTACACTGTTTGTTGTGCTGCCGTCTCCAACAACAAAACATCATGAGAAGGAAAAAACTTACTTGCGTGGTACAGCCACTCCTTGATGAAAATTGTTCCTGCCGCGAGCCATGCCGCGTGCATGCTCGGGATCCCAAGGGCTGCGGCACCGTGAGAGTGGCTATGACCGTGTCCAACATGCTCCATGATGCCGTGCGCCGCATCAGGATAGAAGTGACCGTAGAGACTGATGCCACTATCCCAACCCATGTATAGACCACCAGCCAAAAGCATACTCGAAACACCGAGCGAACCAAGACTCTCAACCTTGCCAAAGCCCATGGGAAATCGGTCGGATGGCGGCTTCAAGCTCCATGTTACTGTCGCGAGGGTCAGGACGTCTGATGCGAGATCTGTGATGCTGTGCCAGGCGTCGGCCGTCATGGCCTTGGAATTAAAGGCCCAGCCGCCAGCAAACTTGGCAATTGCCATGCCCAAGTTTGAGAGCAAGCCAATTCGAGTAATTCGAACGCCGGGATCGTCCTTGTTGGCCGAGGTGAGATAGGCATTGTCGTGGTGGTGATGGTGGCCCATGATGCCGTGGCTATGACCGTGACCGTGTCCATGGCTGTGACCATGATCATGGCCATCCTCATGACCGGGACCTGTGTGTGATCGCATCTGGGGCGCTGAAGCTGCAACGAGGGTAGGTAGTGATCGAAGTTTGCTGCGTAAAAGAGAGAGGTGAGGAAGGGAGTTTGTTGAGTAACGAGCAGCGGCGGAGGACGTGGTATTTGAATTTGAAACGTGGTGAAATGTCAGCTTGGACGAGGCTGCAAGGTAGGCGCAGCTTGAGAGTGAGAGGGCTGCGACGATGGAGGCGGATTGGAGGGCGCGTAGACGTAGACATGCGACGTGGGGAGTATGTGTCCTCAAAAGAATCATTTGGCCTCGTCCATGGCGTGGGACATTAGGGTGTCGTGTTCTCCACGGCGTGAAGCCACGCGAGGCTTGGGTTTGGGCTGGTGCTGGAATTGGAGATTGCGCGGCGGGCGCTGCCGTTGCCGTTGCCGACGACGTCACTCCAGACAGGCACAAGGCCACGCCCGCGGGACGCCCGGCCTGCTGGAGACTCATATATCCGGCAGTTGCTGGCAGACACGGAAAGTGGGAGAGGAGCCCCAGGGTGGGTTTGAAGGGGGGAACGAGATTGCGCGGTCTCGTCTCAACCAGAGGCAAACAAAAATGTAGGTATGGAAGGTTGCAAGGTAAAGTGGTGATGTTGTTGTAGCTGTCCCGGGCCTCGTCCTTTTTTCCCTTGGCCGCCGCGCCCGTTAACGGAGGACTGTTCGGATCGGCTTCGGTGCAGGGGAGCTTAGAGCGAGCGGATTTGCTCGGTCGGACCGGCCTATTGGTTCAGCTGGCTGCTGTTTACGGGGCACTGTCGGGACGGAACAGTACAGAAAGGATATGAGGGGACGGCGGACGGGACGGGATAGGATGGGAATGGGGGATTGGGGATGGATTTGGATCAGAGATTATCAAGATTATCAAGGGGCCAGGGGAGAGAAATCAAAAAAAGGACTCCATCTCTCCACTGGCCAGGAAAACCTGCGGCGGCAATTGGCAGAAGGAAGCGACGCCATCGTCCAAGACGGCTGGTTCCATGGAGCTGAAGGGAAGGGGAATCCACTACCTACGACAGACTCGCCTGATGAGGAAGCGCGAGGTTCCGGTCGCCGGAACTGTCAAGGGCTTGACCGCTGAGGAAAGTTCTACCAGATTTACAGGGGTTGAGTTGAGTTCTTTGGGGTCATTTCAGGGCCTTTAATTGACTTCAGCGCAGGTCCATAACTCCCACGTAGTTGTATGGAGGTCCATCGCCCCTTGACCGCCGGACGTTCACGGCATATCCGGACTTCCCCATCTCTTCATCCTCAACCAACAGTTCCAAGCCCGGAGTTACGAAAACAAAATCGTATCAAGCGGGTACCTTACTTTATTGTTACCATCATCTTTGTCAGCGCAAACTCGGCTCGGATTGTGGGGGATGAGCCCTCGGATGTCGAACCTGAAATGGGGGGTTTCCCTCCAATGCGCCACACAAGCCGTAGTCTAGGACGCTAGGTATCCTCTTGCAAGGCTGAGAAGGAGTAGAAAAAATTCCCCTTGGAACCAATGACGCGCTCTTCCGAGCCTTGAAACAGATTCTCGGCCACTTAATCCATACAAGCTCGCATCAGACTGTACAGTAATTATTCGCCTCTGATTGATACGCGCCAGCTTTGCGTAATCTTGGTCGCATTGCTTGCAAAGCCCTGCGTAATACCTCGCGCCTCGTCTCGTCACCCAAGTCTCCTATCCCCTTGACCCTTGCCTCTTTGGCCAATCTTTCGTCAGCCATTGGAAACGGCATCGTCAGCTACGAAGCTCAGATTGCCTTGTCTCAGCAACCTTGCCAACGTCACGCGTCATCCAGTAGCGCTTGGACAGTTTCCAATTTACAATCCATGATTCCAATGAAGAAATTTCGGATCCCTTACACGGTCCTCCCCCCGCCGTCCACAGTAACGCCGGCTTCGGCCTCGACTCTTCCCGGCGCCGTTGAAGCCCTCCGCCGGTTCTTCGCCGCTCCGTCGCCGGCACATCTCCCCTCCTCGGCCGTTGTCCTCACCGGCGCCGGCCTTTCGGTTGCTTCTGGTCTTGCCGATTACAGAGGAGACAAGGGCACTTACACGGTCAACAAAACATACCGTCCCATTTACTATTATGAGTTTCTAAACAACCATGAATCTCGCAAACGTTACTGGGCTCGCAGCTTTCTCGGCTGGTCCAATCTTCATAAGGCGGCACCAAACAGTGGCCACTACGCCATAAGGGATTTGGGTGACATCGGTCTTGTACGGAGCGTCATAACTCAAAATGTCGACTCTTTTCACTCAAGGGCGCATCCTGATTTACCAACCCTAGAGTTACACGGATATCTAAGATCCATTGTCTGCACGACATGCTCTACCGAATATTCACGAGATGAGTTTCAACGGGACCTCGCCCGGCTCAACCCACGATGGGCCGCTCTGCTAAACGATGCCCTCGCTTCCGGTGCTCTAAATACAGAAGATCCTGAAGAGCGGAGATTTAAGGGAATCAAGATGAATCCCGACGGTGACGTTGACCTGCCCGATGCCCCTTATACAACCTTCAGATATCCATCTTGCCCCAAATGCTTATCCAACCCGCCCATAAACGCAGATGGCCATCGACATGTCGTTGATGTCGACTCTGACGGAGCTTGGGTCCCCCCTAGCACCGCAGGCGTCTTGAAACCTGCTGTTGTCATGTTTGGGGAGAGCATCGCCAATGGCGTCAAGCACGCCGCCGAGGAAGCCATCGATAGTGCCGGGAAGCTGCTTATTGTGGGCACATCGCTCGCCACGTACTCAGCCTGGAGGCTTGCCAAAAGAGCTCAGGATCGATGTATGCCCATTGCTGTCATTAGCATGGGTGGAATCAGAGGCGAGGATAAATTGTTTGTCGACATAGATCCGAACCAACAGGGCGAGCAAGGTGTGAGGGTTGCTTTATCGACAGATGACCTTCTCCCGGCTCTACTCTCGGCATTGCGTAATGATGTGCTTCCATCGTCGAGGAGATCGGCCTCATTGGAAGCGTCGATAGGGAACCCTAGTGTCTTCAAGGACATGCTATCTTAAGCCTTGCAGATTTGTACAACAGCTCAGCCAAGAATATAGACGAATTCGCACTTAGAAGAAATTCCCCAGACTTCCAGATTTCGCCTTCTTTGGGGCAGCTTCATTTGCGGGTGTTTTCTCTTCAACCTGGACTTCCGGGATTGGAGTTGCAGGTTCGGTTCGCTTTGCCTTCTCCTGCTTCGCCTTACGGGCTGCTTCGTCTCGTTCAATGGCCTTTAGCACTACAGGAAGTGTCAGTCGTCAGATCCGAATCGATTGTAACACCGGCGCTCTTACTCTCTTCCCAGTCAGCTTCCTTCTTGGGGTCGCCGGTACCAAGTGCCTTCTCAACATCCACCGGCTCGCCTCTCTGAATCTTTTCCACCACCTCCCGCAATGCCATAATCCTAGCCTCTGACTGTCGCATGTCCCGGTCAAACGAGTTCCGTAGGGCAATCATTTGAATCGACATTGAGCCAATCAACAGGAAAATGGCAATAAAAAAGGTCGCCGGGTTCCATTCTCTCGACTTCTTCTTTAATTGGCGATTTTCCTTTTGCAACGGCTTCGGTACAAGGGATCTCCAGAATGAACCGTCCACGATGGTTGCAGGGGCCGTACTCGAGAATCGGATACCAAGACGAGGAGCATGTGACGCTGTCAATGCAAGAGAGACTGCTCGAGCATTGCTCGGCCGAATTGCAAGTTTTCGCAACGACATGCTGAAGCGTATATATCGTTTGTCGGCTTTTAATGACAATATCTTGAGCTCTAAACTCGAACTTCCAAGAACTTCTCGAAAAGGCGTCGGCACGGGCCACCCAATTCCGGGGTCCGACTGTTGCCCCAGACAACCACCGGTGTTTAACCCTGTCACTAAACCTAGCACTAACTAAACATGAACCATCCCGGCCTCATGCAGTCTTCCGTCCAACTACCTTATGTCCATATTGTAACTCCATTTGAATAGGAGCTTTTGGGTTTGACGACGGCATGGTTACGAACTTACTCACATAATCTACATGGCTTCCCCTCAAGCAAAGGCCGACGCGGCCAAAGCAGCTCTCGCATCGACTGCGACGTGCACAACAGCTACAGTTGTGACGCTCAAAGAATTGCTGCTTCCCGATACCGAATCCTCATCTACTACCTCTCAAACAAACTCTCGAACTACTTCCCGAGCGGCGGCGCACTCCAAGGCGAAGAAGACCACAACAGCTCGAACAAAGTCCAGCGAGGAGCAACTCTCGGCCAAAGATCGTGCTGCTCTTGCAACCAACGTTATTAACATCGCGATCAAATCTCTTACTGAAGCTGCAAAGCCCGCGCCACCGTCAACACCCAGTAAACGACAGCCCTCTCATGGCGACCTACGAAAGGCGGCGGCGCCACGAACGTTGCGCAGATCTTTGTCCGCGCCCCTATCACCACTACATCCGAGAACCTTGAATCGAGTCGCTACCTCTCCGAACATATCCTCGAAAGCAGCATGTCAACCAACAACTCAGTCAACAGGATGTCTAGCAACTGTTGAGTGTGCGCGAGTCGCCTTTGCCTGCCTTCGATCGATTATGGGTCCCATTCAGCCCACGCAAACTGACTTTCAACTCGAGAATGGCATGTCGGCGTTCATTGGTAAACTTCTCGGCCTCGGGATTCAAGATCAAGCTCTTAAGGAGTTGAGGATATTGAAGCGAAGGCTAGATACGGCGAGCAACAAGACGACCAAGCCAACATCGGCTGAAGGACAAACAGCTTCCCAAGTCATCGCCGAATTGCTCGACTACGACGGAATTGTGCCGGATCATCTTCTCTCTGTTGTCACAGGATGTCAAGTTCAAGTTCTCCGCTGGATCTCTCATTCGAAGAAGCCAGCCCAGATTGAAGCAGCGCTACCCTTCCTTGAGGAAACTCACTCTTCATCTCCGATCAAATTGTTTGAAAGAATGGGATCGCAAAACGAAAAGGAGACGCAAAAGGCGGCTCGGCAGCTTGCATCGCTATCACAGACTCTTCTATCACTCGCACCCAGCGTTTCCAGCAAAGAGGACCAGGTTGCGACAGAACCAAGACTCAGCCCTTCACCAACCTCAGCTTTCAAGCTCCAAGTCCTCTGTTTCAAGTCTCAATTACGGTGGTGGAAAATGGCTGGTCATAAGGGGAATGTTGACGAGGAGGTTCTTTCACCATTTGTCCGTTGCGTTCGGGCATTGACACGACGACACTCACCCACAACCGGACCAATCTATGAGACAATTGCCACCTCATTCAATGACCTCTTGGAGCTCATTGAGGGTCAAGAGTCAAAAGCCACAACCTCATCCAACTCACCTCTGGCATCGATGTATCAGCTCCTGGGAATTGCAGCCCAAACCGACCGACATTATGATTCAGCCTGCGAATGGTTTCAGCTTCTCAAAGACTTGCTTGATCCTGAACATGAATCGGCAACTCGCATCTTTTCAATATCAGCTCGTCTTCTTGCGGCATCGTTGAAACAAGCCAACTATGACTCACATACGGAGCAGCTCATTCATGAGGTTGTTGAGGGCCTGGATGGGAGCTTGACTGGCAATGTCACCGAGCTTAACGACTTGTTGGAGAGCTTGTCGCTTGCCAGACGTTCGGCTGTTGGACTTCTCGTGAGCAGGATCAACGAGCCCAAGAAGGAGAACCCAGCCTTGGACTCTGTTTTGGGGCCATTAAAGACATTCATCATGCGATTTCCTCGATTCAGTCGCCGATGGCTTGGCTCTATTCCTGGAAAAGATGCGACCGCCAAGATTCTCCTGCAATTCGATCAGCGTCGACAAGTGCTGATGCAGACCATCAATCAGATCCTTGACGGTGCGCTAATGGTGCTCAACGGTGATATCCAGTCTGGCTCAACAACTTGGAAGTCTATGGATGAAGTGCTATGGGATTGCAACAAGCTTGTAGAATCTATCCTCGACCCGACTATTTCAGTTGCACGAACGGAACAGCTCAGCACCTACTTTATCAAGATCTCCAGTCTCTACTTCGCCAGATATAATCAGCTACGGAAGGATGTCGGCAAATCCAAGCAAATCAACAAGGAGGTTCTCCAGTCTCTTAGTCGTTCTATCGAGATGATCCAGGATCGACCCATGGCTCAGCAAGAAAAGGCTCAGATGTCAACAAAGCTGGAGCTCTTTGCAGATCTCTGCAAGTCGGCCAACCGGAGCAGTGATGCTATTCGCACTCTGAGGTCCATCTGCACCAACATGATTGAGGAGGGTGCCTTGGTCAAGGTGACAGCTGCACTTGGCTCTCAACCACCGAGCCTTGCATGGAACGCTGACGAAAAGGCCGAAACCTTGTCTCGAACACTACGGTCAATTGCCAAGCTTGATCACTCGTGGAACGACTGGGCCTTCTTCTTGCCAGAGGGCGAGCGCGCTGCTGTGCTGGAGCACTTGATGCAGATCGTTGGAGAAGCGGGTGCCAATGGACAACCTCTCAAGCTCCACGATGCTTCAGTCCAAGCTCTTTTGCGAATCTATACACTTGACCGTTTCCCCATTCGAAGACTCCGAGTACTCCTTCAACTGCTCTTCCAGAATATCGGAGAGGAAAACGAGATGGAGGAGATCAGGAACATGGTTGATGAAGCAGCGCAGTTGCTAGATGGCAAGACACTCGGTGAAGACGCCGCTCTGACCCGATATATTCCACACCTTCAAGCATATCAGAAGTCGGTTTTGGCCTTGGCCGTGACTGATGAGAGGTTTCCCGTCTCTGCTATGGCTGAGGCTGTCTCTTGCTGGAAATCCATGACCGAAACCTGCAGTTCAAGGGCTGACCTTTACGAACGCATCGATAACCCCGATGGTCTCGTTGCTCACCTTCAGTCGGCCAGCCAGTTTGCCAGTCTCCGAGGCGAGAACAGCCTCCAACTTGCGATCCTCGAACTATCGACACCTCTCTCTAAGATTCTGGCAGAACCGACATATAACAACGTAATCCTTAATCACACTCTTCTGGCGTCTCAACATCTCAACATTGGCCACTTCTCTGAGGCGAAGAAGACGCTCGAAGCAACCAAGCAGCTCCTTGATCAGGCCGAGGGGGCATCTCGCGGTCTTGTTGCGGGGTTTCACCTCACCCAGGCCGAGTATTATTCTGGTATCGGTAGCATCGATGAAGCGTAAGTGAGACTAGCGAGTATTGCAAACAAAGCTAACCAGTTTATAGTAACTCCTCCCTGGCGGTTGCTAAGGCCATCTATGATGGGTCAGTCTCGTCTTGGGCTTTGTCAAAGGCTCAAGTCAACATGTCCCTCGCCCTCAGCTCATTCCTCGACTCCGTCCTGGCATTGAAGCAAGGTAGAGTTCAAGAAGCTCTCACTTGTATCAAGTCTAGCGTTCGGATTCTGTCGCACGACTGGTCCAAGATTGAGACGTCCTCATCCAGAGCCACCAGTCCAACTGATCTCAACTCTTCGATTGCCAGTATCGATAGTGTCAAGGCAGGGTCCAAGCTCGGCCAGGTCATCGGACCCCGGTTCTGGGCCCTTGCCTTTCCCCTTCTGCGCGGTCTCTTGCATATTTCTTCAGTATATGCCCATCTCGGCATGTTCCAGGAGACCATATACTACGCAGAATCGGCCCAAAAGATCGCCGAGAGCACAGGTTCACCCATGTACCGAGCGCAAGTGCTTGCTTGGACGGGCTCCATCTATCATCGCGCTGGTAAACTCACCAAGGCAATCGATTTCGGCAGCGAGGCTTTTGATGAGCTACCTCGTGATATCTGTGCCTCTCGAGTTGAAGTTGCTTGCCAACTGAGCGATCTGTATCGAGATATGGGGGATGAGACCAAGGCGCGAGAACTACTTCAGCTGGCGGAAGAAACGGCTCAGCGTCTAGGAGATCATGGAAAGGTGTTGAAGATCCAAAACGAGACCAAGAAGGCTGCGGCATCAACAACTCGAACACGAGCTGCCGCTGCAACACGGACAACAAGAGCTACGACGAGAACGACCAGGGCCAAGACTGCTGCAACTCCCGCTCCAAGAACTCGAAAGCGAGAACCCGTTGTTAAGGCTCAGCCCACTTCGACAGCGGATGTGCTAAAGCTTCCCAATGATGTGTATCAGGCGTCTCTCATGGCTTCTGTCATTCTATCAAGGGCCCTGGGTTTCATCAACCAGAAGGACTGGACGTCGGCATTGTCAACCTTGGAATCTGCAAAGGAGCTTCCCAAGCTTTTTAGCACCCTCTCCCAAGAACAAGTTGTGACAGCCATCTCTCTCATCGGTCACAGTATGGAGCAAATGATCCATGATCCAGTCTTCTCTGTCATCCAGGACTCAACCATCTCCTTCCCAGCCATCGCGTCCTCAGACAAGAATGCCTCTGGGGGACTATCTCTGAGCCAAACACCTCCTCGTAAGGGCCGTGCCGCCGCAGGAGCCACGGAGCGAAAGGGGTCTAAGGAGCGTGCCGTGCCCGCCTTTGCAGACGCGTTGAGGCAAGCTCAAGAGCTTCTTCTGGAGGCTCATGCTTCCACGTTGTCAACTGCTAACAGCACCATGGTACATCGAATCTCAGCCCTGCTGCAGAACACAGTCATTCTTCTCTCAGCCACTTCTACGATACATTCCAAGGTCACCGCCGGATCTGGATTTGCTACTTTCTCGGTCGACTTGGCTCGTAATGTCACTTGGAAGCGCGAGCAAAGCACCCTCCAAACGAAAGAAGCAACACAGACTCGGGCTCATTCGACTGATCTTGGCTCTTCTAAACGGGCCAGCCTCGGCCTCACGACGGAAATGGCTAAGTTCCAGAAGAACTACATCGAGTTGGTACCTCACAACTGGAGTGTGATTTCGGTTTCCCTTAGCGACAACCATCATGACCTTTGCATCACCAAGTTCCAGGCTGGTCATAGTCCCTTCATCCTTCGACTACCTCTTGAACGTGCCAACTCACGGGATGCGGACTCGGAGGTTTTCAACTTTGAACACGGAAGAGAGGAGATGATGGAGATTATTCGACTTGCCAACGAGACAAGCCACTCTGCCAGTCGTGACTTCAGCGCCAAGGGAGCCAAGTCTGCTTGGTGGGCCGAGCGAGAGGCTCTGGATGAACGCCTGAGGGATCTCCTGAGCACCATTGAAACGACCTGGTTGGGCGGCTTCAAGGGCATTTTTTCGCAGCACGAGCGACGACCTGATCTCCTTGCCCGTTTCCAAAAGAGCTTTCAGCAGATTCTTGACGGCAGTCTACCCTCTCGAAACCGAGTCCGAGGAAAGAAGGCAACCAAGACATCCAAGGTCTCTCTCGATCCTCGTATTCTTGACTTGTTCATTGGTCTAGGTGATCCCTCTGATCCTGACAGCGACTTTGACGAGGCTCTTAATGATTTGCTCTACTTTGTCGTGGACATTCTTCAATTCCATGGAGAACGCAATGCCTATGATGAGATCGACTTTGATGCCATGGTGGTAGAGACATATGATGCTCTGCGCGGATACTACAACGCTGCTAAGACGGGTTCAGAGCGGGCAGATGATGCTCACACAGTTCTGGTCCTGGACAAGGCTCTTCACGCTTTCCCCTGGGAGTCAATGCCATGCATGGAAGGCCTCGCAGTCTCCCGTGTCCCTTCGCTGGCCTGCTTGAGGCAGCTTATTCTAGAGTCACAGCCATCAAACAGGGGAGATGATTCGGATGAAGATATGCCCGAAGGCCACTATGTCTCGGCGGAACGAGGCACCTACATCTTGAACCCATCGACCGACCTTGTCAATACGCAGTCCACCTTCAAGCCATCTCTCGAGACATTCTCAACTTGGAAGGGTATCGTCAACCGTGCCCCTCAGGAAGGCGAGTTTGAACAAGCTCTGTCAAACTCGGAGATTCTACTCTACTTTGGTCATGGAAGCGGTGCCCAATATGTCCGAGCTAGGACTATCCGCCGTTTGGAGAAGTGCAAGCCAGCTACATTCTTGATGGGTTGCAGCTCAGCTTCACTGACAGAGGCTGGCGAGTTTGAGTGCTATGGCCCGGTGTGGAACTACATGATGGCTGGCTGTCCAGCGGTTGTGGGCACGCTCTGGGATGTGACGGACAGAGACATTGATCGGTTTGCCGGTCGATCATTCGAGGAGTGGGGACTGTTCCCGAAGGGCACATTCAAGGAGTCTAAGCGATCCAAGGGCAAATCCAAGGCCTTGAACGACGAGGTCATTGACGACGCGGAGGGAGACGAGCAGGTGACGCGGAACGTGTCACTGGCGGAGGCGGTTGCGCGGTCCAGAGGGGCGTGCAAGTTCAAGTACTTGAACGCTGCGGCCGTGGTACTGTACGGAATTCCGGTGTACATCAAGCACAAGGGGGGCGAGTGAATATAGGGGGTGAGTTGTATACAATGAATGAATGGTTTGGGGGTTTAGTGTGGTTCAGCATTGTATAGATGAAGGAGGCCGGTGTATTCATTGTATGGCATATTGAAGCATAGCAGGGCGTTTGGATAAAGGAGGCACTGTTTTGGTCTCTGATGACCTGGGTTGAATTGAATACATGTTTCTATTGACGTTGTATGCTTGAACCAAGCGGCACGTTCCGAGATTGCATGGTGTTGTTCCTTGTCTCGGAGCTTGGAGGCTCAACTAAGGCACGAAGAACATGTTTCACTTTTAGAGTTGCTGACAGGTTGTGTCTGTCTCGAAGCTGAGACGTGGAAGTGATGCCGCATGAAGATTCGCATGGTGGAGGGAGGGCTATGGATAGGGGTTTAAG